>JARHVA010007916.1:257500-586532 GCA_037957365.1 Torreya grandis | reverse complement strand
TGTTGTAGTGAAAAACATTTATCCAATTTTTGCTACCCATTTAAAACATTTTAATCATTCAATTTTTTATAATACAATAGTTTAATATACAACCTAATGGATAAGATAATGTTATAGGATATTCCTTATGGAATCAAATTTTAAGATGCAATTCATGGATTTAAGCTAAAATTAAGTAAATTAATTAAATTATTATTTATATTCCAATTGATTAATTTTAATTAAATTCATAAAATAACATTATGGAATAACTATGTTTTGGAGTCACTGAGTAAATTAACTATTCTAAAAATTAATTATATATTTTTAGTGAAAAAAATAAGTGCATTTAATTTTTTAAAATTTCAAAAAATTAAATTAAAATATGGGAAAACTCTAGTTAGTATACAATTAGCTCTTACTTGAACTAGTTTAAATAATGAATATTCAATCTCATTTATGGGAAATTGGTATTAGAAAAAAATAGAAGATATGTATAATTGGCTAGGGAGTCTAATTTATTTCAATTCCATAGAGAAGATTTGACTAAAACTTTGTGTGTGGGTTATGCACTTTTTAGGATTTGAGCAATGGAATACAAGAAAGTAGGTGAGATTAAAATTTGAATTTGTGGGTTTTCATTCTCTTTGGTTGTGTATTATGGTTTGATTTTCACAGATAGATAAACCAAATTTTTTTCTAAATTTTATTTGTTTTTTATAATCACATTATTTATATAATTTGTGTTTAAAACCTCATGTATTTTAATTTGAACCAAGTGTACCCGATCTAATATTTTATGAAACTTTATGGTTCCAAGATAATTTTTTATGACAATTACATTTTTTTCATATTTCTATTTCAGCATGAGAAAAATATTTTCCAAACATTTCATTTTATTATGAGACCCTTTTAGTGTTTCTATGCATTCATTTAATCATGAATTTATTACCATTATCCTCCATCCTCCTCTATTCTTATCCCACTTTGAGCATCCACCATTTTACAATTTGTTTCCTTTTTTTCATTTTCAGCTAAAAGTACAAAAAAAAACACAAAAAAAAAACAGAATCATATGAGGGATATTCCCCTATCAAACAAAAAAGAAAATCAACATCCTAATATTTTTTTATTAATTTATATTAAAATTTGTGTTTCTTATCATTTGGAAAGTGATAAAACTAAACAAATTAAATGTGACAATTTTTTCCCAACAAAGAAAAATAATTACTTCTCCTCTTCATCATTGATGAGACCATAATATGGCTCATTTATATCAATAAGTAATACCATTTATCTATTCCATAAATTAAGTTTTAAAGTGGGTTTACATGTAGTTTTAAGAGCCCTATTCTTGTTTAGAGTAAAATATATGATATATAGTTGGTTTATTATTTATAAGTCATTGTAATCTAAACTTTTAACTAGTTTATAATGATTCTTTGGAATTAGATTTAAAATATTGTGTATGTTAGGATATAATTAAGTATTAATATAGATAACAAACTTTTAGAATCCAAATACTAAATTTAAGGAACTTACTAAACCTTCTCTCGACACATAAAGAGGCTCTAAACCTCACATCCTAGACTAGATCTAGAGACCTAAATCAACTCTAGATCTAGAGTCTTGTAGTCCCTATAAATATATGCACATGAATATCTAAGGAATATTGAAGAGTTATTTTTGTAATATCTTTCTAAGGATCCATTTCTAATATTTTAAAAAATAGACAATTCCTTTAAAATAAATTTTCTTGAATATGGAATATTCTTATCATATTTAAACTACTAAGGATATCTTGGCTATAAGGTTGGGGACATCAAAATGAGATGAAAATTTATCACACTTGATTCTATCCCAAAAAAATAGAATATAGTGGATCCTTAAAGTAAGCAATCTCCACTATTTTAACCTAATGAAGTGGAGATTGATATTTTTTTGTCAATAATGAAATTCTAAGTTGTTTACTATTTTGTCAGGTTGTTAACCTAGATTAATAAATCAATTACAAACTGATTTGTTATATTGGTTAGTCTAGATTAATAAGGTTATAAATATGTTATATTATAGATATAACATTCTCATTCATAGTTAGTATTGAAGACTTATTTTAGGAGAATTATTATTTTAGGAATAGAGTTTGGATTCAATAAGAAGCTAAAGCAATTTGAGATTTTCATAGTTTTATGATTGTGTATTTATACTCCTACTCAAAAGGTGGAGTAAATTCCTACTCGACCTAAAGAGAAAAGAGAAATTTTATGGTATTTCTAGATCTTATTTATTTCTTTTCATTTTTTAGTTTTAATAATTATTATTTTTATTAATGGTTTTCCTTATATTAACCTACAGGGGGTGTATGTGTTGTATTAAAATTTGAAGTAATTACTATACTTTTTTCATTTAAGCATATATATTGGTATATTTTAATTTCATTTGTACTGTCATTTTATTAAAGTATATTTTATTTAGATGAATTTTTATTTGATATTGTAAATTTATGTTTGATTGAATTCATTATTATTTTCATTTGTAATTAGAAATGTATATTACCTAAAAGTATGTTTTTACCTATTACATATAGACTTAGACACCAACCTTAGATTTAAAATATTAAATTTAAAGAAGAGCTATCACTCATCATAGGTATCATCCTTGATATCCTCAAAAAAACACCCTATACAACTATTTAGATATAACTCCTTTGGGTGTAAATCATAATGGATTTAAATCATATTTTATTGTGATTTTTAGGATCTTTAGCTCACTTAGCCATGGTTATATTATATGTGTGAATTTTTAAATATGTGTGGGTTATGGGGCCATTAGGGTAAGTCCATGGAGTTGGGGGATAAAAAGTAGATAATTTTGGCATTTAAACATACAAATAAGGAATACATAAGAGGCTAGGTTAGTCTAGTGTTAGTCCAACAAAATAATTCAAAATAACACACTAAAATATTAAAACCATTAGCCTAGATACTAAGGAAAGCATTGGTAATAATAATACAAATGAAAGCACAACTAGAACCCAAAATAAATCACTCTTTTACCTTCCTTAGATCTCTAAATGACTTTTTGAATTGGCTTGATCAGTTTTGGCATCAAGAAGTCCTTTTACAATGAACCTTTCTTTACTCTTTTAATCCTTGGAACCTTTTTTTAGTTATTTGGATTATGAATTCTACATGGTAACATTACTTTAAATTTTTATTTTCATCTATTTGAGAAGTATGACATTACACCAAGATATCTTACTGATCAATAGGTATGGCCTTGCATTTATATCTCCTAAACTTTAACCCTTACCCAAGGTGAGTTAAGGTTGAGTTTTAACATAGAATGATTTAAAACTAACCCTAGGTGACTTGAGGATAACTTTAGTTGAGTTAAAAAAATTCATGTAATTATGATTTTCAATTACAAGGCATGGATCTCAAATTAGATATTTTGAGATACTTTGAAAGATCTTGACAACTCATAAAGGCAATGATGAAAGTCTTGATATTTTGATTTTTTATAATTTCCATTTTTAGATATTCATTAATTATAAATGGATAACTCAACTAAGAATTTAATAATGTTTAATTTTTTAATTCATTTTTATTAGAATTTTATACTTTTTGAGATTTGATTAAGTGTCTCACTTAATGTGTCTATAGGCCCAACTTCTATTTGTTAGGTTATAAGGCAATTGAGGATGAATCTATGAGAGGTTATTCTTGTGTGTGTGATAATATCCAAAATAAGGGATACTTCAACATGATTATGATCATTGATAAATGGTTTGTGGCCCAAATTGGGATGTTCAATTATTCCTAATCTTACTTTACAATGTTTGGTAGGAATCAGTCTGAAGTTTGGTTGAAAGCTAGTTGTGATCAAAATTGGATATTTATAGTTTACCCCTATTTGGAAAGGCATTTCAAGATATAGTAAACATAAAATATTATAAAATATTTAAGAGGTTATGTATGCCTAATTCCTCCAAATGGTGATGGATAAGATACGGATGCCCCCTTGAGGGAGCAGTCAACAAAGAATGTCAGTGATTGGTCC
The DNA here is from genome assembly GCA_037957365.1 of Torreya grandis. NCBI lineage: Eukaryota > Viridiplantae > Streptophyta > Pinopsida > Cupressales > Taxaceae > Torreya > Torreya grandis. The sequence goes on along the minus strand of JARHVA010007916.1, from coordinate 582,491 downwards.
CTAAAAAGGAAATAATTTGAATAAAAAGGTAAAAGTGGGTGGAAAATAATGATTAACCATAGGAATTTATAATCAGTAGCATAATGAAATTCCCTAGTTGAGTAGATAAAAATAATGATTTTCCCAAAGGCGGTTATAGTCATCAACATAGTAATGTAAATAAATAATGAATTACTTAAAGGTGGCTATAATCATTAGCCAAAGGAAAGGTAACACGATAATGATTGGACCAAATGAAATAATAATAATTAGTATAATGAAAATAATTAGTTACCTAAAGGTTGTTAGAATCGTTGGTAGAATAAAAACATCCCCTAGTTGGGTGGATAGAGTTAATGATTTACCTAAAGGAAGTTATAATCATTAACACAATGAAAATGTAACAAGATAATGATTTACCCCAAAGGTAGTTATAATAATTAGATAAATGATAACATTCCCTAATTGGGTGGATACAGATAATAATTTTCTCAAAGGAGGTTATAATCATGAGCATTCAGATAGATCAAAATAGAATGATTTTCCCAAAGGTATTTATAATCATTGGAAAAATGAAAACATTCCCCAGTAAGGTAGATAGAGATAATGATTTTCCCAAAGGTGGTTATAACCATTAACTTGATAAATAAAAACATAATTATTTTCCCAAACATGGTTATAATCATTGGCACAAAAATATGAATCGAAACATAATGACTTCCTTAAAGGTAGTTATAATAATTGGTACTATGGGTGGGATAATAGGTTAAATTATAAAAATGGGGATACTAACTAAATACATACTCTTAATTTGTAATACATTTTAGTATGGAGATGCACATCCTAACTAGAAATGATTAAAATTAATTCATGTTATAAATACTTTGTATTTGGGGAATGATTTGGATAAATCAATTATTTTTCATGTGACCAAGGAGAAGTAATATGGCCTTATTACTTTTAATATTTCTTGAGCTGATTTTTTCTATAGAAAATGATGGTAAGCACCGTGATATAAAAGATCATGATAACTAAGACAAAACATGCAAAAGGACTAACATGCAATCTAATGAACAATCAAAAATAATGTGTTAATTATGAAAACCATAATGCCAATGTTGATGTATGAATATGGATGGACTTAAGTATAATGCACAAGGAATTACCTAATGAACACAAATAGACTAAGTTAAGGCATAACAACAAAAAACAAATAAACAAGAAAATAAGCGAATTAAAACACAACAAAACACTAAGAAATGAAAAAGAAATACACAACAAAACAAAATAATGAGAAGAAAAATAAAAAAACACAAACAATGGCAAATCACAGTGTTAACATGAAAAAAATACAAAAATAAATGACACAAGGCTATCCCTAGGCTATATGGAAGCAATTGTGATCTTGGAATATCACTCAAGAGAGGATGGTTAGTATGGTGTTAGTTCTAAAATGAAAATGAAATGAAAGGAACACACTAATAGCATAACATCTATAGGCCTAGACACTAGTGATTGTTTAGTTAACAAAAACAAATGAAAAACACAATTATTACTTCACCTTCCTTGGATTCTCCAAATGCCTTTGTAGTAGTGGCTTGCTTGGTTTTGTGCTCATGAAGTCTTTGGCAATGGAAGCTTAGCTACCTCCATATCTCCTTGACACCTTTGGATTTTGTCTTCACTTGGGTTGTAATCAATTTGTCATGATAAACCTAGTTTAAATGGGTTCTTGAAGATATTTTTACGTTATAACTTTGCACCAAAAATATCTTAGAAATGTTCATGGCTTCTCTATTTATAGATTTTTGAGAATGTATAGAATCAACATAAACCATCCATCTCAAGATTGAGATGTATGGTTGAGGATTAGTTCAATTTTTAGAATTATATTTTTAATTATCTTCATCAATACATTGGAATAAGGGGAAATTGAGAGGCATGAAGAATCATGGAATGCATTGATGAGGCATGGAAGGCATGAATCATGATATTTATGGCATTTATGGCCTAGAGATGTCTTCCCAAAAAATAAGGTCACTTGATCACGTAGATATTAAATATTCATTTTCAAAAAAGTTATTCAACAAGATTCCATGGAATTATTAATTATGTCTTACTTTGGGTTAATTAGCTCTTGATCATGTTTAAGAACTTTGTGCACAAATTACTCAAATTGATCAAAATGGCTTGTTATTGATCTAAAATTTTTATAGATTGGAATTAGAAGTTGATGTTAGATGCATTGGAAATTATATCCAATTTAGGATGTTACCAAAACCAAATAATGAAGGCACACATCATATGTAATATATTTGATAGGAAAGAACAATCCAGAGCACCTAGGTGCAAAATTGGCATTTTGTCTCAAAATGATCTAATTAAAGTTAGTTGACCCATAAATTTCATTGCCCCATTTAATGATACTTTAGCCAAAATGGGCACTTGAATATGTTAGTTTCACATCATTTAGCATGTTTTAGTGTTTTTAGGCCAAATTGTGCATTTTAGGGGGAAATTGGTCAAAACCCTGGTTGGAGGTTATCGGTGGCCAAAATTAGGTGTATATAGTTTACCATTATTTGGGTATATGTTGAAAACTATAGGCAAAGAAATGTATTCTCAAATTATTAGAGATTTCATGTATGCCAAAAAGAAGATGATGGTTAAAGAATAAAGCTCTAAATGGTTTTGGGAAGCCTAAGATGATGCTCCCTTGAGAGAGTGTCCATCACATTTGTTGATGGGTGATCCCTTGGAAAGAAATAAGAAGAAAAGGTGGAATTAACTCATGGTTGAGATTAATCCAAATAAGATAATGCTTACATGGATTAATGTAAAAAACATGCTCATTTTCCCAAAGGTAGTTATAACTAGGAATAAAACTCAAAATAATGATTTGCCCATAGGTGGTTATAATCATTAAGTGGACCTAGATTGGCTAAAGATGATTCTGCCCTAGTTAGGGATGATTAACAAGAATAACTCAAGGATATAACCTAGAATACAAATTAAAGATGATCAAGTGTAAAGTGATAAAATAGATGAATAGAGGAATGAGATTGATTAATAGAATGATACATTTATACCTATTAATGATGGGATGCTCATCCTGACTAGCAATGACATAACTAGAATGGTCAAATGAGTTGATTTGATCAAGGGTGGGATGAAAGGATTTACTAAGGTGCCAAGGAGAAACTTATGTGGCTCTATTGATTATAGACCTTCATGAAGCCAATTTTTGTTGTAGCATGTGATTATAGGATTTATGATAGAACACCATGAAGACTATCTAAAAATATTCATAAGGACTAACTCCTGATCTATTAAACACTGGAAAATAATGCACCAATGATAAAAACCATGATGACAATGTTGATGTATGAATATGGATGGACTCAAGAATAATGTGCTCAAAGAATCACCCAATGAACACATATAAACTGAATCAAGGAAACAGTGATGAATGCAAACAAATAGGAAAGTGAACAAACAAATATATAAACAAGAATAAAAACAAACAAATAACTTAAAATTAACAAATAAATAGAAATCCTGAAGATAAAAGAAAAATAAATCATCCTAACAATGACAATGCCCTAGTAAGGTAGATCATGGATAACTAATTAAGCTTAGATAGGATAGATGTTTTTGGATTTTTTGAAATGTTATGAATGTTTTTGGAATTTTAAAGTATCTCAAATTTATTGAGAATGACAAGATACATGCTACTAAAATAATGAGAGCATTTGGCTTAGGTTACTCATAAAATAGTGAGAGCATGTGGAAAGGGGGGGAATTGATGTGACCTCAACATGAATTGAGAATGACCCACATAGTCTTCAAATGATTTCAAGTCATAGTAATTCCATCCACACAAAAGGTGAGGAAAAACCAATTAGGTCCCAACAAGTTCTCAAATCTAGAAAATAGCCAGTCAAATGAAAATAGTAATGGTAAACAAGTGTTGCCCCTAGTTTGACCATAGGAGGTTATAACTAGGATAAAACAACATAGTTTAATGATATTAATTTTCCCATAGGTGGTTATTATTAGTAGCAAGACTGGTGAAACATTGATTTTCCCATAGGTGGCTATAATTAGGTGCACATAAATAAGCTTGATAGGATGAAAGATATCTTTCCAGATCAACTATCACACTACTTTCATAGATTGTCATTATAAACATAGATTGGATTGATTATTAATATTTAATCATAATCCCCTCATAAAAGGTGCATGAAGAACCAAAGTAACCAAGATCAAAATAATACTGGGTAGGATGAGTAAAAAAATAGGCTTTGATCTAGATAAGAATGGAATTATAAGATGTATAAAATGGTAAGAGGGTTTTCCCCCAGGTGATAGGGTGAATAGCATGAATATGCGATAATGGAAAATGGATATGTAATAATGGTAATGGTATGGAAATGTGAAATAGTATGGTACATGAAATGGTATGGTAAATGTTTTTGGCTTGTGTGTGGTAAATGGCATATGATTTTTTTTATTATTGAGATGGAGATGCACGTCTTAATCAATAAATGATATAAATAGAATACTTGATCATGTTAGTTACTAGCCCACACCTTATTTGAATAGTTGATCTATCAAAAATGGCCTACATATTTGGTTATTTATAATGCTTTTATGATCTTCATTGGCATTGATCTTCATTCCTTCAAACATTGATACAAGGTATCTTTATAGCCTCTAAAAAAGAAAGTGTGGCCATATATGGTAAACAAGGACAAATAATGCATGCTAGGTTTGTTTATGAAATGGAATGGTAGATGATAATGGAATGTGGAATGGTTGGAAAAAAATCAAGATCAAGACTTTTAGTCACACATAATGTGTTGATGCTAGATTCAACATAACTTTGGTTGTGGTAGGGCTGAAGACCTATTCTCTTGATAGGACGACCATAGTTTTCTATTATTTGATCTTGAGAGTAGCTACCATCTGATTAGGCTATAGATAGGAAGCTATTTTAATTTGATATTTTATTTTGTATTCATCAAGTAGTAAAAAACTTTTGTCCTTAGATATTAATGCCTCAAAGAGGTTTTCACCAATGAAGTCTTGATTGTCCCATAACATCTTCAAGAAGGTTTCACTAAGGAATGTTGACTCTTGAAATTGATTGTCTTCTCGTGCTTCTAAAAAAATTTCATTATAAGATGCTAAGTTTTGACTTTGATTATCCCCAAGAACCTCTAAAAAAATTTTACTAGGAGAGAGTTATTCTAATATATGAATGTGGTTTTGGCCTCCTTACTCTTCTTCAACTGCTATGTCACCATGGATACAATTTAATAAAGTGTGATTCTATTGATCCCAATCGACACTAGTGGGAGATGGAATGTTAATGATATGTCTATTTTGGTTGATGGTAATGGCTTGTGGAATGATAATCGAATGGGGAGAGGCTACATAATTATTGTAGAAGATAATAGGATAGCTTGTGTTGAAGCTAAAATAATCATTCTCAAAAATTATAGAAGGATCATAAATGTTTTCAAATTGATTTTTGAGGCATGCATAACCAATATTGTAACAGCCATGAACATATTCCTCATTTGAATTTGATTTTAACTCAAGGGATTCTAAATCTAAGGTCAAGATTGGTGTTGATTCTAGTTTTGATGCTAAATATGATGCTGGTTCAATAATAGAACCTAACTCTAACTATGATTCGTCATCTAATGGGTACACTGTTATAGTGATGTCTAGTTGAATATCTAGTTTTGGATAAGTAATAGCCTAAGATGGCATAATGAGCTCCAAAAAAACTAGTTTGTCTAAGTGGGACTCCTCTAGAATGGGAAAAAGGTCAAGAGACAACTCCTTAGAGACAAGCTTGTCAATAAGAGGCTCTTGAAAAATAGGCACATAGTTGAGGTAATTATTTTCCCAAATGTGGTTATAATCATTAAGAAGTGACTTGAAAAATAATGACTCATCAGTTTGAGACTCCTCGACAACTACTATAAGATAAATAGGTAATTCATCATAGGTTGACTTATCACAAATGATTGGTTTAAAAAAAACATCTTGCATTGGTTGGTTCTCTTGATGTTGATTTCTAATGAGTTTGAAAATACCAATTTTGAACATAGCTTGGTCTTGAAATGATTGGATCGATTGAGGCTAGGATGGGATTGGTTCTAGATGAGGAATGAATTGTGGTTAGATAATGGTAGGGCCTTGGGAGGCATGATTACTCATATGAGCTAAATGAAAATGTCATGAGATGGTAATGATAGGGCATTATGGGGCTTGATTGCTAGCATAAGATAAAGGAATAGGTCTTGGAATGATGAAGGGGCATTATGGAGCTTAATTACTCACACAAACTATAGGTCACAGTCCTAGTATAGAAATGGTTGGCTATTATGGAGCTTGATTACTAACATAAGCCAAAGCATCTACATCTTCCTCATAAACCATAACATCCCAGTTGTGAGTTGGCTCATAAGTGGGTTCTTGAATGTGTTCCATGTATTGATTATTGTAAAAAGGGTATGGATCCATATCCCAAACAACATTATCTATATTTGGGTCTTCAAAGTCCTCCTCACAAGCCTCTTCATGCCAATAAAGGTCTTTATTTGGATTTTTTTGGATTTCGACTATGTTCCCCATATGGAGTATTATAGGGAGAATAATAAAGCTCCTTAGAAAATATTTCTATATAGGGGTTCTTAGTGGAATTTTCTATCGCTATTCTATTATAAGTTGGATTGTGCATGACTCCGACATAAGTGTATCTAGTCATATCCATGTAAATGATGAAATCTTAATTAAAAAAAGGCTTAAAGTTCTATAAACTCTAAAAAACTATCCAAAGGACAACTAGTTTAAGCTTAGTCTAACTTGATCAAAACATGGAGTTGTATCTCCAATGTGGTCTAAAAGTGGATCAGTATATCCAAAATAGTTTATGTTAAGACTTGGCATAAAATAGCCTAACATCAAATGTCTAAATTAAAATGTTGTACACATAAAATATAAATCATCTAAATAAAAAATAACATGACCAAGGTCTAGGTCAAAGTGTTCAAAACAAGGTCTAAACTAGAAAAGGGAAAAGTTGAGTTACTAGGACTTTTGTCCAAATGTGGAGTCAAAATCTAGGCTCAAACAAATAGTCACGATGTGATGTGATTTGATATAACACGTTTGGAAATAATTTTGACATAGACCTGACACACATTATCAAAAATAAACATGATCAGTTAGCAGAAGGCATAATATAAAATGCTTTTTAAGAAAGGTTATGTTTTACCAAATAAAGGCATAAGCAATGATGATGATAGGCTTTAAACAAACAAACCATCAATAGTTTTTAAATTTGGGTAATCAATTAACCAAAGTTATGCAACCTAAAAGAGAAATATCTATGTATTAGTCCCATAAATTAAGGCATAAATAGAAATCAATAAATGTTTGAATGCAAACATGACAAGGTTAATTGAAAACTCAATGTTTTGACCACACAAGCTAAACAATATTGGACAACATGATGACATAAGACAAAGTTCCAAATGGTAGACATGGCATGGTTTGAAATAAATGGTTTTTTGCATAAGGTGAAACAAATCTTGAAACAAAAGGAGTAGCCTAACGATGTAATCATGCTCAAATAATGTGATTTATGTGATGTTTCAAAGACTCAAAAAGGCTCAAAATTTTTTGACATGATTTGGGAAGCATAACACTACCCTCCCTAATTCAAATACATTATTTTGACATGGCTTATGAATAAAAAAATAAGTTTTAGTCTCAAAACATACCTAACAAAAATGACCATAATAGACTACGTATAATAATCCAAATCCTAGTAAGTGTATATCAATGTGGGGTTGACTAAACTATCAAGCTTTGAACGTCTCTAGGGGAATAAATTGAATAATGACTTTCATGTCAAACAATGCAAAATGAAATCATGGAAATTTGGGGACCATGACATTGGCTAGTTGTAAAAATGTCTAGTCCTTTTTACAACCACTACATCCTACTATTTTTTCAGTAGAGTGTGATGTCCAAATGTAGATACATCTTGTGTGTAGCTTCGAAGGAGTAAGTGAAGTAAATACTAGGAGGTGAAACCCTAGGTCAATTATTCCTTAAATAACTCATAGGAGGTAATGACATCACCTTCTTAAGCCAAGTTTGCATAAAAATAAATGACTAAGAGAAAGACTTTAGGGTCATTTTCAAGGTCACCCAAATATTGACTAATTTTTGGGGAGTGATTTAGATGACATTATTTGTAAGCCTTAGACTAGGATTTTTGAAATAGGAATGGTACTTTTGATTCCAAGGGTTCCCTAAATGAGATAAATACAAGAGCATATGTGAGGCATCACTCTTTCTTCCAAACAAAAAATTAATCTAAACAACCAAGTAAATACTACAAGCTTTACAAAGTTGAGTTCATTCTTAAGCCCAAACGGAATGTGAGGTGGTGTTCATTTGACCCCTTGGTCTTAGTTGTAAAATTTGAAACCATTCACCATAAAAATAAAAAAAATTGTTTTTTGTTAAACACCAAAAAATGGTTCCTAATTCACTTTTAAACATGAAAAAAGTGATCTAAAACATGTTTTTATTCAAATTTCAAGCTTGGTCCTACAAAAAAAATGTTACCATGTCCTTTAGCCTTGAATATCTTTTGGGTATGAAACAATGAACTTTATAAAAAGAGCTCTCAATTCTATGTTTTAAGAAAAACACAGTGACCAATGTTAGTTTATATAATCAACGATGGTTACATTTTCTAACCGATGTCAGTTATCCAACCAACATTAGTTATACCAATGTGATCGATGGCAGGTATATAACTAATGTTGGTTTTACTAACCATAATCATTTAAGATATGCAATCGATGTCATTCTTACTTTTTGACTTTAGTTACTATGTAAAATTATGGCAAATAACAATGGCAAAATAAAGTTAGAAAATTAATTGACAAGAATTTTAAGGCTTCAAATGAATATTTTAAAGTTTCAAAATGATATTATTCATGTGTGAGATGTGTCTAGTCCCACTGGGCATGCCATAATGTGATCTAGGAAATTGACTGAAGAGAGGATGGTTAGTATGGTATTAGTTCCAAAACGAAAACCAAATGATAGAAATAGACTAATAACATAACATCTCTAGGCCTAGACACTAGCAATAGATTAGATAATAAAAAAAAATGATAAACAAAACTAAAAATTAAGGAATAAAATACAATAATTCCTTCACCTTCCTTGGATGCTTCAAATGCCTTTGTAGTAGTGGTTTGCTTAGTTTTGTGCTCATGAAGTCTTTTGCAATGGAAGTTTGGCTACCTCCATCTCTACTTGACACCTTTGGTTTATGGATTAGCTTGGCTTGTAATCAATTTGGTATGATAAAACTAGTTTTAATGTCTTCTTGAAGATATTTATGCATTATAACTTTGCACCAAAAATAGCTTAGAAATGATGTTCATGGCCTCTCTATTTATAGATTTTTGAGTGTCTAGAATCAACCTAAACCATCCATCTCGAGATTGAGGTGTGTGGTTGAGGATTAATTCAATTTTTGGAATTATGTTTTTAATTATCCTCATCAAAAAGTTAGAATAAGGGGCAATTAAGAGGCATGGAGGGCATCATGGAAGGCATTATGAGGCATGAAGGTCATGAATCCTAATATTTGTGGAATTTATGGCCTAGTGATGTCTTCCCAAGAAATGAGGTCACCTGATGATGTATATATTCAATATTCATTTCCAAAACAATTATTAAACAAGTTTTTATGGAATTATTAATTATGCCTTGATTTGGGTTAATTAGCTCTTAAGCATGTTTAAGCACTTTATGTATAAATTATTCAAATTGATTATAATACCTTGTTAATGGTCAAAAATTTGAATAGATTAGAATTGGAAGGGGATGTCAAATGCATTGTAATTTTTATCCTATTTAGGATATTACCAACAAAAAATAGTGATGGCACATATCTTGTGCAAGAGATTTGATAGGAAAGAACAATCTAGAGCACCTAGGTGTAAAATTGGCATATTTACTTAGAATGATTTGATAAAAGTTAGTTGGTACATAAATTTCATCACCCCATTTAATGATACATTAGCTAAAATTAGCACTTGAATATGTCAGTGTCACATCATTTAACATGTTTTAGTGTTTTTAGGCCAAATTATGCATTTTATGTGGAAATTGGTCAAAAGCCTAGTTGGAGGTTGTCGATGGATAGAATTAGGTGTCTATAAAAGTGAGATAGAAAAATAAAATAGGGGTAGTAAAAGAGAAGGGGTAGCTATGCTAACTCAAGATGCACTAGGCAAGTGGATAGTGCCTACATAGTTTCATAGATGTAAGATCCATCATAAATTTTATGACAAATGTAGTTCTCGTAGGATATGGGATAGAAGAAAAATGATGATAAGAAAAAAATTATTGTGTTGTAGAGGAATATGATAATTATCTCAAAAAATGGTGAGTACAGGAGATGAAGCATAATAGTCATTAATGTATCAAATTCAAATACACACTGCATAAAATATGAACTCACAAAATGGTGAGAGTGTAAATCAAAGGATAATATGGATTGGGAAGTGAATGGAAAATTAGTTACTTGGGAAATATCTAGGAGCCTTAGAATCCTTAAGGCAAAGAAGTGGTTGAAAAATAAAGTAATGTATGGCTGAGCTAACCCAAGATACCTCATGTTTCCAAGTGCTATCTACATAGTCTATGTGAACCTTAGGTTAATGTAGTTCTTCTATAGGTGAGAAGGAAAAAGACCAATGTGGTCTAAAAATAAACTAACCAAAGAATATATCCCATACCAAAAAATTTATGGCTTTATATCTCATGTGTATATTTTAAGAAAATTTTCATGATTTTGTGATATTTAGGATTTGTTATATCTTTTACAAATGTTTGTGGAATTTTTTAAGCATTTAAAATTAATTGAAAATTATGAGATACTAAATGGTCCAACTCATAAAATGGAAAGAGTGTTCAAAAAAAAATTACTTGAAAAATATTGAGACTATGGAAAAAGGTGACTAAGTTGGCCTCAACATGCATCAAACACTACCTAAATAGTCTTATTAGGACCTCAAGTCACTATAGTTAGGCCCTACAGTGTAGGAATCTGACTAGGTAGTAGAAAGTTCTCAAATTAGGTAAATGGCATAGTATAACAATAGGAATGGTAAGGGGACTTCAAGGAATGATAAATATGGTCTTTATAATTTTCCCATAGGTAGTTATAACTAGGTAACAATGACATAGGTCAATAATACTAATTTTCCCAAAGGTAGTTATAATAAGGAATACTTAGAATGAAACAAAATAATAAATTAAGGACACATCTGACAAAATATTATCATTCTAGTCCAATATATAACATCTGTAAAGTCCTCTTAAATAGGGAATTAGGTGGAAGCTTGGAAATGGCCGGCAGATTAAATTCTAGGAGGATAATTGGTTGAGGGACAAGCCTCTCATCTCCCAAGTAAAATATGGAGAAATTATAGGCCTGACTACTTAGTCCTTTGGTGATAGGGTTAGTAATTATATCGAAAATAAAAATGGAATAATGATCTAGAAAAACCTTTTAGATTATTGTGTGCACAAGCTTGAGATTATTCTAAGAATTTAGGAGATCTAGCAATGTGTTCAGGAGATCAGAATCCCACTTCTCCCTTGGGAGGATGAACAATACTGGTGGCCTGATAAGAATGGATCATTCTCTATCAAATCTACCTATTATCTACTTACACCTGAAGCTCAGAATAATGAGGTATGGAAAAAGGTTTGGAATCATAAACTCATTCTAAAGATTAACTTATTTTGGTGGGCTGCTACCCATAACAAAATCATTACTTAGGACAACTTTCAAAAGTGGGCATGTACTTTGGTCAATAGATGTTTTCTATGTGGTTCTAGAGAGGAATCAGTTTCACACCTTTTCATACACTATGAGTTTACCCAAGATTTATGGGGCAAAATACTTAACAACTTTGGAATTGAATGGGTTTGTAATTTTGACCTTAAAGAAATCATTCTTAGCTGGAACTCAACCTTCACACATCCTTGGATTAAGGAACTATGGAATCAAGCTCTACCATGCTTGACTTGGACTTTATGGAAAGAGCGAAATCACAAAATTTTTAGGGACACTGCTAGAAATGATGCTCAGGTATTTAACTCCTTTACTAGGACCATCTTGGAAAGTGTTACAACAATGCATATTAGTGTTGTGAAGAAACCCCTATCTGAATTTGAAAGTCAAATTGGTGCCAAATGGAAGGTTTTAAACCTTATCCCTGAGCATGATAATTCCAAAATTCTTTAGAGACTTCATACTAAATGGATACAACCTAAACCCAATTGGATGAAACTCGATTTTGATTGGGCATCCAAGTTGAGTGGTAAACCAAGTGGAGGAGGAATAATAAGAAATGAAAAAGGAGGGATGTCTACTATCTATGCTGGTGGCATGGGTTGCCAAAGCAATAACTATGCTAAAGTTATGGACTTACTTTGGGGATTAAATTTAGCTATATCCCTAGGAATTAAAAATTTGAATATTCAAGGAGATTCTAAGTTGATCATAGATGTTGTTAATAAAGTATCTAACATTGGTATCCATCTAAAAGACATCATTACAGACATCCAGTTTCTTTTACAAAAGTTTTCTAAAGTTGAGATTACCCACACCTATAGAGAAGGTAACAGGGTCGTTGATGCTTGTGCCAACCTTGGTCAACAATTCTTGTGATGGAGGGTATGGCGACAAGGGGCTCATATACCCCCAAACATTAGAGAGATCATTCAGAAGGAGGTGACGGAGCATGAATGATGAACATTGATGATGAAGATAGCTTTCGAAGGTGGTCCATGTGGAGAAGGCCATTACGGATCATGGAAGCGGTGGGTAATCCAGGGAATGCTGACAATGCAGACAATGAAAATCTTAAGGATCTTGTTAATTCTATAGTTATGTAGTTTCATCCCTTCTAACCCTAGTATTTCTAGTGTTTTTTTTTGCTTTTGACTTTGTTTCTCGACTATGCCATTGGTTTAGTGTTGGCATCTTTTGTTTTCCAACCTTCTTATCTTTTTTGACTGTATAGGGTTCAGCCTCTAGTTTTCCACCTTAAATAATCAAAAACATTTGTAAACAATACTAAATGAACTATTGAAACTTTATCTAAATCCCTTCATTAAAAGTGACCTAATAACTAATGGAATGGAACCATGTCAAAGATCTAGGAAGGGAGGGTAAAAACAACTATGGTCAAAATAGAAGGTATGGTAGGATGGTATAGTGTACAGTACAAAGAAGGATGATGATATTAGGGTATAATGTAAATGTGCCTCATAGACAATACTTCATGTCTCTCAAGTGAAGTGATGGTTGGGGTGGATGATGTTCATTAGTTCATCATGTTCATCTACTTCTAGTGTAGAGATCTTACATGTTCTAGAACGATAATTTGAAACAATGATATATTGGCCTCTCTAATTGGGTTTTAAATTGTGTTTCTTTTTCTTCTCGATTGTGGTGTTCTTTTAGTTTTGTTTAAGAACAAGATCATCAATATTTAAATCTTTTTATTTGACCTACTAGTTATAATAGCCACATATTTTATTATGTTATACTTAAGGGTTATTGACATTGGCTAGGTATTTATCATCAAGTAACTCTACCTCTTGTAGGCAATCTAATCCATAACCTTCATCATCTATTATGTGTTTCAATCAGATATGTAGAGAAGGTAAATTAATCTCAATAGGAAAAAAGACCTCAGTGACATAAACTAGGGAATAGGGAGTGGCTCTAGTTATATTATGGTAATTAGTGAGCTATGCCCAAAGGGAACATAATATTTGGAGGTGCCAATCATGGCCAACATCATTGATAATATTTTAAATGATGTTGACAATGGTTTTATTGGATGGCTCTGCTTGTTCATTACCTTGTGGGTAATATGTGATAGAAAAATGTTGGCTGATATGGTACTTGGTAAAAACATTTTGACATATTTTTTCTTAATAAATCCACCATTATTAGATATAATGTCAGATAGGATACCTTCATGGCAAATGGGGTGTTTGAATATGAACTTGAAAATCTATTTTCTAGTCATGTAAGTAATGTGTATAACTTCAACCCAGTTAGTGAAATATTTAGTAGTGTTAAGGCTGTTTTTATGGCCATTAGATGAGGTAGGTTTAATATTCCTAATGAGATTGATTCCCCATGAGGAAAAATACCATGGTGTAAGCATTGGTTTTCATGTTTTGGCTAGGGAATGAATCAAATTGGCATGCCTTTGACATTTTTCATACCATTTAACATAATCAGTTGCATCTACTTCTATAGTTATCTAATAGTAATTGATATGTAGGATTTTTTCTATCAATTGGAAAGTGAGTGGTTTGGTATCTAGAAGGGGAGCTTCAACAAGTTGATCTTTAATAAATTATCCCTTGATAGATTTTTGGTTGACATACTTGATCTCAAACTCACTCAAAAGCATGATCCATTTAGCCATGTAATCTTGTAAAGCTATCTTAGATAGTATATAATTGAGTGGATCTACTTTAGAAATAACTATGGTCTTTTTGTTTAGCATGTAATGCTATAGATTTTTGGTTATAAAGACCATATGTAATCAATTTTTCTTAATAGGAATATAATTATGTTCATATGTGACTAGTGTAAGGATTAAATAGTACATGATATGCTCTTTTCCATTGTCATCATGTTGAGCTAGAAGTGCCCCCAAGGCTTTATTTATGGTAGATAGATATAGTAAGAATGGCTCTCCTAACATTGACAGTAATAAAATTGGTGGATTGGCAAGATATTTATGTAGATATTGAAAGGCTTTCTGGCATTCTTGATCCCAATGAAATGTGATGCCATTCTTTAGTAAGTGTGTAAATATATGGAATTTTTTAGCTAATTGAGAAATGAAGCATCTTATACATTGGATCTTTCCTTTCAAACTACATAGATACTTAAAATTAGAAGGTGGTGGCATTTCAATAATGTCTTATACTTTGGTTGGATCAACTTCAATGCCTCTCTGAGAGATAATGAAGCCAAATAATTTACCTAAAGTAACACCAAAGATGCACTTTTTGAGATTAATCCTGACCTTATATTCATGAATCCTCTCAAATATACTTCATAATGTAGCTAGATAATTAGCACATGCCTTTGATTTACCCACTATGTCATTGACATAGTCTTCAATAATGTCATGAATCATATCATGAAATATGATGGTCAAGGATCCTTGGTATGTGGTCTGACCATTCTTGAGACCAAATGGCATGACCTGATAATAATATTTTCCCCATGAATTGGTGAACACTATCTTATATTGGTCTTTTAGAGCAATCTACATTTGATTTTACCCTAAAAATCAATCCATAAGTGAAAGCATTTCATACCCTACTATGGAGTTAACAATCATGTCAATATTTGGTAGAGGAAAGTCATAATTAAGGCAAGCCTTTTATATATCTCTATAATAAGTGTAGATTTTGATTCCTTTTTGTTTCTTTCTAATAAGCACAATATTAGAGATCCACTCTACATATTTGATCGATTAGATGCATCTCACTTCTAATAGTTTTTCCTACTCTTTCTTTACTAGTAAAATAATGTGAGGATGCATCTTTCACAATTTCTAATTCACTTGTTTGAAATTAGGATGTACAAAAATATGGTAAACAACTAAGGTGTTTTCCAAACCTGGCATGTCTAAATAGTCCCAAGCAAATATGTTAACAAATTCCCTCAAAAGGGATATAAAGATTTCATGTTAGGGATGCACCTAATTTGATTCATTTTAGGTTATCTAGATTCTCTATGTTGACTTCCATAGTATCTTCTACGAAGAGATTCAAACCATCTTCTAGAATGGTTGGCAATGATTTAAATTAGCTTACAAGTGTAAATTCATATATTTTGATTGGTTCTTCAATCTTGCCTAAACAAGATGAATCTAAATCTCCTAATTATAGGGATGGTCATGTTACAAACACTATCATGAATTCCTATGTAATTATATCAAAGGCATGTTATTATTTATAATTTAACTTGGAATCAAAACCAAGTTCATCATTGGTGGTGTCCAAAGCTTCATTTGATGAAAGGTGAACACGCCCATCTAATGGCACCTGAAACAAGTTTTCACTAGAAGATTAGCCTTTCTCTTTACTTTTACCCTAGTCTAAAAGTGCCTCAAAGAGGTTTTCACTTTGGGACCTCAATGTTTTAGTATTTTTTTTTTTATCTAAAGGTATTCTCCATCTTTCTAAAATTAGATATAGGATCTAGTTAGATAGATAACCCTTGTTTATGTTCTCCCAATGGAACATTATTTTTTATTCCTATAAAATCACAAAAGGATTCATCATTCTCAAACTCATTTATAGGCATTATGGATTCTTGTTGGTCTCAGGCTATAAATTAAGGGTGATAAATAGGAAGTGGGTTATGTTAGCATATTGGGGTAATGGTACAAATTATCTGGGTGTTAAAAAAATTAATATTATTAAGGTATTCAAAAAAATTGTGATTAGACTATGTTTCAGTATCAACATCATCATCACTGTATGCTAATGTTATCACATGAATAAGATATGTGGGGTCACCCCCAAGTGGTTTAAATTTGAGACTATAATTTCCATTATATTAACTTATAGAAATTGGCTCAAGATTTCCCTATTGATTTGGACCAAGGTCTCCACCTTCATAATCTTGGTTTTCCATGATCCTATTAAGAATGGAGTATTTGGCATTTTTTAATAATTAGACAACTAGTCATTTTACAACCAAGATTCATCATTGGTAAGTGGGTCTTCTTCTTGGCTAGTGGCTGGTGTAATAATTATAGGAGCTAGACTATGAAGTTTTCCCTTTCCCTTTTATTGCCATTCCATGCAAGGTGGATTGGATTTAGGTCTTCCATAGGACTTGTGGTTTTTTGGAAGCTTGGTAATGTGAAATGTGTCATGTTTCAAATACTTTCTTACATCATTAGCTGAGATGGTAAAATGATTAGATTTTTTAAGAGGAGGTGTAAGGGAAGATGAATCAAAGCTATTTAGGTCTATGCAAATTTGCCTCTAACAACTCAACAATTATTTCTTTGTCCTTATCCTTTTTTGGAACTGGATCTAGGCCAAAGTGGTAGTTTAACTTTCATACTCCACCTCCAAATGATTGAAATATTCATAGGGATGAAAATTTCCACTGATGGTGACCTCCATGATTGAGTGCAATAACTTGAGACACTAGGGCAATTTCAAAGGGATGGCATGAATTTTATGTATCTAAGGCCTACTTAAAATCCAATTGTAACATAGGTCTATTGAGATCAATATACCCCCTTTTTTAGAAGAGGAGACCCTATGAAAAATTTGGGTCATTCATCTTAAAAATTACATTACCATTGGCATCACATGACTAAAATAGCCTTCATATGATCTGAAAGATTTAAAATCATGTTAGTCCATGATAGATATTAACAAGGTCATTGTTAAATATTTCATCAATATTTAGTCAATTAAGTTTTCTAATTGTTTGATTTTCTTAAAAAGTACTTTTGTGAGGGGTTACATTAAAATATCCAAGCTATGATCCCTATAAATTGATCAAAATTAATTAATTAAGGTCTTTTAATCATGGTATTTTTTAGATATGCTAAAATTAATGTTTAAGACTATGACATGTCCTAATCTCAAATTTTAGGCCAAAGGTCCAAGATAGATTCTGTACTCAAACATTACTATTGTAGACCCTTCCCTTTTCATTTTATCTCATGATTTTTTAACTTTTGGACCTTTCATTTGGTAGGAACCCAACACCAACTCAATCTCAATTTACATGTGGTAGTGTCACATATATTAGTCACTCATCCACATAAAGTTCCAAACTTTTTCGCATTCCTTTTAGCCATTAAAAAATTTTGTGACTCGGTGACCCAATTGGAATGTGCCACTTTGCACTCAATCATAAACTTTCAAGTTCATGAAGTAATTATAAATTCAACAACCTAGCCTAACTACCTAATGGGATTTTGAGACTTGTCACTTAATCATGGTATTTCAACTTATAAAAGGGTTACAACTTAATAAAAACACATCATGTGGCATCCATTCATGGCCTTCCAATGCTTCAATTATTGTCTAAAATTATGGTGACCTTACGACTCAATCAAAACATGCCACTTGGTACTCATTGGTGACATTTCAAGTTTAAAGATAAAAGGGAGTGAGATAATGAGATATTTACACTTAGAAATTAATTTTAGCCTCCACACCCCCCCCCCCCCCCCCCATAATTCTAATGTTTCAATCTCATGATACTAAAATTTCATGATATGATGACACATTGAATTTAGTCATTTAATATTAAATAGCATGATATGACATGGAATCCACCCAATAGGTGGGAGTAATGGAATGAGGACATGTGGAGCCTTATCTCATGGTAATGGCATAGTTAAAGGAATCCATGAAACCTAGTGACTACATGATAAAATAAAAATATGATACTTGGTAAAGTGTCAGAACATCTGTGTTCATTGAAAATTTCATATAAGAATACCATCTGATAGTGATAACTAATGAGGGATTACCACTTCTAAAACTAGTAGAGGTCCCAAAGCCATGTTATCTTAAAGATGAAAGGGTTTTAACTAAATAATAATTACAAAAATTTGATTCAATCAAAATATGACACTTGGTAGAATGTCATGTAATCCACCTAAGGGATTTAATGTTCAAAATATAAAGCTAAAATGCTCGAAAGGGCACCATGTGTTGAGTATGTGTCAAGTATAGTACCTAGGTGGTGCACAACTATCCACAAAAATTTAGTTGTAGGTGTGAATTAGATGTTGATGGGGATCATTTCAATAGATATAGAGTAAATTCAATTCACTAAAAATGGCAAGCCTATGATAATAGATGACATGTACAAATAAAAAGCAACAATTGACTGATTTCTCAAAATAGGATTTCAAAGTCATTAGAATAAAACTAAAGAAGCACTCAATCTTTAAATAAAAGTGAGTTAATGATACTTGTCATTTATTACTTTTATCATTAAATTTGAATTCTAAATTTCTATTTTAAAGTTTGCCATCCCAAAGCAATAGGTTCATCATTAAGGTATTATCTGTTAAAGAATTCAAAAGCATTTCTCAAGTTTTCTAAGTATTTATTTGAATTTTTTCACCATTAAGTTAATCTACAAGCTCATAAATCATAAATTTGAATCCATGGAAAAATATGGAACATATAGGTCTAGCAAGTAGGAACAAGTTCCATTCCTTTACTCCTATGGAACAAACATCATCATCTAGGACACCAATTTCAAACATGTTGCATTGTCCACTAAAGATAAACATTATAATGAATTTTTATACCATGTATAAAGGACTATGGATAGAGATAGGGATGATGAATAAGGTAAAAATGAGGTATACTATAGGTTATATATTCTCAAACTCAAATCTATATGGTTACATAAGGCCAAATCTAACCTAGATATATTCCCCTATATATACTTAGTCTACCAAAAAAATATTAAATTGGGGTGTGTTAATAATATGATTAAATCTTTGAATTTGGGTCAATACATTACTTTCGTATCTAGGCTAGCATTTTTGGATTATTATGGTTTGTACAAACTAGAGATTATATACTATTAAGAAACTATGACTTGGTGGTTGTAAATACATGACATCATGGAAGTTTTGAAAGAATGGGCTAAGAACAAGGGGATATTTGTATGAAAAACTAAAATCAGCCAAATTACTATCAACTAATTCATAAAAGTATTATGAATTGGAATGACTATGATGAATCAATTGCATGGGTCTAAAGACACAAGCCATGTAGATGAGAAGTGGGTTCCACTTCTATCTATGATAATCAATGATGTGAATATTCCCCCTTTAGGAGAAATCATATCTTACAACCTATAATAAAGATTATAAAGGTCATGTCTAATAAATGAGATCATTTATAGATTATTTCCTACCTAGTGGATGCCATATACACCACCCACAAGTTCCCCCAATTCACCAATTAGGACCCCAAATAGAAATAGACTATGCCTCATACCTTCTCTAACATCAGAGTGTACAAGTGAAAATAGTAAATGAGAATAATTACTAAATATTTATACCATATTATGTATAATACCATCCATGGGAGGCCCATGCTATAACTATCAGAGGAAATTAGAGCAACACTAAGCACCTTGAGGTCCTACTAGTATTACCCAGATTGCATAGTGGTGAGGATAGTTGAAATTAAGATAGTCCCCCTTAGGTTGCCCATAATAGTGATATACAAGTTAGAGTAATAATAAATTAACTTCAAATTACTGATAGGGGTGGACAAACTATGTAAGAAAAAAAAGATAGGATTGGCTCATTCTCAATTATCCAACATTGGCTGGTTCAGGATATAGAAATAGAACTCTATAATCATTATTGAAAAATAAAGGTCCACCTTTGAATTAAAAAGGGATGATAATAGGAATCTTACCTAGAGCATATAGAATTTAAAAATTGCATCAAGTACAAGGTAGCACTAAGCATTACCTACTATCATGAACCAAAATATGAGGATAGGTTCTACATCAATACAACCAATTACCAAGAGTTAAAGCATAGATTAAAGGCCACCAAAATACATTAGTTAAGGTATGTTGAAGTATGTAGGTTTATATTAAGTTTTCAAGCCTAAATATGGTTAATTAAAATCATCTACATCTTATAGACTTCTGAAACTAGCCACCAATGACCTCCAACTAGGATTTTGACCAATTTCTTTCAAAAATGCACAATTTGGCCTAAAAACACTAAAAACATTAAATGAGTTTAAAATATCATATTAAAGTGCCAATTATATCCAAAGTATCATTAAATAAGTAAATTCAATTTATGAAGTAGCTAACTTTGATCACATCATTTCAAGTCAAAATGACATTTTCATACCTAGGTATTTTAAATTGCTCTTTTCTACCAATTTTCTTGTATGGGACAAGTTCCTTTGTTATTTTGTGTCAAAAACATCCTAAATGGGATAATGGATCCAACACATCTAACACTACCTTATAATTTGTATACAATCAAATTTTGAGCCAATAATATGATATTCTAACCAATTTGATTAATTTGTGCACCAATTACCAAGATTTACACCAAAATTGATCAATCATGTTTAATGCTAATCAATATGAATTAGGAGCTTAAGTTAATTTTCCATGAAAATTATTGAATATTTATTTTTATAAATTGATATTGAGTAACTACAACATCAAATGACATCATTTATATTGGTGGCATCCACAAGTCATAAATGCATAAAATATCAAGATTAACCCCTCCCATGCCTCATAAATGTCCCTTCTTCCTAGATCATGATGAGGGTATTTATGTATTTTATTTACATAATTAGATTTATTCATGGCCACATATCTTCATCCTAATAAATATGGTCATGGTTGATCCAATCCCTTTCAAAAAATCTATAAATAAGAGGCCTCACAACCATAATTTTGAGCTTGGGTAGTGAAAAGTTATAATGTTTAAATAATTCCAAAATCATTTCATTTTATTGTTATAATTATAAATTATTGAGCCAAGCCAATCCAAAGCCAAAGGTGCCAAGAGTAGATGAAGGTATCCACACTCCATTGAAGAATGTCTCTTGAATCACAAGTTGAGCAAGCCAAAGAAGCCTTTTAGAGCAATCAAATATTTGGCAAGAAATTTGTGTTTTGTGTTCATATCTCTCATTTATTTCTATTTTTTTAGTTGTGTTTTCAAATGGTTTTTCATCATTAAGCTCCCCCTAGTGACTAGGCCTAGAGATGTTATGATAGTGTATTTCTTTCATTTTATTTTAATTTTGGAACTAACACAATACTAACCATCATCTCTTGAGTCAAATTCAAAGCCTACATAATGGCACACCTAATGGGATAATACCATATGAATTTAATCAACCAACACCTAAAAACAACCTACTAACCAATTCCTTGCAGGATCATGGAGTGTGGAAGCAAAGAAGGTGAAAACTTGAGCAAAAATCTATATTTTTATAAGTCACAATTTTGTTCTTGGGACTATGTAACATGAATCAAATGTGTAACCCAACTCAGATGCCAACCTAACTCAACTATTTAACTTAACCCAACCCAACTCAGCTATCAACCTAACTCAACTACCAACCTAACTTGCCTACTAACTTGACTCAGCTACCAATCTGACTTGATTGTGTAACTTAACCCAGCTTAACTCAACTATGTAACCTGACCCAACCTAAGAGCTTAATTTGCAAAGTTATTTATTTTAGTTGAAGAAATGATTCAAATCTAAAATAAGTGTTGACCATTTTATTGTAGGATTTAATTGAAAAAATGCTAAAAAAAGCTTAATTATTACTTTCAAACTTCTTTTTATATGTTCTAAAAAGAATTAGGCATTTTCACTTTGCGTTTAAAGAGGAAAATTTCCATGTTTGTGTTGAATGTTT
Source organism: Torreya grandis (assembly GCA_037957365.1). Lineage (NCBI taxonomy): Eukaryota > Viridiplantae > Streptophyta > Pinopsida > Cupressales > Taxaceae > Torreya > Torreya grandis. Next base: position 559,916 of record JARHVA010007916.1, on the reverse strand, counting down.
TGATTTTTATTTCAAAGTTTACAACTTAAATCTAAGGGGATAAAAGAACACCACCACACATTTAGTTTAGTGCTATAAAATTAAGTACACTTTAATGTTTTTGCAAGTTATTGTCATTATTTGTTTAGTCTAAACTTGTTTGAGTAAATAAGGAGTTGTACGTGTATGTTTCCCATCCATCCCCTTTAGGGAAATTGTTGGATCAAAAGTGACAACTTAATTTTGGGTGGTTTGCAATTATTTCCATTTACACATCTTAAAGCCAAGGGGATAGTAACGAATCTAATCAAACACTTTTAATTTGGTACAACTAAATTAGCCTCACTTAAATTATTTGAAAACTTCCTTATTGATTGTGTGTTTTAAAAAAATGAGACATGCGTGTATGCTCTCCCATCCATCCCATTTAGGGAACTTTTGGGATAAAAAGTGACATCTCATCACACTTTGAGCTTAGTCTAAGGCATAGAAAGAACATCATTTAGATCCCTTCCCAAATACTCGTAATAGTATTGGGTGATATTGAGGAAACCATACAGTATTTATATTATGTTATTTATTTATTGCATCTTCGACTATGAGGGGGAATTCATTACCTCCCATGAGTTTTTAAAGGAAGCCTTGACCTAGCAATTCATATTCTAATGATGTCTTCAACCCCTCTCCATAGGTGGGTATATAAATTAGGATCAACCCACTAAGATCATAGGTTTGAGTGGTTAAACCACCTCTTAGTGATGGGGCTAAGCATAGGACGTATGAGCTTATTGGTCATCACACTACACTAAGAAAGGGATAGATGTAGTGGTTGTAAAAAGATCTAGACATTTTTATAAAAAGATAAATGCCATAGACCAAATTTACCTATTGCTTCTCTTCTTTTCTAATATGGAAGTTCGTAGACATAAGATCCATCTAGAACATTCAAAAACTTGTTAGTTAGTTAACCACACATTTCCATAGCTTGTCAGTTTAGGATTTAAGATGATTAGTTAGTTAATTTATCCTAGATTACTTCATTTTTGTGTGGAGTCAAAAGCTTGGTGTTAAAAAAAATGACATAACCAAACACAGTATCCCCAAAATTCTTTGAACAAAGGAGCCATTATGCTACCCAAGTGAAAACATATTTTTCCTTATTAAAATTAATCATCATACACATTATGTTATATATTTCAATCTAGTGCAGTTATGATACCCATTGTCTAGATCTTTTACCACATTTTCATTAAGTCCATTGATAGTTTAAATTTGAAATTGGACTCTTCCAAGTTTTAAAGGTTGATGTGTTAAATTGGGTTCACCACTTTGCACTTAAATTGTTTTAACTTGAATTTAATTTCTAATTTGAATAGAGGGTCATTTTTAGACTCAACATCTTTATCATCATTTTCTAGGGCTCAAGTCATCTTACATATCACTCATGATTTAAGTCTTATGCTACATTTTTATACCATCCATCTTATTTAACCTTTTATCTTAGGTCCATTTGATAGCATAGTTTTTCCTTAGAAATTTGTCCAACTTTGTGTGTGTATATCATTCATGTTAAGGGGTAGTGTTACACTACCAAAATTATGTTGGAACCATTCTTTTCCTTGGAGTCTTGAAATAAGTAATTATCACATATTTTGAGTAGTTTAGCATTGTTACACTACTTAAATCAATTTGAGAGTTATTTTAATATTCCTCTTTACATAGAGTCCTAATTGATCCAAAGATAAAACCATTTTTTGTTTTCTTTAAGAGCTGTTTATCTAGCACAGTTACAACATTCACCTTTGCCTAGCTTATTAGTCAAAAGAATTTATCTTTGTTCTATTATTTGTTATAAAATTAACTATCTCCAAGTTCCTTTCATTTCATATCTCACACTTATTGATCAAGTTTATGTCCAAGAGTTAAATACATAGTTTTTTAATAAGTGTTTCAAATTAGTTAGATTAAAAATATCATATTTTAAAGTCTAGATTTTGATGCCATTTGGCCAAAAGACCTAGCATATAATTTATTTGAGCCTAGATTTTGACATCGTGTTTGGCCAAAAGACCTATAAACTTTTGTTTTTCCTAAAGTAGACTGATTTGAAATGCTTTGACCTAGAATTTGGCATTTTGAATTACAATTCTATTACTTGACCTTTTTGTGTGAGATGTGTAATGTTGGATACTTGATGTTAGCTTGTTTTATCACAAGTCATTACATCTATGTATATATATGTATGTATATGTGTGTGTGTGTGTGTGTGTGTGTGTGTGTGTGTGTGTGTATATGTATGTATATATATATATATGTATGTATATATATACACATATATATATGTCTGTGTGTGTGTGTGTATATATACATACATATATATATATATATGTCTGTGTGTGTGTGTATATATACACATACATACATATATATATATATATATATGTATGTATGTATGTATATATATATACATATATATATGTATATATATACATATATATATATATATACATATATATATACATATACATACATACATACATATATATATATATACATACATATACATACATACACATATATATATGTGTGTGTGTGTGTGTGTGTGTCTATATATATATATATATATATTCATCCTTTTCACCAAGTTAGACCAATTTTTAACATATTTTTAGAAATTGCCTTTTTAGAGTTTATAAAACTCTATATCCTTTTGTTGTGAAACATCTATTATGGATAACAACATGTATTCCTACACTTGTAGTGGCTTCATGTACAATCTAAGAGTTAGTAATGTGGTTTCATAAGAAGAAATGGTTTAAGAAACCTATGTGAATAATGTTGCTTATGAAACAGATCCCTATCCATCTTATAAGACTCAAACAGGTGCACATAACTAAGACTTGTTAGGTCATTACTTGGTAAACATGCCTCCTTACTCTAAACAAGATCCAAAACAAACCAAATAATGTCTAGATCTAGTATCTATGGTTGAGGAACTAGTTCCTCAACAACTATACTATGTTACTACACCATCCATATACAATCCTTATCTATTTGAGTGTCACTGGTTAGAAAAAAAGGATGAAATATTGGTTAGAGATATAGAAGTAGGAGGCAAGTTTCCAGTAAACTTCCCCCATGAAAATTTTTCAAGCTTAGTAAGAATGCCTCATAATGTAATTTATAATCAATAAGCTTCTTCTAGAAATCCTTTATCTCTAGTCAAAATTATGTATCAAGACCCTAATCTAATTTTTAATATTAAGGATATCATGGAATATCTCTTTATACAAATACAAATATCATATAAACATACTTGAACCTAGAGCACAATTTTAACCAAATGACCATGTCTAATAGGCCTCTCATTGATTTATTTCCTTTGATAGGAGTGTTAATAGAGTTTATTGGTTAGGAAAATTAGGGTGTTGATACCTTTAAGCAAAAAACTTTGATTGATAACTTATTTCATACCTAAACTATTGAATAAGGGTCTTTTACTTATATGCAAAACATTAAGCAAAATGTAGGTCATAATTCATAAGCCACATCTAATCCAAACAAAAGTGGTGTAAGTACATACACAACTAGTACACAAATGAGTGTACCTTTATTAAACACCATGAATGGTTCTCAAAATTTATGAGTAGTATTTTCTGCATCCTAACCTCAACCAACAACTACAACTAATCCTCAACCAACTGATTCTTCATGCACTCAACCAACAAGATTAGGTAATTAGCTAGCGACCAATGTCATGTCTCAAAAAAATGTGATGAATGCTACTCAAAATTTAATGAGTAATATTCCATAATTATATGCACAATCCAACATACCAATGTAAAAGAGGTAGAATATATTTATACCTCAATATGGGGGAGCCAATGTTCTACCTCACCAAGTAGTAGTGAACATACCTCATTCCTCATAGACCAATATACCAGTTCAAAGACAAAAAATTTATAACAAACATAATATGAATAATGGTTAGTGAAAAATTTTAAATCTCCAACAAGTGTCAACTTCCCAATAGGGATTCATACAAGAAAGATTTTCCAATGTTCTTCGAGTGCCAACTACATAACCTTTGCCTTTTGTGTAGAGTGTGACACTAGTTAAATGATAGGGTCTTGGTTCACAAGTACCCCCACAATAATAAGGTTTGATTTTTGATATAAACTCCCTATTTAACCCCATCAATCACAATATGGACATATCCCTCCATCTCAACCTCAAAATTCCCAAAACTAAATCTACTTACCTAACCCAAACCAGAATATCATACCATAATATGTGCATTTCCAACAATCAAACCCTAATCCATGTATGTGTTTTCTTGGCCCTTTCCATAACCAAACCAATATAGCCTTAATAAATACCTCCATCATACCCTAGTCAAAGTTCTCCACTTATGACCACTCAACCATCTAGCTAGGCCAGTATTCTACCTAAAGTCAATGTTTTCTTAGCCTAAGAACTGAAACAAATGAAGGATGTAATTGCTACCATCCATTTTGGGAAATAGACTATAAATTTTAAGTTATATGACATTTTTTCTTATCCATTTAACATGGAGTAATTATAGATACCATTTCCTCTAGGATTCAAAACACCAAAATTTGACATATATAAGGAGAAAGGTGACCCCAAGGCTCATTTGACTGAGTTCTTTATTGCACACTAGCCAATGGCATAGAGTGACATATATAATTTTTTTTTCTTCCCAAGGAGTCTATCAAGACAAGCCTTTGAGTGGTTTTTAAATTTCCCTAATAATTCTATCTACAATTTTGATGATCCTTTAGACAAGTTTGTGCATCACTTTTCATACAATCTCAAGCATGAGATTTCTTTGGTTGACTTGATGTAAGCCAAGTATAAGGACAATCAGATTTTTTCAAGTTATCTACAATTATGAATAACCCTTTCAAGATAATTCACCCATTGCTTACTAGATAAATAATTAGCTATTATGTTTACAAAAAAATTTCACAGTGAGATATCCTATCATCTAAAACTGCAATGTGCACGTACCTTTAATTGAATCATTGATAAAGGTTTGTTTATAAAGTGTGCCCTTATTAAAATAGGGATCATCAAGCTTGAATTTTCTAATCAGAATCAAGGTACCAATCTAAAAAATGGCCAAAACCAACACCTAGTATAAGTGTAAATTTCACAACTGACACATGTCAATAGCAATAAAAGATCAAGGAAATTCAACTGTAGTAAAAATGTTATTGTAAATGGAGTCATAGAGTTGTATTATGTCAAAATGGTGAAAATAAAATCTACTCAACCCATGCCACATATGTAAATTACTCCTAACCCATAATCTTTTTATTAAACATAACAATCATAGTAGTCGAAGTGTGTACAACAAATGCAACAACATTTACCATAACAAGTCCCTACTAAAAGGAGAACATGACTACCCATCATGCTTTTAGTGGCCTTGGAGAACTAATTGAATCTTTGTTTCAAAAACTTGCTACTGCTACTCTAATTAGCTACCTTATACTAAAAATTTATCCTCGGGTCATCCCTTATCTTGATTGGTACCAACAAAATGAAATATATGAATATCATTGGGTTAATAGACATAATTTTAACCATTATGTGAAAATAAAAAAATTGATTGAGAATATGTTGGATAATAGGGACATAACATTGGATGGTGGTGCTTTTACTTCCAATTAGATCCTTGGATTCTATCAGAGCCTTTTTTCTCAACATAATAACCAACTATAGTAGTAGCAATAACAACAACAATAATAATGGCTAGTGTAACACCAAATATAATGGTTTCAAAAAAAATGACAAACTAGTAAAATCAACAGTAAAACTAAAAAAAACCAAATAATGGATAAAACCATGGTTAAAATAACAACAAACAATAAACCTACCATGTAGTTGCACATGACTATAATAGGTTTGTAGGCCATATCATAAGAGGTAGCATCAATACCATTTCCATATATTTGAGATCGAATACCAATCAATGAAGTCTATTTCTAAATAGTCATACTTAACCAATTCACATTGGTAATCCTTCTTTAACGTAGGACTACACACAGGCAAACCAGTAAGCAAGGATCACTAATTTTGGACCATATACTTGTAGACATCCAATTCTTAACACCATTTTTATGGAAATTATAAATATTACTTTAATTTTAATCAAATGCATAATTTAGATTAAAATCCATAAAACATCTTAAATAGTTTGAACTTGTAATTTACAAGTGCCATTTCAGGTCAAAGTATCCCTAAATAAGGTAATGCATTTTATTCGCCAACTAACTTTGATCAGATAATTTTTAGTAAAAATGACCATTTAGTTCTATAGATCACTATTTTCTTCTAATTCATGAGTACACATCATGTACCTTTATTATTTGATGTTGGCAACACCCTAAATGGGAATATAGTTCTAATGCATCTAACATCACCTTCTGATTCTTCTTGAGTCAAATTATTACACAATAATATGACTTTTTGACCATTTTGATTAATTGAGGACCAATTTTCAAATAATTGTACAAATGTTAATTAACCTTGTTTAAGGCTAATTAATCTAAATCAAGATCTGAAGTGGATTTTCCATGAGAGTTGTTGATTTTTTTTTTTGAAAATTGATTCTTATTATCTTCATCACCTAGTGACATCATCTATGGGGTGGCATCCATCAAACCATAATTGCATAAAATATCAAGATTATGGGTCACCTATGCCTAGTTAATGCCTCCCATTCTTCTTTAATGCCCCTTCTTCTAAGGTCATCTTGATGATATTTATGGATTTCATTCCAAATATTAGGATTATTCTCAGCCACACATCTCAATTTTGAGATGGATGATTTAGGTTGATCTTGACCAATCTCAAAAAACTATAAATAGAGAGGCCATAGGCGTCATTTCTAAGATATTTTGGTGCAAAGTTATTATTCTCAAATATATTCAAATCTTAAACATTAAAAATTTATAATTCTAAATTGTTTCCACAAAGCTTCATTGATAGGCTAGTTTAGTGGTTTATAATTAAGAGCCTAGGTTTTATAGAGTGTTCTTGAGGCACTGGATGATCTTACAACAATTTTTGACAAAGATATGGATGCTTGATCAAGGGAGAACATGTTTTTGAGCCACATGGATATGGTGAATACATTTTGGAAGGTAATATGGTGTTTCTTTCTTTCATTTATTTCTTGCTATCCTTTGTAATTACCATAGGAATAGATAGGATTGGTTAGTTAGTTCTTTATACATGTTTCATGGTTTATGGAATAATGCTCAACTAACTTACTTTTTAATTCTCACTACAACACTAATAACCTATCATTGCCTCATGACCATGCACAAGTACACTAGTAACCAAGACCTATCCGATCTAGTTCCCTACCATCACCAACATTTGTTACTAATCATGCTCATATGTTTAATCTTGATTATCTAATCACAACTTGATGGTTGAATATTACCATTCCAAGCCCACATCCATTTATCACTTCAGTCATCATCAAAACATCCATTCAACCTTGGAATAATCCATTTACCACTAACCAAGAGAATATATTTGAAATTTTGGAATAATTACAAAATATTCCCACACAAATTTCCATTTTAGATTTGTTGCATATGCTAACAATCCACAAGGATATTCTGAATGAGTTCCTTATCCAATTCATTATTTCTAATGACATATCCCCTAGAAATTCCAAGATTTGGTTGGACACTTAGCTTTAGCCCAATAAGTCATTTTAAACCAAAGTAATATGTCATCCCTTGGCCTACTCTATAATAACTCCTTATACATTGAAGTTTTCATAAAGTGGCAGAAAGTGAAACATGTCTTTATAGACAATCGATCAGGTCTAAACATAGTGTCTCTAAAGATCATCAAGATTCTTTAGTATACTATGGAAAATATATAGGTAGAGATAATAACCATCAAATCTTACAATAATGAAGAATGAGAATCATAAGGCACCATCTATTTACCAGTTATCCTTGGGTGCTTGACCCATTATACACTTGACCATGTACTTGATCTTGATTTGTCATATAATATGTTTTTGGTATACCTTTGTTACATTAAATTCATGCAATCCCATCAATGTTGCATCAATGTATCAAGTTATCCAATTTGGGGATGGAAGGTTATATACCAAAATATTTACATCCATACAAGCACTGTAAACACCTAAAGGCCATGTTCAAGAGTTATAACTATCACTCCAACATGAATCTAGTATCCAAGTAAAATAAGGGAAAATCAATACTCTTTGATTCACTAGAGGATAATTGCATTGATCCTAATACCCTTTATTCCCTTTCCCACATGCCACCTCCTAAGATATCTAACCATTATACCATCTCATCTAATGTTCATAGAAAGTATTTAACCCACGATGCCTTTCATATTATAAACTTTCCATAGAACCCAAAGTCCTTTGAAAGACAAAAGACCAAGCCACTTTGTCTATAATGACAACAAAAGGGAAAAGGTAAAGGACCTATCATGTTTAGACCAACATCTATCCTAGAACAAGACCCTCTTAAGGGAGATGATTCATGGTTATATAATGACAAGTAGGTCAATTTTTATGAGAATGCAAAGTATCTTATTCCCAATAAGATCATGAAGAATCAAGACTATGAAGGAGGCCTCAGACTAGATCAACAAGGATAACTCCAACCAATTTACATGACCAAATATAAAGGACCCTATGGACTTGGACTTAAACTTCTTGGGGATGACCCCATACATCTTACCCATGTTCCATCACCATCAACTAGTGATAAGGATGTTGATAGTGAATCCAAGTTCGATAATATCATTTTTGATGATGTAGTCAAAAACAACCTATTTGACACATTCCTTTCATACACTTAGACTAGTCAGTCATCATAACCCACTACCATTTTACTATCCCTAACTAATACACTAGGACTAGCAAGAGTCTAATGTGTTGATTGATGAGTTGTAAAATGATGATGCTTTTTATGATTTTCTTGGCCTTAGAGACAATGTTCTATTGGAGGACCATAAATTAGGGCTCTTAATCAAGTTGGATCCTAAATCCTATTTTAGAGAGTGAGTGAACACCCTTAGCCAAAATAAATAATTAAAACATTAAGGTCCCAAATTGAAAACCACTTTGAGGCCCTCTTTGATTAGGGTAAGTAAGGAAAAAGGCTAGTCTAGTGGTGAAAACATATTTCAAGAAGCATTTGATGGGGGTGTTCAGCGTTCTTCAACCATAACTTAGGAGACCACTAAAAATGAACTTATTTGTGAGTCTAAGTATAGTTTTGAAGAACAACAATATTTTGATTAAATCCTTTAGGATTTTCCTATAGTTTTTGTTACATGGATAAAACTTCCATTGGGGGACTCTAATTCATCATGCTTAAGGGAACTCAAAGAGCTAGTCCTAACAAAGGACTCTAGTGTGTTTGACCAATTCAAATATTTGGCCACTATCCTTGAAAATGGTTTGACCCTTGTCGTGGAAGATACAATATTCGTTAACACTAGCTACCCAAATGACCCAAAGTGGATCAAGCTAGGTTCTTCCCTTACTAAGGAGTGTGAAGTCATTACAACCATTTTGAGGGAGTTTGTAGATATTTTTGTATGGACATATTCTAACATGTCAAGTTTGGACCCTACCTTGGTTTTGAACCACCTTATGGTCAATCATAATTCCAAACCAGTAAAAAAAGATACATAAAATGCATCCTCACATTATTTTATTAGTGAATAAAGAGTTGTAAAAAATATTATAAGTATGATGCATTTAATTGATCGACTATTTAGAGTGGATCTCCAATGTTGTGCTAATTACCAAAAATCTAGAAGGGATAAAATGTTGTACTAATTTCCATGATATACAAAAATCTTGACCTAAGGATGAATTTCCATTACCAAACATTGACATGATCATTGAATCCACATTGGGTTATGAAATGTTCTCATTAATGGATAAATTTTTAGGATACAACTAGATCAAAATCACACTAAAATACCAACATAAGATAGTGTTCACCACTCCATGGGGAACATTCTATTATTAGGTTATGCTATTTGGGTCTTAAAAATTCAAGGGCCACCTACCAAAGAGCCATGATAGTCATATTTCATGATATGATGCATGACATTGTTGAAGACTATGTTGATGACATTCCTAATAAATCAAAGACCAAAGCCAAACATCTAGTAGTGCTATGCAAAATATTTGAAAGACTACATGAGTACAAAGTTATAATTAATCCTAAGAAGTGTGTATTTGGAGTCACATCAGACAAATTTATTATCTTTATTGTATCTCATCGAGGCATTGAAGTTGATCTAGCCAAAGTTTAAGTGATAATAGAGATGAAACCTCTAACTAATTTTAGGCAACTCTATAATTTTTAGGGCTTAATCTAGTCTATCTGATGCTTTATATCATAATTAGCCAACAAATTCTATCTTTTTTAGAAATATTTTAAAGAAGGGAGTCACATTTGACTAGGATGATCATTGTCAAATAGCTTTTTAGAAGCTAAAATACTATCTAATGATTCCACCTATTTTGTTGCCTCTTATGCCAAGAAAGCCATTCTTATTATACCTATATTTTACTAATAATGCCTTTGGGACACTTTTGTCTCAGCACAATAATAATGGAAAATATCATGATTTATACTATTTAAGCCATATACTAGTCATATATTAACATAATTATATGCCTATAGAAAAATCTTGTTTATCCATGGTATTTATAACTCAAAAAATATGCCATTATATGTTAAATAATAAGACCATGGTTATTTCAAAATTAGATACACTGAAGTATCTACTATCTAAAATAGATATACAAGGATACATGGCCAATCAAATCATGCTTCTAATTGAGTTTGACATTGAGTACATCAACCAAAAAGCCATTAAGGGGAGAATTCTTGTAGAGCAGCTTGCTAAAGCACTCCTTATTGATACAAAACCACTCACATTCTAATTTCATGATGAATCCATAATGACCATCATCAAAACACCTTTTGAGGAATAACATTGAAAGATATATTTTGATAGATCATTCACAACACATGGATTAGGGGTAGACCTTTTATTTATTACACCATAGGGGGATCTAATCCTTAAATCATTTAAGATTAGTTTTGCTTATACCAACAACATGGTCAAATATAAAGCAATTATTGTAGGGATTCACAAAGAGGTAAAATGGAACGTATCTCATCTCAAGGTTTATGGTGATTCTTATTTAATCATCAATCATGTTAAAAACCATTTTAAAACCAAAGATGACAAGTTGATTCCATATAAGGCCATTGTCAAGACTCTCAAACTATAGATTATTGACATTTAGTTTGATCATATACCTAGGGAAAGTAATAAAACCATAGATGTTATGGCCACTATTGGATCTCTAATTTGAGAAATAAACACATCTAAAGAGTATTAGTTCCTTTTCAAGAACATGTTAGCACCAACTTATGAATATTCAACTATCATGATGATTTGTGATAATGTTGGTCTTAGATCTAACTGGTACTCATAAATTTATAAATACCTCCATGAACAAGTTTTACCACTTGACCTATCTCAAAAATATTCCAAACCATTCATCCACCAAAAAACTCATTATTCCTTACTTGGATCAACCCTTTACCATCATAGTTTTGATAAAACTTTGCTTCATTATTTAACATAGAATTTTCACTAAAATTATGAGAAGATCATTAAGGAGTGTGAGGAGCCCACAATAATGGGTCTGTCCTATCTAAAAATCTCTTATTTACTAGTTATTATTGGCCTAAAATGGATTCATATGTAGCTACATATGTAAATAAATGCAACAAGTTTCAATGGCATGCCAATTTGATTCATGCCTTAACAAAGACTCTGAAACCAATGTTGATAACATGGTCACTTACTACATGGGGCCTTAACCTCATTTGGAAGATCAATATCACCTCATATAATGACCATATTCATATCCTTACTAACATCGAATATTTCACTAAGTGGGTTGAAGCTATACCCCTCACTTATATGATTGGAAAGAAAATTTCTAAGTTCATTTACAACCATCTCATTTGCCATTACAATATACCTTCTAAAATTATATCTGATTATAGAGGATCATTCAAGAACAATAATGTCAAAAAGTTGTGTTGAATACAACATCACATAACACTTTTCTATGGTATATTAACCTCAAGGTAATGTACAGGCTAAAGCATCAACCAAAATAATTGTCAACATTCTCAAAAAGATTATCAATGATTCTAGTCATGATTGGCACCTTTAGATATTATGTTCCCTTTGGGAACACCATACCAATCTTCAAACACCCATAAGATCCACTCCATATTCACTTGTTTATGGTATAGAATCCACCCTTTCTATTGAGGTCAAGTTGTCATATCTATGCATCTCTTTTAAGCATGTCCTAGATGACAATTATTATCATGTAGCTCACGTATAAGAACTAGAGTTATTTGATGATAATGCATGGATGTGGTGAATAATCTCTAAGCCTATTTGAATCAACTTTGAGGCCATTATAATCAGTGCATGAGATAGAGAATTTAAACTTGGTGATATTGTCCTTAAATAAAACCAAAATAATAGCATAGTTAAAAATAAGCATCAAGGTAAGTTCAAACCCAACTGGGTTTGTCTTTTTATCATTAAAACAAACATTGGAATAAGATCATATAGGCTTTCCATACTATATGGACACAAACTTGATGAGCTGATGAACATTATCCACCTCAAGTGATACTACACTTGAGTGACTTGGTGTATTATCTATAAGGAGCATTTCAAGTTGTATCATTTTATTAATATTATTTGTACTACACCATTTTATCATCCTACCAACCTATCTCTTTTCCTGTTACATATCTATTTTACAATACCTTTTCATCAACTGATTTCATTTCTCACTTCCTACCCCATGCTATGAGCTTGGTTCTATTTCATTCATTCTAAAACCTAATTCAAGAAGAGGATTTAGCTTCAATTTCAATAGTTATTTCACACATTTTAGATAGAGGTAGTATTTTTTAGTAGTAATATAGCAATTTTGTAGTTGCATCCTTCATTTCTTGTTTCAATCTCTCCCATTGTCCTCATCCTAATTATAACTACCTATGGGAAAATTAGTATTATTGACCTATGTCATTGAATCCTAGTTATAACCACCTATGGGAAAATTAGGGGAAACACTTGTTTATCATTCCTTGATGTGCCAACTAGCCATTTCATATGCCATCATACTGAATGTGCCTATTTTGTTTGTATTAGCTACTATACTAGTCATATTACTACACTGTAAGGTAGAACTACAGTGACTTGAAGTCCCATCTTAGGACTATATAGGAAATGATTGATACTTATTGAGGTTATCTTAGTCACCCTTTCTACTATGCTCTTGCCATTTTACAATCAACCTAAGCCATGATCTGAACATTTTTCAATAAACCTAAGCCACACTCTAACCATTTTTTGAGAAACCTAAGTCACAGTCTTGCCATTTTGTGAGCATCTTAACTGACATTCTCATAATTTTGTGAGCTTGGACAATTTAGTATCTAGTCATTCTTCTATCGAGTTGATATACCTAGATAATTGCAAAAACATTTGTAAAATCCTTACAAAAAAACAAAAAACATTAACCAATTCTTTACCTTTAAGATTTTGGGAACCCTTACTAAGTCACAATTAAATAAATTGTCACTTAGTTTCCACATCCTTTTTGTCCCTTTTTCTCACACACTTTCCATTTTTTAAGACCATTCTTATTCTTATATCACATCCATCATGTTTTTTTTCATCCATTATCATTTTTTTCCCATTTTTTGGGAGAACCACATTTGGCCTAGAGTTTTTATTGGATATTACATCCTTGGAACTATGTAGGTAGCATCCACTTTACTAGTGCATATGGAGATAGTTTAGCCACTGCCTTCCAATGCTTCTATTCCCCTTGTCATATTTGTTTATGAAGTTTTTGCTTATTTTTTAGGGGCAATATGTGTCTCATTTATGTCATGTTGTTTATACTAACATTAGGACTAAATTTTATTTATTTCTTTGTTTATTTTCTTGTTTGTTGTTTATTTTCCTATTTGTTTGCTTCTTTTCATTGTTGCCTTGATTATTATTTGCCTATTTATTTTATTCTTTACATTATTGACTTGAATCCATCCATATTCATATTTTTACATTATCATCGTGGTTATTATCATTGGTGCATTATTTTCCCTTTTATTTTGGGTTTTGGGAGTCAGTCCTTATGTATCTTTCGATCTAGTCCTCATGGTGTTATATCTTAAGGCTCACTATCTAATGCTACAAAAAAAATCATCTTCAAGATGTCTACTTAACAATGGTGGAATCAACATATCCTCAACACTAGTATCCCAATCTAATCCCAATCATATCCCAAATAGAGTAATTAAACAATGAGATAATTTCAGCCTTTGTTAGTTTGGATGAGCATCTCCTTACTATTACGTTGTTCTAATTCATCATTACCCTCTATATCAAGTTACCCAAATCATATTTTCCATCATTAATCAATCAATCAAGTTTTCCATAATTGGGGTTTCATGATTAAAACCACTTCAAGGAAAATCATTGTATACCATCCCACCTACCTTTCTAAATGATCACAACTATTTTTGGGCAAATCATTATGTTCTCATAAATTTAATATTTTTATACCCAAATAGGGGCATGTTGTTATTTTTTTGTCTATCCTAATTAGGGCAACTCCATCTTCTCAATGATTATAACCACCTTTTGGCAAATCATTGTGTTATCATACCATGTTGCCACTATTAGGGTACAATGCTTATAACCACCTTTGGCTAATCCATTATGCACCATCCCACTTGAATTTTTAATTATTTTGACTAATTTTCAAAATTATTATGTTCTCACTCCATCATCTTCATCTATTTGGTCCAATCATTTCACTTCTTTCTTTTGAGGGATAATTTGCCAACCTACTTGTGCCAATTATTCCACTGAGGGGGCATCATATAGTTCATCAATTGTCATTGAAGTTTTAAGCATGAAATACCTTTTCATTATTTGAGAAGATGTTAATGTTATTATAGCTTGCAATGCCTTCCCAAATAGGGGAAAATTATAGACACCTTAAACTAGCCATCAATGAGCTCCAACTAGGTTTTTGACTAATTTCTATAAAAAATGCACAATTTGTCATAAAAATACTAAAACACATTAAATGATTTTCAAATATAATATTCGAGTGGAAATTTTAGATAGATTATCAATAAATGATGCAATACAATTTATGAAGTAGATAACTTTGATCAGATCATTTCAAGTCAAAATGACATTTTCATACTTGGATACTCTAGATTGCTCTTTTATACCAATTTTATTACATGATACATGTGCCTTTTTTGTGTGTTGGAAACATCCTAAATAGGATAATGGATCTAATTTATCTAACATCACCTTCCAGTTCTAATCTAGTAAAATTTCAAGCCAATAATATGACATTCTAACCATTTTGATTAATTTGTACACTAATTACCAAGATTTGTACCAAAATTGATAAATCATGTTTAAGGCTAATCAATATGAATTAAGATCTTAAGTTAATTTTTCATGAAACTTGTAGAATATTTATTTTTGGAAACTGATATTAAATAATTACATCATCAAATGACATCATTTCTATGGGGTAGCATCCATAAGCCATAAATGCATAAAATATCAAGAGTAAGCACTCCCATGCCTCATCAATGCCTCCCATGCTTCATAAATTCCCCTTCTTCCCAAATCATGATGTGGGTATTTATTATTTTATTTGCATAATTAGATTAATTCATGGCCACACATCTTCATCTTGAGATGAATGGTCATGGTGGATCAAATCCCTTTTGAAAAATATTTAAATAGAAGGCCTCACAACCATAATTTTAAGCTTGGATAGTAAAAATCTATAATTCTTAAATCATTCCAAAATAATTTTATTTTAGTGTCATAATTCCAAATTATTTATCCAAGCCAATTCAAAGCCAATGGTTCAAAGTAGAGATGAAGGTAGCCACACTCTATTGAAGAAGATCTCTTGAAGCACAAGCTGAGCAAGCCAAAGAAGGATCCTCTGGGATAAATGAAGGATTTAGTAAGGATTTTGTGTTTTATGTTCATATCTATCATTTCTTTCCATTTTTTAGTTATGTTTTTTTTTAAAAATCCTTATTAAGCTCCCCCTAGTGACTAGGCCTAGAGATGTTATGCTAGTTAGTGTGTTTATTTTATTTTATTTTCATTTTGGAACTAACATGATACTACCATCCTCTCTTGAGTCAAACTCAAGGTATACACACCTATAGTTAATGTTGTTAGTGTTGAAGAGGAAAGACTAACTAGCCCTCGGCTTAGTCAAATGATATTACAAGCATTGTCTCCTACTGAGTAGGATTATATTTTAGGAGAAACATCTATAGAACCATCAATGGTGGGTCTCTTTCATAGTAAATGGTGATAATAACACCACCAATTACAACACCAAAAACATCTACCTTAAAAATGTCTCCCCTACTTCATATCAAAGAGGAATGACTAACAAGTTAGGAGTGTGTTTATTTGCCTCCTTAACTTTTATATAACTAGCCCTTGGGTATTTTTTGTGAATCCCCAATACTAGATCATATGAACCTAATGCCCTATAAGCCCCTCATGATATCTGTGGTTAGGCCTACAATTATTCCCCTACCCATTGTCACCCCTTTTATTGTTTCATCCACTTCCAATGTCTCTGTGATGGCCAATCTACCTCTAATTTCACTTAGGCCTATGCCTTGGCTAAGTCCCTAGTTGTCAAAGAAGAGGCATACTATGTTCATTCCATAGGTAATTATGTTCTCAATTAGTGCTTCAGCTATCTATAGTTCTTCTTAATCTTTAAGATTGACATTTCCCACCTCATCCCCTAGTTTTGAATTTATCTTAGTCACCTCCATAGTTACTTCCTAGACATCTTCCTTCCAAGGGTTGACACCAAATCATCAATTACTTCCATTATTTTAGCCTTAGGGGGAAATTTTAGATAAACCTTGGATAAAATAAATGTAATTGGATATAATAGTGAACTAGCATTTGGTTATAGTGGAACCTCGACATGTATCACTAGAATTTGAAAATAAGGCAAGAGAAATGAAGAGGCTAACCAAGAGTAAGTTATCTCATCCATATAAGACCATTATGTATGAATATAAGTAAACCCTATTTGAGTTAACCAAGAATAAAATATCTAGGCTTGGTCATCAAAAATAATATGAAGATCCCCCCTTATCATCTCTAAAGGTATATATTGATGTAGCCACATAGTTATTGAAATGAATGCAATAAAGAAAATTCAAGCTAGAGAAACAAAATAAAGCCACATTACCATTGGATACCACCAACAAGGTGGAATGGGTTGTTGAGGTCATATTTTATACCTTTAATACCTTATCTTAGTATGAAGTAAAAGGGGATGGGGTTTACAACAAGATTCTTAAGGAAAAGGGTGGATATGGGATGTATGATAACAAGGTATTCAACTTGGTCAAGTTGAATGAAATGAATAAATTTGAAGACTTGAACTTGATCCCCTTGGAGGATTTGAGCATTTATCAATCCTATATAATCATAAGAAGAAATAATTGAACCAATGGATTAATGAAATGAAATCCTTGGGCCAGTCTCTCACTCAGGTGGTGACAAAGTTTAATTCTACTTAAATATGATAAAATCACCCACCTTGCTAACAAAGATGGTTCCATTGTCATCAAGGATGCTTTCAAAGCCCAATTAGAAAACTTCATCATCAATTTTAGGATTCAATATATAGATTAAGGAGTGATTTTTTGGAAGGAGATGATAGATTTGGAAGCATCTACCAATCAAAGAATATAAAAACTAATTGAAATAAATGAGGATATAATCCCCCTCTTAGATAAACATGATGTAATGTTAGATGTCATCATTATATTATTAATGATCCCATTATACATTTGAAGTTGATCAATAGTTATAAGAAATGGTTTGAGGCATGAAGAGGATAGATAAAAGTTGAGAAGCAGGTGAGTATCCATGTCAAATGGTTACCACATGAGATTCTTCCTCTTCAACCCCTCTTGGTATTTATTATTCCCTAGCCACACTGGGAAGAACTCCATCTTCAACTACCATGGGTTAACTTTCATATTTTACTACATTGTGAGATTCATCATCATCCACATTAGAAGGATCCCAGCTTGGCACCTCAGGAGTGAGATATCCATCTATAAAGCTTATTATTCTTTGATGAATGCCATGTCCTAGTTCACTCAATATATTGTAAGAGGATTCCCTTTTTTTTAATATATAATATGATTTAGCTTTAGAACATGAGAAGATTATATCTAAATTATAGATGGCATGTATTTAGCCCCTTTTTAACTAGTTTTACTATCTAAGGCATTAAAATACCTATATATGGGGGTTTTCTCCCTCAATTGTACTTTAGAATAGAATTTTATGAAATTGATGCAAATAGAAATAGAAATTTCAGTAATTTATTCATTGTTTTCATATTTTCTTCTTTCTCATGTTTTGAGAATGACAAAGGATTTCATTTCTCTAATGGTTAAATATGATAATAGTGTTTTAAATGCATTCTGTTAGCTTGTGTTTTCTATAAGGATAACAAAATTTGTCTATGTATGCTCTGTTTCTTTATAATCTAAAAATAAATGTGCTAAAAGTAATTTGTTTTAGGTAGATATTTTAAAGCATATAATTTAGATATATGTAGTTTATTTACCCTTAAAATACCCACTATATTTTTGATTTTTAGAGTTTAGCACTATAATATCATAAATGTTAGGTTTTATTTTCACTATTATCACAAAAGAACTAAAGTAAATTGGTTGGTTTTTATGATTGCAATGTAAACCTTCTTTTTTGCTCTATTCGTCTTTTTTGAAATTTTTTAACATGAATCACTTTAGATTAATGGTCACCTTTAAATATCCACTTGTTTGTTTAAAGTTTTGAAAATATTTGGGAAAATATAAATCAATTTACATCATAACACCATGAATAAATTTATATAGATTGTGTGACTATTGAACTCCTACTATCCTTATAATAGGGTCTTCTTGTAGACTAAAGTTGGTAGCCACATAATCATTTTAGTAGAATTGAATTCAGCCATAAGGTCTTTTAGGACCTACATAATGAACTAAGAAATATTATTTTATTATTTGAATTATATCCTTGACATAGACATACATCAATAGGAGAAGAGTTGGCACTAGAAGGAGGGCCTCTATATTTTTTTTGAGTAAAAGTATAGTGTATTTTAGTGGAAATATAGAATAATTATTTAAATGCATAAAGATTAGTATAAATATTATAGTTTCATTTTATCTTCTATAATATCTTTATAACCTTTGAAATATCTTTGTGAAATGTGTTTATTCTAAAATATCCTTAAAATATTGGCTCAAGTCTGAAGTTATTATGGCATTGTTCATATGATCTATTTAAATTTCATCTAAAATAATTAAGGATAGTCTTGTCATTGAATTATTTGGATAGATCAAGATCTATTTTATCTATATTTACAAAGGTCTACAAGATTTTAGCTAAAAACTTTAGATATTTAGTAGATAGGTGTAAATATTAGTGTTTAATTTTATTATTTATGAAAGATCACTGAGCTAAGGATTTATAAATCTAAATTGAGTACATTGACATAACATTAGTGTATAATTTTAAGATCTTACTTTAAAATTCCTTGATAAAAATAATTAACCAAAGGTGGATTGAAATATCTTTCCTAAAATTTATCTTTGTAGGTTAGACCAAGTTTTTGACAAAATTATATGCATGATTTGAAGCTTTAGAGGATATATTGATGATTCTAACTACCTCACAGGTGCTCTTAGTGTTGATGAACACTTCTCATTTTAGGATCTTGAGGATCCAAGGCATGAGTTGTAGATTGTGATAATTTGGGATGTCTGTGGTGGAATAGAAGTAGAGTATGAGAGTTATCTACAATATTTATTTTATTTGGTGGTTAGGATCCATCAGGGTCCTGTATATTTAAAACATTGTGATATTTATGATCCACAAACTAACCTAGCTGGATATTAACACTAATCCTAAACTAAAGGGATATTTGGTAAAGAAAATAGAAAAAAGGAGGGTAAGGTAAAAAATAAAATGTGATTTTAGGCTTGCATCTCAAATATCATGGCAAGGTTCTAATTAGTTTGAGCATACATGAACCAATTTATGACATAATGTAGTATGAACCTATATTTCATCATAAACTAGACAAACATCAAAGAAAATATATAATTTGTAAGTAATAATTAGGTTTACTTTAAATAATTTACTACTATAACATAAATAGCATGAGCACAACCAAATCCAAATCAAATGAAATGATGTATACCTAAGATGTTTTAGCTAATCTAGCATAGCACAAATTATCAACCTTATGATAGAAAATGTAGATCAAAATGAAAAGAAACATTCAAAGCTAAGACATTATCAAGCAATTGAGAGATAACATTCTCTTTTATCACACTATTCATACCATCTTTTCAAAATGCCTTAGTTTTATTAAAATGTTTTCTTATATACAATTGCATAGAGTTCCTCTCTTTACAAAAATGGTAACCCTTACCTATTTATAGAGAACATCGATAGTGTACTAGTTAATCTCTTGAAACATTTGTATGTAAGAAAAAGACAACCATCCTTCATACAAATGTTATAATACACATGACCTCCTACATCAAATTTGACAAATATAACTAATATATGATAACAGACTAGCATATATGAATTACAAAAGAATAATATTTTCATTTTACATTGGTGGGTCCTCCTGGTTATATTTTCTTGAGGCTATCCTTCACCCTAGTCTTTTGTTCTTTAATCAGCTCAAAATCTATCATAGGTTTCATCAAATAATCATATTCTTAAATTGGCAATGTATTGAATTCTTTATCATTTTTGGACATGAGTTCTTGGATGCATTATGCCTCAAAAATATGCCTTTTTGAGGTAAGGATGATGTCAAGGACCTTTTGATTATCCTTGAAGATTGGCCTTGAATATTTTTAATGTTTTAGATGAAGACATTAACCCTTTTCTTGAATTCTTCATCATCTATCAGGCTCGTGGTAGTGGGTTGACATGGGTTTGCCAATAAGGCCTCTATGAGCTTCTTCATTATATCAATCAAGTCCTTGTATTGCTTCATGAAATTGTTGACACTACTATACCAATTGCTTAGGTCCTATATTTTATCCATTATGACTCCCATGAGGATGTTTAAATGTCCCAATTTAATGATTTTGATGTCTTAGACCTATTTTATAGTATGTACATTGATCAATTCAATTATTTCATCTTTGGAATCCTACCATGGAATTATTAATGAATGTTCCATATCAGATAATATAAGTTTCAAGGTCTTCAATCCTTGAAATATGTTAAGAAGAGACTTATTCAGCATCTTCAATATGTCCTTAGGGACTAAAAATATAGCCTGTGCTTCCAAGTCTTGCTTCTCTTTTTCTACGCTGAAGATTCTTTGTTTCATTCCCTTGACCATAGATAAGGTCATTTTTTATTATCCCTAAATCAAAATTTGTATGTCCTCTTGATGGATGGGGTGATCCCCCACTATTTTCCCTTGCATAGGAGTTCGACCCACCAAAGGCTCCACTCTTTGGAAAGTAAACTCCTTAGTGTCTATAGTGTCCTTATTTTTTCTTACCTTCTTCAATCCAACTATGTTTGGATTATAATTCATAGTAGCTATTGTTTAAATAAACTTGGGTACCTCTAAGATATCAATCCCAATACCACTTGATGCTCTAAGATCCTTCATTATTTCATCACTCTCTTTAGTTACCTCAACAATCCTCCATTCTTCCTGCTCCTTCATGAGCTCTCTAATATAGGGTTTAATATCATCATGGTTATAAATACATGTATTGATTTTAGGTGCTAAATAATGTGACTAGGATGGAATCCTTTAGAGCTTTCCATATATGAACTAGTCAAGGATGATAGATCCATGTATGTGGAAATCATCACTAAATGAGTTAACCTCACTAATGGGATGGGTCCATGTCACTTTTAGCCTTTTGAAGGACCTAAGAACAAGGGCCATCTCTACTTCCCTTTTATTTTATGAGATAGGGACTAAATCTAAAGCTATTTCTTTTCCCTTTTCCATCTCACATGCCTAGCATTCTTCAACTTCCACGAACTCATATATGGATTCGTCAATTCTCTCATCTTCTTGATCTAAACCATAGGTTTATACAATATCTTTACAGTTTTATTCAACTATTTCATATGGTTCTAAGGCAACCATATCAATGTGCTCTATTGTAAAAGGTGGTCTTGGAGGTGGAACTAATGATGATGGACCTTCTTCTATCCTTTCTTCTAATTTCCTCTCATTAGGTCCTTGAATTTGGATCACTTATTGTTGTGGTAGTCTTGGAGGTGCACTTGAGGTGGAAGGTAATAGATGATATTACAATGGGTTCATCTACCATATTTATCTAGTTGGCTTCTCCTCTATTTGTAATCTATGCTCAATTTTGAGGCCATATTACCTACACCTGGCTAGTACTTCCTCAAATTTTATAGCCTTGGCATAGAGATGGTTATATAGGCCAACCCTATACTCATAAGCCACCTTGGTTAGCTTCTTGGATTGTAGATGGAGGGAAATTTTATCATTTGGGTCCAATTATTTGAGGTCATCATTTTGAAAATAGAAGGCATCTCTATGTTTGGACATGATGTCCAATTATTTCCATCCATGGATCATGGCTTTTCTAATCGAGAATGCAAAAGGATACAAAAATACCTCCTTCTAGTACTAGTAGAGATATTTCTCCTATTTATGCTTGTAACTACCTCACATGTGCTCTTAGTGTTGATGAACACTTCTTATTTTAGGATCTCGAGGATCCAAGGCATGATTTGTAGTTTGTGATAATTTAGGATGTCTGTGATTGAATAGAAGCAGAGTATGAGACATGCCCACAATGTTTATTTAATTTGGTGGTTGGGAGAAACTAGGTTCATGTATATTTGAAACCTTCATCTCAGAGAAGGATGTGTTTGAAGTGTAAGCATGTATATTCCTTAACCTTTTGATTTCTCCTTCCACATACATGATTCTTCTCATAAAAGAGCTTTGGTCTCAGGCAAGGTTTTGGACTCTTGTGAGGTAACTAACTTTTATGCGATTCTTGGAAAATTCTCTAGATTACAACATGATGCTATATTACAGTCTTAGGTTCTCCTATTTATGTTTCATGCCCTCATTTTAAAATACTATAATTTTAATTAGTCTAGGTAAATTTTGAGCAAGGATTGTTTACAAGACTTTATTGAAGTAAATGAGCATGACCAAATAGAAAGGACACACCCAACACATAGTAACCAAATAACAAGAAACAAATAGATAAATATAATATATATATATATATATATGTATATATATATATGTATATATATATATATATGTATGTATGTATGTATGTATATATATATAAGCCAAATAGGAAAACAAATCAAAGAAACTAATTATCATACCTACTCTAACTTTAAACAATCTTAAAAATTTTATTCCATGAAGACCCTTGGTGGAACAACAAAAAAGTAGTGTTAGAGGTATTTCCCATTAGTGGGAAATGTGAATTATACTACTTGGTATTTTAACCTGAAGGTGTTGTTTCCTATTATTTTTTCAATTTTATATGAGCCAATCTATAATGGTGTAAACTTACCATGCTTGTCTTTAGGTTATGATGCCTTGTCCCAAAGGAGGACTAGATGTCTTTGTCTAAATACCTTCTCTTTGAACCTATTTTCAAACCATATTTTCATAGTTGTTTGATGCCTACTAAAGTCTAAAAATGCCTTTTCTCTAGCATCCTCCATTTGAATGATGTCTAATTACTTGGAGATGGTGAGTTCTTGGCTTTCTTTAATGTATTATTTCATGAATGTGAACATGGGTAACTTGAGGGTAATGGGAAAAATAGGTTCTTAACCATACAACAACAATAATGGTGAAGACTTGAGTGCTTACTTTATCCTTATCTTTCAGCCCATAATTCATACTTAAGGAGTTTGTGCCATGTTTTTGGTTTATCTGCAATAGACTTCTTGATGGCTTTCATAAGGTTCTTGTTGCTATATTTAGAGACTCTATTTCCTTAAGGATAATGATTGGATGCAAAATTCAAAGATATGCCATTATCATAATCCCATTTAGTCATTATATGGATATAAATGTAGATCCATTATCACAAACTAAAGAAATAGGGGTTCTAAATCTAGTGTAAATATTTTATTTCAAGAAGTCAATCACCTCTTCTATCTTACATTGTTTTGTGGTTATAGCTTCAGTCCACCTTGTGCAATAATCTATAGTAGTTAGGACATACTTGTGGCCTTTAGAGTAATTTGGGTTAATTACCTCTACAAAGTCTAACCCCCACTATGCAAAAGGTTTGTCTACCATTAATGGTTGTAAAGGCATGGCTTCCTTTGGATCTTTTTTTCTAAATACTTGACATGAGTGGCACTCCCTCAAATACTTGTGGGCATCTTTAAAAATGGTGGGCCAATAATACCTATCCTTGAGAATCTTTGGAGTTTTGGTTCTCCCTAAAGGGTGTCCACTGCCTAGCTTTTCATGAAAAGTGGACATGATTTGAGAAGCCTCTACTTTAAACACATACCTTAAATAAATTCCTTCAAATTTATTCCTATATATAACTCCATCTTTGATGAGTTAATGGGCTACTTTGACCCGTAAGGATCTCTTATGTTCTCTGGTGAGTCCTAAGGGAAAACTACCATTGAGAAGTAGGTGGATTAGAGAGTCATACCATTCATTGGGCTAGAATTTCTACTTATCAACTTGGATGACATGAAGCTTAGGATTAGTATTAAAAATAATCTAAACTAGGCTTTGACATTTCACCAGTTCAAAAATATTCATTTATATATCATATGCTTATAGGATTGACACCTACTTTCCCTTTCATTCCCCAAGATCATTCTAACTCAACATAAACTTTATCAATAGGTCTTGTAAGATGGCATGCATCTTATTTATAAGGATGTAATGCCTAATTTTTTTACTACTTTCACCAATGTATAATCTTGATTATCAGTTATGAAATAGTTTACTTATATATTTTTGAAATTGGTGCTCATGAAGGCTATAGGGTGGTCATTTCCATCAATCTTTTGATTCAAGACTATAGCCATGGTGTGGTCAAAAGAAAATGAATATAAGTAAAAGTCCTTTAATAATTCAAGACTTTTCAAGACTAGGGCTTAACTAATTGCCTTATTAATGTCAGCAAAGTCTATCTTGGAACCTTTATCCCAAGATATTTTATCATCTTTCTTAACCGTATCATTTAGGGATTTGATAATCTCAATAAATCCTGAGATGAACTTCCTTAAAAAATTGATCTTTCCAAAGAATGAATTTATTTATTTCTAGTTGTTAGGTAGCTCAATCTTGGATATGGCTTCCACTCTCTCAAGATCTATAGAGATCCATTCTTTGGTGATGACATGCCCCAATAGTTTTCCTTTAGTAATTCAAAATATGCTCATATTGGGGTTGAGGGATATGACATAAATCCTACACCTTTCAAATACTTGTTGTAGGTGAATGAAATGATCTTCTATATTCTTGGAAAACATTGCTATATCATCCCTATAAATGATAATACATTTTCCTAATATACCTTGGAAAGCATGGTACGTGGCTCTTTGAAAGGTTCCTCTACATTAATTAGTCTAAAGGGAATTCTTTTGTAAGCATATGTTCCCCATTTAGTGGTGAAGTTTTTCTTCACTCTATCTTCTTTAGAAACAAGCACTTGGTTATATCTAGAAAATCCATCCAAGAAAGACATCATGGTAGATCCTAAAACAACTTAGATGACCTAGTGTAAAGAAGGGAAGGGGTAATTATCCTTTTTAGATAATTTAATTATATTTTTAAAGTCTATGCACAATCTAATTTCTCCATTTTTTTTTGTGACTAGGACCAAGTTAGCAACCCAAGTAGAATGCCTAATAGGAAACACAATCCCTGTATCTAGTATTTTCTTGACCTCCTTATAGATCATGGGTTCCAAGATAGGGTTGACATGTCTTTGCTTCTGCCTATAGGGTTTAAAATTTTCTTTATGGGCTTTGGTGTGAGTAATAACCCTTCAGTCAAATATTTTTAGATATTCATAGGACCAGGAAATTACATCCTTATATTTTGTAAGCAACTCCCTAGCATTTCTATTTTCCATTTTAGTAGAAGCCTTTCCTATGTTCACTTATTGGTTCTAATCATGTGGGCCAATATTTACTACATGGTAGTCCTTTCCACTTAATTTGGGTATCTTAGGTGTTTCAATAATCTTTTCATGATCAAAAAACCTTTCTAATGAGAACATACCTTTAGGTATCTTATTACCATTTAGTTGGATGATTTTACCATTAATCTCCCTTTTATCAAAACTTTCATCAGCTTCATCAATGATGTGAGCTTTAAAGGTCCCATAATTAGTCAAGAAATCTATAATTTTATGATCATAATTGAAGAATTAAAAATGATTCATGTTGTATGGGACTTAGGGAAATGGTACTAACTCAATGTTGAAGTTGGGGGAATCATGATTGGGCATGATATTATCTAGTAATAGAGGCAAACTCATCAGTAACTTTTTTTTCTTCCTTTGGGATAGACAAGATGGTGAAATCATCAAAAGATTCTACCAAATCCTAAATTGTGAACTTGTACCTCTTAAGGAAATATATCTTGTATTGGTACTTGCTCCTTACCTTACTAAACATAAGTTCATAAATATCCATAAACAAGGATCTACTTGACCTTGTGCTTAATAGAAAGTTACAACCCCAGGATAAGAGATTCATATTCAACCAATTTAGTAGTTCATGGGAATTACTATTATAAGATGCATGATATTATTTTTTAATATGGTCTATTAATACAATACTAGCTCTTGATCTTGATTTACATATATTACCATCAATATATAGTCTCTAGAGGCTAAGCATTATAGAAGGGTTCTTGGAACTAGGTTATTTTTTATCTTCTAAAGTGAATATTACCAAATAAAAATCTAGGAAGTTTACCTTTTCATTGACATCATTATACTCTATTATCATTTGTTTCATCTTTGACTCTATTTCCACCCTTATTTGATTTGGAACACCCTTCCAAGGTAACCATAAGTGGGAGTAGTTAGTAGGCATGTATCCATTTAAGGCCTTATTCCATTCTCTACTAAGGAGTAATCGATAATCACTAGGGATATCCACCATTTCTATGTCCATAAATTCTTGAACTCTTGGTTCACTAGCTAATTTCATATGTGCATTCAATCATTCCCAAATGAATTTGACTTTTAACTTGTCTAATTGCATGACCACTCTATTAGACTTGATTGGGGTCAATCCAAGTTTTTCACATATCCCTATAAGCATGATGTTGGTTGAGGCTCTAGAATCTAATAGGAAACTATGGACATTCTTTCTGAATATCTTGACTATGAGTAGGAAGGGTGGAGACTGTAGTATTTTGAATAGTTACATTTCCACTATCACTTTTTGGAGACTTCCCAAGTTTCTTCGATAATGATTCCAAGAGTAATTCTCTTTGTTCTATAATATATGTTAGTTCATGTAGAGTGATGTTGGCCTTCATCTTCTTTATATCCTCCACAATGTTGTAACTAGTCTTGCTTGAAGGTTTAACAATACATTTTCAAGAATTACCCTTAGGTGGTTCAGGGTCATTCCTTGATGTAGTGTCTATAGGATTCTCATAATTTTTAAGAGTAATTGAAGTAGTCAATCACTACTTTTATTTTCTATTTCTCAGAGGGTATGTTTTCAAGAATTGTTGGAATACATAAATATATTCAATAATATTTTTAGGCTCATTATCCCCTTAGAAAGGGAATTAGAATGTCTCTACCATGTGCACTTGGTCAGATGGCTTGGGCCCAAAAGGACTTGTAGTAGTTTTTTTGTTTGGGACTACTCTAAATGTGTCAAGTTCTTCTTGGAAATCTTCAAAGGCTTTGCAAAACTCAATGCCATGAATCTCACCATGTTTAGATGTAGCATGTACCCTATAATAGTTTGGCAAGGAAATATCAATGAGATTAATATCCATCATATTCTTACTAGAATAAGGCTCACTGGCTTTGTTTTTATTGTAGAAGCTATCATTCTAAAATCTATTTCTAGGCCTATTGAAATTTTATAAGGTGGAGTTCCTTCTAGAGTTGTCATTAGAATTTCCAACTTAATTTTGTAGTTGTCAGAAATATGTGTTGAGCTTCTAGACCATATGTCATATAGATTCATTCTCATTATTTGGGATTTTAGAGCTTTCAACTTGTCTATTATTAGTACCATTTACTAGCACTAAAACCTTTTGGTCATTGGTATGAGATCCATTAGTAGCTTGATGACTGAAAAAACTTAGGTTATGACTAGTAGAAACATGGATAAAAGGTAATACATTTAGAGAATGGAAGTAGTTCAAGGTTGGAGAATTTTGGTTATATTTTGGGAAAAGGTTCAATATAGGCATCTAGGGGTTGATGTTTGGGATAGAGTAGGCCATCTACCCTTGGGGCTGCATTTGGTCACTAATAGCCACTGCTTTAAAATAATCTTGGGCCAATATGTTGATATTTGGGAAGGTCTTTTTTAGAAACATATAAGTCATAGGGTCCACTTCATCTTTGTAAACTTTTAGAGCTAAAGCCTCATTATGTTTTTATATATCCATGGTTTTATTAAACATCTTTTTGAACCTAACATTTAAGGATGTAATAAGTTCACTTGCATAGCTTTTAATGGTTGTGAATTGGTGGTAAATGATGTAGGGGCTGATAATATTTCTAAATTGATCAATGAAAATAGTGTCAAAGTTATTCCATGAGGTAATGTAATAATCAGGTAGAATGAGGAACCATTCATAAGCAACATCATTGAATGTAAATGGAAATAGCCTAAATGATACATCTTCATGAATAAAATTTAAAAATATTAAAGTATCCTTGAAATAATTAACAAGTTATTCTATAGTTACAACACTATTTGGACTAGCTATTAGCAAGTACTTTTTAGGATTATGTGGTAAGTCAAGAACTACACATGGTATATTGATGAGGGAACTACCAAGCCATGTCATATATGGATGAAGACTAAACATAATATCACTTGTAAGGGTGAAGATGGTAAAGACATTGAATTCATACACCTTCCTCTATCTTTCCTAGTTGTTTTGTGGGTTTTCAACTTGAGTAAGGGTTCTCTAGTTTTTGAATGTGATCTGGTCTTGATCCTTGGCAATTATATCTTAAATGTTAAGGATCTTGTCTGAAATATAGTGTCTCAAGTTAGACTTCACAAATAAAAATAATAAACCTACACACTACTCATATTTTGTAAATATTTACCCATAAAGGGTTGAAGGACACTAATCTTTAATTAAGCAAGCTCAAAGATGTGTTGAATTATGTAAAGATGACCATTCTTTGGAACCTCTAACTTAAGAAAACTCAAGATTCATAAATAATTGTCAATATTCAACCAAAATAAGCCATCCTAATCTCAAATACTATGATTTCTTAAAACCTAAAGCTATCTTTACTAGAATTTAACCATTTATTTACAAAGAACTAAGATATTTGCCTTACTAATCACAAAGATAGGTGGGAAACCACTTAAAGGTCAAGGATATTGAACTTAGAGTGATTAATCACTTAAAATAAATATCACAATTGATCAAATGACCCTCCTTCTAGTTCCAATGGAGATCTTTCTCCTATTGGTGCTTCTTACTACCTCACAAGTGTTCTTAGTGTCAATGAATACTTCTCATTTTAGGATCTTGAGGATCTAGGGCATGTGTTATAGTTTTTGAAAATTTGGGATGTTTTTGGTTGAGTATAAGTAAAGTATGAGATCTATCCATAATATTTGTTTAATTTGGTGGTTGGGAGCCACCAAGGTCCTATATATTTTAAACCTTGTGATATTTGTGATCCACAAACTAACCTAGGTGGATATTAAGAATGAACTAAGCTAAAGTGAGATTTGAGAAAGAAAATAGAAAAAAGGAGGGTAAGGTATAAAATAAAATGTGATTATAGGCTTCCATCTCAAATATAATGACAAGTTTATAATTTTTTTAAGCATACAATGTCGAATTTATGATGTAAAATAGTATGAACCTAGATTTCATCATAAACTAGGCAAGCATCAAAGGAAATATAAACAACACAAGTAAGAACTAGGTTTAATTTAAATAATTTACTATTTTAACATGAGTAGCATGAGCACATCCAAATATAGATAAAATGAAATGAAGTATACCTTATATCTTTCAACTAATCTATCATAGCACAAATTAACAACCTTATGATAAAAAATGTAGCTGAAAATGTAAATAACCATTCAAATATATGACATTAACATGTTGTTGAGAGATAACATTAGATTTTAACATACTATTCATATAATCCTTTAAGAATTACTTAGTTGTATTAAAATATTTTCTTGTATACAATTGCTAAGAGTCCCTCTCTTTATAAAAATAGAAACCCCTACCTATTTATAGAGAACATAGGTGGTGTACTACTTAACCTCTCAAAACATTTGTATGTAAGATAATGATAGATATCCTTCATATAAATATTATAATACACATGACTTCCTACATCAAATTTGACAAATAGAACTAATATATGCTAATAAATAACATATATGCATTACAAAAGAATATTTTTTTCATGTTACATTGTTGGGTCCTCTTTGTTATCTTTGCTTGAGGATGTCCTTCAACCTAGTATGATATTATTTAATCAACTCAAAATATACTATAGGTTTCATCAAATAATCCTCTTTTTGATTTGCCAATGTATTGAATTTTATTTCTAGTTTTGGCCATGAGTTATTAGATGGATTATGCCTTTGAAATCTCCCTTCCTGAGGTAAGGATGATGTCAAGGACCTTAGGATTATCCTTGATATATTAGACTTGATTCTATTTTATGTTTTGGATGAAGAAATTAACCCTTTGATTGAATTATTTAACATCCCTTATGCATATGGAAGTGGGTTGAGAGGGGTTTGCCAATAAGGTCTCTAGGAGCTTCTCCATTCTGTTAATCAAGTCCTCTTCCTCCTTCATGAAATTGGTGATATTACTATACCAAGTGCTTAGGTCCTATATTTTATATACTATGAATTTAAAGAGGTTGTTCAAATGTCCCAATTTGATGATTTTGATGTCCTAGACATATTTTTTAGTATACACATTGATCAATTTAGTTATCTAGTCTTTGGAGTCCTACCATTAAATGATTAATACATGTGCCATCTTAGCTTGATGGGTTAAAACACTTAATATGAGATTTAAGGATTTTAATCCTTCAAATATGTCAAGAACAAACTTATTCAACATCTTCAATATGTCCTCAGGGATTGAAAATGTAGCCTATGCTTCCAAATCCTAATCCTCCTTTTCTATTTTAATGATTCTTTGTTCCATTCCCTTGACTCCAGCTAAGGTTATTATTTATTGGGCCTCAATAGAAAATTTTATGTCCTATTGATGAATGGGGTGATCCCCCACTATTTTCCCTTACATATGAGTTAGACCAATAAAAAGATCCACTCTTTCAAAGGTGAACTCCTCAGTGCACATAGTGGCCTTCTTTGTTATTACCATCTCCAATACAAATTTGTCTATATTGTACTACATAATAGCTATTGGTTTAGATAATTTGGGTACCTCTAGGATCTCAATCCTAATACCACTTGATTCCCTAAGATCCTTCATTATTTTTCTACTCTCTTTAGTTACCTCAACAATCCTCCTTTCTTCTTTCTCCTTCATGAGTTCTCTAATCTAGGGTTTGATATCATCATGGGTATCAATACTTGTAGTGCTAGGAAGTGACAATGAATTTTATTGGGATGGAATATTTTTGATCTTTCCATATATAAACTAGTTAGGGATGATAGGTCCATGTATGGTGAACTCATCACTAAACAAGTTAACCTCACTGGTCAAATGGGTCCATGTCACTTTTGGCCTTTTGGAAGACCTAGGAACAAGGCCATCTCTACTTCCATTTTATTTTGTGAGATAGGGACTAAATCTAAAGCTATTTCCTTCCCCTTTTCCATCTCACCTACTTGGGGTTCTTTAGGCTATGAAAACTTAGCTGTGACTTCCTTAATTCTCTCATCTTCTTGATCTGACCCATAGGTTTCTAAAATCTCTTTGAATAATTATTCAATTATTTCATATGGTTCTAGATCAACCATATCAACGTACTCTATTGGATAAGGTGGTCCTTGAGGTGGAACTAATGATGAAGTAACATCTTTTGTCCTTTCTTCTAATTTCTTCTCACTATTTCGTTGAATTTAGAGCACTTATTGTTGTGGTAGTCTTGGAGGTGCACTTGAGGTGGAAGGCAATAAATGATATTGAAATGGGTTCATTTGCCAGATTTCTATAGTTGGATTCTATTCTCTTTGAAATATATGCTCAATTTTGAGGCCATGTTGCCTACACCTACATAGTACTTCCTCAAATTTTATAGCCTTGGTGTAGATATGGTCATATGGGCCAAACTTGTGCTCATAGGCCACCTTGGTCATTTGATTAGATTGTATATGGAGGACAACATTGTTATTTAGATCCCATTCTTTGGCATCATCCTTTTGAAAATAGAAGGCATCTTTATGTCTAAACATGACATATAACTATTTATAGCCATGGATCATGGTTTTCCAATAAAAAATGGAAAAGGATGTAAAATTCCCTTCTTCTTTTCTCTATATACATTTTCAATCCCTTGGTGGAGTTATTAAGCAATTTGCTATTCAGCCAATTTGGTGGGGACATGGACTAGTAATCTATATGGCTAAGTCATGACTCCTTCCATCCTGATGATGGTATAATCTAGGTAATACCATATGTCACCCATGGGCTCTACATATTTCTTGATTAGGAAGCATACTCTAGGCATGGGGTTCCTTGTAATAGTCTTAACCAAAGTAGAATATATGTAATCATAACTGAATTATATGTGACCTCTATATTTAAAGATATATAATTTTGAATAATGATGGGATATGGTAATCTTTCTATGAAAGGACTAACTCTTGATATCAAGAATATGTTTAGAACCCATTAATGAGTCCAATAGATAGCACATCATGGTGAATTATTGGATGGTCTTCATTTTTATGCCCTAGAATTGTCTTCCTAAGTGGATGCTAATCAGTTATCCAATAGGTGGAGTTAGCTTCTCTTCCACCATGAAATATATATAAGAAACCCATTTGGAGTCAACATAGGTT
Organism: Torreya grandis; assembly: GCA_037957365.1. Taxonomy (NCBI): domain Eukaryota; kingdom Viridiplantae; phylum Streptophyta; class Pinopsida; order Cupressales; family Taxaceae; genus Torreya; species Torreya grandis. The sequence goes on along the minus strand of JARHVA010007916.1, from coordinate 526,409 downwards.
GTGGTGGGTGCCCCTGAAGTTCTATTCAATAATTTCATGATGATCCTAATGCCTTCCCTAAATTATATAATAGGGATCTTCCCATCATGGTTCCTAGATATGTGGGTTCCATAGTTTAACTAGGTTCTTAAAATAGTGTCCAAATTATTCTTATTTGTCCACTCCTTTATTATAGGGAGGCCTATATGAGTATTAAGGATATTATAGTATACCTCAGAATATATAGGGGTAATGTATGCTAACCATTTTAACACATCTTCCCCAACTATCCAATCACCATCAATTCTATAATTGAAAAACATAGGTGCAAGGATATCTATGCAATGGAGTATCTCTAGTTTTTTAGTTCTTGGTGAAGATTAGACATCAGAATTACAACCAAGTCATCAAATTTCCTCTTGGTTTCTATGATTCTTTGTTCATTAGAAGTGAGAGGCTACATTTCCTCAACAATAAAGAAGATTTTTTACCAGTTCTTCATTCCATTGTTGAGTGCCCCAATGTCCAATTTTGTGTCTTCAAAATGTCTTCCCTCATTATGTATAGACAAATATAATTATACCTCTTCTTTCCATTCTTCACTACCTAATGCCATGATTCCTTAATTGCTTTAGGTGTATGACTAGCTTTTCTTTATTCAGGATGAAATTTGAGTTTGTTTAATGTAATTGTGTCTCAATATTTAATAATTAGGGCTTTACATTAGTCTATTAGGGTCTCTTAGATCTTTAATGGTGAAGGTGGTAGACTTCATAAATTTATTTATTCTCTAAATCTTATGGATAACCTCACTTATGCAAATTCTATCTTTTTGGGCATGTCAAATTTTTAGATTTGTCATTTAGTGCTTACGTGGCACCTACATGGCCTTCCTAATCTATTTCTATGGCATCCCCCAGAAATATTTCTTTCAAAGCTAGCTATTGGTTTTCAAATCAAGTATTTTATCTTTGATCTATTACATTAGGAACTCTGATGAAGCATAGTTTATTAGATCCTAAAAGATGCACATGGCTTAATTAATCTCTAGTCTTAATAAAAATTAGGCATAAAATATATTCTTAATGTTTATTTATGTTAGTAAACACTAAGAAACATAGGCTATTGTCTTTGATACTATGTTTTCCATGTTAATACACTAGGGTCCCTTTCAAAGGGTTTTGAAAATGTCCCTTTTACCTAGGCTAAAAGTTAGATGAGGTTAAATTTTATGGCCTCACTAACATCAAATACATCCTCTTGGATGTCAAATGATGGGATTGAGATTATCAAATTTAGTCCTATGTTTTAGTCCTCAAGGCCTTAGGTTTGAGTCTTAAGGTCATATTATGTTTATGAACACAATAAATCTCCAAATTAAAATTATGGCCTTAGTCCTTATGACCACATCTTAGGGATTATCGATCAAATAATTCATGCTATTAGATCAGATTGGTAACATAATGCAGGTTATTGATCATGATCGAGGAGGTTGAAGTTGATTGGATTTGCACTATCAGAGACTCCATCTTCACACCATTAGATCAAGGTCTAAGGGTTAATGTGGATCATATGATCTACAAAAGTGCATGAATCTTAAGTCACTAATTACTCACATATATACTTAAGTTAAATTATTAGTCCTAAGTTAATTATTTGAATAAACATTATGAACTTAGTGATAAATTTTATTATGCTAAGCCTAAGTTTAAAATATTAATGTGGTCCCCTTTAGACATAGCTAAAATTGTGGATGTAGTTCAACTTGAGAGTATTGATAACACCCAAGATGTCCCCATGAGCATCAAATGATGAGAGCAAGACTATCAAATTAAATCTTGTAAGCAATTTTTCATAGAATGTAAAGTCAATGTATGGTTCTTCTTGGGTGATCTCACACCATTAAATTAGATCTCTGTGGAGTGAGATCCATTAAATGTATGATTAAATCAAATTATTAAGTTAAGACTCCATATGTACAATGATTTAGACTAAGGTTTTGATCTTAAGATGTTATTTATGTTAATAAAAATAAAAATAATTAATATTTAAGCTTAGTGTAAACAAAAATCCATGGCTATAAATTAAAGGGGCCTATGGAATAAAAATTACTAAATGTTAGGAGGTTAACAAAAGGGAAAAAAATAAAAGGGTCTAAGTACGGTTTTATAATAAGGTTTGGTCATGTCCAAAACATTATCGAACCTTAATATAAAATTAGATTTAGGGTTTTTCAAAAAGAAATGCAATTTATAGCTAAACTTCTCCCACCATTTTTTGAATTCAAACCATAGTGTTTTTTCTTGGGAACCCTTATTTTCTCCATGGAACTTTCATTTCATCATCTAAAGACAACTATTAGTAGGGTTAGCCTATAAAGCATAATCACAATCAGATATGTAGAGGTTCATATCCCTTCAAGTGGATGATCTTCAAATTCTAAAAAAGAATGACCTTTCCAAATCCAATTCAAGGTATATATGTTTTAAAACATTTACAAGGGTCCCTATTTTATAGAAGTAGAAAAATTGACGTATGTTAGCTCCTATAGGATCCAGAACAATGGAGGTAAACTAAAACCACTCTACTTGATTATGGACCCTTTTATGGGGTTTCTTTATGTTAATTTGACCTATCATTTCCTTTTTCCCAAATTTTATGAAACTTTGTAGTATTTTGTATTTTTGACGTATATCTTTTCCATAGAATCCTAGAGTTACCCAAAATCTAAACTAGAGCTTGCTCTGAAACTAGAGACCCATTGGATCTTTAAAAACCATCAAAAATCTATAGATAATAAAGGGATACATAAGAGTTCTAAATCCCACCCTGCCTCTCCAATACACTAGCATCCGCACCCTCTGATCTATATCTAGCTAGTCATGCCATGGTTAGGACGATCCTCCATAAATATGCCTAGTCTTCTACATGATTTTCCCAAGAACCCTAAAAAATACCTTCCTCTCTTCAATCAATCTAGAAGTATAACCTTTGAAAAACATACCAAGTTATTCAAGGTAGCTCTCATGTTTTTGAATATCATACATAAATATGTATCATGTAGACTCTTCCCATTTACCTTTAGTGAAGTAACTTATGGTTGGTTCCTAGATTTACTATAGGATTCCATCATAGGGTGGAACTAGTTCAATGATACCATCATTGCATAATTTTGAAGGGTAATTAGTCATAGGATAATTTACCAATAGTTCATTGTCATGAAGCAAGACTTGAGTGAGCTCATAAGAACCTTTAATTCTAAATTCTAGAAGATGTATGGCCTCACCACAACTCCTTGTTGTCCTAAAAATGACCTAAAACTTAAGATTTATAAAAATGACTTAGACCTAATAGTTTCCATCATTTTGCATAGGGACATGAATTTCAATACATTTCCACTCACATACTTAGAGGCCATACACATTGATGAGAAGATGCATCTTCAAGGATATCCTTCCTTTTTTTATCCCAAATGTCAACACTAGTTTGCCTACTCTAAACATAGTTTTAAGGGTAAATTAGGATGTGACTAAATTAAATCAAATATATGGACTCAATCAATTAAAATTAAACCATGTATCTTTTGGTCAACAATTAGGATTCTTAAATTAGTATAATGATAAGGCTCATCCCCAAAATAATAGTCAATTTTTTGTCCCTATTAAAAATTCTAGTACCCAAAATGTTTTCCAAAACCTAGCCCAAATTCTAAGCATGAATCCTGAAAGGGAGACTTAGAATTAATTATAATAATGGTCAAAAAACTAGGTATTGACTTTTTGAATTTTCAAAGGCAAATGAGAAACATATGGGAAAGTTCTAATGTAGATTACACATTTCAAAAATATAATAGACCTTTCAACAAGTATAACAATAATAAAAACAAAAATGAGCACCCAACTTATAAGATGGATGCCATAAATATCTATGAATTAGCATTGCCTAATTGGTATAGTTTCCATAACACATCCCAACATGGAGAGATGAACTACATATAATTTTACAATGTCTTTGAAATGTTCTAAGCTGAGATGGAAAGTTATGACACTATCATGGATAATCAAGGAAATACTGGCAACTCTTGAAATACAAAAACACTTGATAGTGGGTCTAAAGCTATTGACATAGCCATTATGGTTTAGACTTATGAGTTTTAGATTAGGAATAAAATGAGCTGAGAGTAACACAAATGGGATACATGCTTTCCAACAATACCAAAAGAGCAATTATGCCTTTAGTAACATAACTCAAAAGGAACCTATGATAAATTCCACACCACCTAACAAAGTTGAAAAACCCCTAGATCAAAGGACCCATAATGATCTTCCTCCCCTAGATGGAAAGGATAGCCAACTAATTGTAGAATTGGATATAATTGGATCCAAAGGTGGGTACACCATTATGGAAGATATGAAAAAGACCAAATCTAACATTACTTTGTATGATCTTGCTCAAATCATTGAGGAGCATGATATGTTATTGAAATCAACATGATATTCTACTTAAATCATTGACTTATAAATCAGCCAAAAGTACTTTCAAACCTATGAATGTGAATAAGGTAATACATAATATTAAGGTTGAGGTTCCTCCATTTTTATTGATTTTTTAAAATTTTTTAAATAATGTGACAATTATTTACTTGATTTTGGGGCATCTGAGAACATAATACATGTAGGTATTCATGAAAATTGGAGTAAGTCCAATCAAGTTTGATATATTTGTTGTCCAATTGGACAAGTCAAAGGTCAAGGTAGCAGGCGAATTGTTAAACATTCATATGTAGTTAGCTCAATAACCCTCAATTTAGTAGTTCATCGACATTTAAGTTATATAAATCATATAAACATATGGGATGTTATTGAGTAGGGAATGGATAAGATCCTTGAATCGATACATGTCAACCAATTACTCTCATATGTGGCTACCTTGGAGGGGTGTATCTAATGAAATGTGAATCAAATGGGACCCAAGAATGAATTTCATGATAATTGAATATAATACCAATAATGAAAGCAACCTAGTAGCCAAGGTTAAAATACTCTAGGTAATGTACTTTGATGGTGTGAGAGCTTAACAAGGCTTAGGGGTAGGTACTATATTAAGATATACAATGGGTAAATAATATTTAACATCTTATAGACATCAATGTCCATGCACTAATAATATTATAGAGTACAAAGCCTTGATTCTAAGACTTTAATTCATCATCAAACATAATTTAAGGAAATTATTAGTCCATGTTTATTCATAATTAGTTGTAAATAGGTGCATAATCAGTACCATGCAAGCTTTATTATTTAAAGAAATATAAGTTTAGAGCCTAGGATTTTATTGAAAGTTTCAAAGTGTTTAGCATTACCTCCATACTTAAGGATCAAAATTAGTTGGTAGATGTGTTGGATTCAAAATATAAGTTTATAATTTAAATGATATCATGTCCATCTATAAAAAAAAACATCCATCATTTTTAGGTGCTTAATGACAATAAACAAATAATTAATTTCATGACTAGTGTGGGAGTGTTGGAGTCACACATAATTGATTAACATGAATAAGATTCTATAAAAGATGGTAAATATTATGATGTTGACATAATCCAACTAAAAAAAAAAATTCTTGAGGTCATGGTCTCTTTGGAAAGGATATTCAATTAAGACAAATCAACAAGTGATATTAAGGTGCCAAAATTAAGTGGAAAAGATTACAAGAAAATTAATTTGGGATCATTGATCAATCCCTAAATCATCAACATTGGGTTAGTGTATACTGAGGATGATTTTATTGAATCAACTAAAATGTTGTCTAGATTCAAGGATGTCCTTACATGTTCTTATGAAGACCTCAAAATATTTTCCACCTAAGTCATTACTCACACAATCCCTTTGAAATAGGCATAAAAACCTTTCAAGCAAAGGAAAATACCCATAAAACCCATTCTAGAGCCTCTCATTTGTAAGGAAGTGATAAAATTTATGGGTGCAAGGATTGTCTTCTTGATTAGACATTCTACATGGGTGACTAATTTGGTCCCAATCAAGAAAAATAATGGTGAAATTAGACTCTACATAGACTTTCAAAACCTCAATCAATATTTTGAAAAAGATAGCTACCCATTTCCATCTCTAGATGAGGAAATTCAAATGACCAGTATCTCTTAAATGATGTCCTTTATAAATGAGTTTCTAGATACAATCAAGTCCTGGTCAACAAAGAAGACATGATGAAGATTACCTTTATGATAAAATGGGGAACATTCACATATAGAAAGATGTCCTTCAAACTCATCAATATTGGGGAAACCTTTCAACGTGCAATGGACCATGCATTCCAAGGACTAATTGGTAAGTGAATTATTATTTAAAAGAACGACTTAACCTTTTTTTGTAAAAATATGGAAGATCAAATGATGCACCTTCAACAAGTTTTGGAGAAATGTAAGACCTTTGGTATCTCTCTGAACCAAAATAAAAGCATATTTTGTGTAATTGAATTTATGTTCTTGGGACATGTAATCATGAAGGATGGTATGGCTATTGACCTTGATAGAATTAATGATATCTTTAAGGTTGATTTTCCTAATAACAAAAAATAGTTAAAATCATTTTTAAAAAATTAACTTTTTATGTAAATTCATTTCAAGTTTAATTAAACATATTAGACCTCTAAATTCCATGTATAAAAAGTACATGAATATTGATTACATGTCCAAGGCACATAAATCTTTCCAAGACATCAAAGAGTTCATAGTATAAGCACCAATCTTAATTAGCCAAAAATTTGGTAAAGATTTCTATCTTTATTCCTTTTCTTTTGATCATATCATTATTATTGTTTTAATGTAGAAACTAGATGAAAAAATAACCTATTTTCCTTCATGATTAAAAACCTAAAGGATGATGAATTTATATATCCACTCCTAGACAAAAAACCATATGCCTTCATAAAATCTATAAATAAGTTTAGACATTACAACCTATAAGGAAAGACTCACACCATTATACCTGACCCTACCATTAAGCTTATGCTTATTCAGATGAGTTAGGAAAAAGATGAGGAAAATGGACTCCCAAGATATAAGAATATGACTAAAATATCAAGTCAACCAACATGGTATGGGGTTAAGGCTTAATTCAACTGTTTACTAAGACTGATCCTCAAATTGATGTTTTATAGGTAGAAGTAAACCAAGTCTCAAGTGAATATTGGTAATATAATACATTATATTTTACCTATTAAATGAAAATTACCCCATATAGTTTAAAATATAATAATGGAGAGCACTCAAACTCAAAATTTTGCATTTCATGATCAAAAGAGGAGTCCTCTATAGAAAAAACTAAGTAGGGATTTATTGGATATGCATATCCATAATGGAAGCCACAAATGTACTCAACAACTCCCATGATAATTTTGGAAGTGGACACCTTTAAAAAGAACCACTACCCATAAAATACTTAGAGTGGGCTATTAATGGCATATAATATTAAAGGATGCACATGGTCATGTCTGAATATGTCATCAATCTCAAATGTTCAAAAATAGAGAAGTAAAGGTAACCATGCCTTTATAATTAGTGATTGAAAATGAGAGATTCACCCACTTGGGATTAATCTTTATTAGATTCATCAATCTTAATTTTTTGCAAGCCACAAATTCATGTTAATAACCACTAACAATTACACTAGGTAGACTAAAGCGATTTCCACTAAGAAATCTAAGGTAATTGATGTCATCAAATTCCTAGTGGAAAATATTATAGCCATATTTTGGAACCCCTTGTCTCTAGTATGTGATAATGATTTAGATTTCTAGTCTTTGTAACTCATAGAGTGGGGCTATGATAACAAGATTATGATCAAGTTTTCCTTGAGTTATTATCTAAAATGAAATGGTGTTGTAAAATTGACAAACAATAACCTGAAGAATACAATAAATAAACTAGAAAATAAAATTTTAAGAGAATGGTAATCACTATTAAAATATGCTCTCTGCGTAGATCAAACTAGATATAGACAAGCCTTAAATTTATCTCCATTATTACTAGTGTATGGGCAATAACCAATATTTCCCATTAATTATAGCTACCTACTTATATGTTCATGGTTAAATATAAGGATGATGATGAAATTATTCTATTAAGAATATTGAATATTATCCAAATAGAAGATTCCAGAGATGAAGCCCTTAAGAATTTTGACAAACACTAAGATAGTCAAAAGGTGGTTTGAAAAAATATCTAAAATCAAAACATTTGAATTCTAGGCTTGGTCTTATTGTGGGATAAATCCCACAAGAGAAAAGGCTACCATGATAAATTCATGCCCTTTTGAATTGGGACATATCAAATTGTAGAGATATTTGGTGATAATGTATCTAAACTAAAAGACTTACAAGGAAATAAATTAACTCTACGGGTAATGGATAGTACTTGAATCATTACTTCTTGACTACCCCTTGCAACCCCACTAAAGGATTGTGAGTTGGTTTAGTATAACAATAAGTAGGATTAGATTAGTTTTTTCTCTACTTTGATTTCTCATTGTGTGTTTACTTTCAGTTATTTTCTTTCCTTAGATTAGTGATTTTATGTTGTAGCTTAGAAATAAGCCATATGGATAAAATCATATGGTTCCTATTGTATTCACTCCAAGTTCTAAAATCTAACAGTTGAAGTCTTGAAACCCATGCACATCTCAATAAATGGTTGTCCAAAGTGAGAGAATACAATATGTATTGGTTTAGAAAATTGGAAGAATCTAATTCTAAATTTGTCATTTCAATGAGTCTATGCTTTTAATTTGATTGTAATCCAGTTCTAACAAGCATGCATTTGATTAAATTAAGGTATTAAAATTCTAAATGTCCATTCATACTAACACTTAATCTCACATCATAAGATTGCATCGGTAGAATTTAGACAATGAAAGAAAATGGTTCTTAAGAAAAAGTTTTTAAATCCATTAAAACCTATACAATAAACTAGTTCCCAACCTCTAAGGGTTTGTAATAACAAAATGTGTATCAAGTTGAAATAGACTTGACACTATAAGTTGCATCCCTTTGAAGGTTATTCAATAAACCTCCTCTAGGGCTAATGGATGCCTTAATGGTAGTGGAGCGATGCCTAGACTAGATCCAAAGATATCTCTATTAGGGTTATAGATGTTTGGCTAGTAGTAGAGTAATTCCCAATCCATCCCCTTAAAAACTAAGCATAATTATATACCTAAAAGTTCTTACACTAAACTCATGTTCAAATCCATGAAGCTTGAAGTTAGTAATTTTGAAACCCAAAGGCATATTGGTCAAATAATTTAAAACATGCACATAGTTAAATGGTTTTCATATTTTCAATCTTTAATCTATCAATAAAAAGGTTATTAGTTTTGGAGAATCAATTCTAATATTTTTTACATCTACCAAGGAGTGACTACTTGAGGATTATATTCTAAACTAGGTTATCTAAATTCTAAAATATAACTATGTTTCCCACATATTTCACCATTTATTGAGATCAACATGACTTATTAAAAAAAGGGACCCTACAAAAAATTTGGGTCACTCATTGTAATAAATACCTTACCATTGGCATCACATGACTAAAACCCCCTTTATATGATCTGAAATATTTAAAATCATGTTAGTCCATGACAAATATTAACAAGGTACTTGTTAAATATTTCATTAATATTTAGTCCATTGATTTTTCTAATGGTTTGATTTGCTTAAAAAGTGATTTTACAATGGGTTACATTCAAACATCCAAGGTATTATCCTTAGAACTCGATTGAAATTACTTAATTAAGGTTTTCAAATTATGGTATTTCTTTATCTATGTCAAAATTTGTGTTTAATACTATGGCATCTACTAATCTCAAATTTTAGACCAAGGGTCTAAGCTAGATTTCATACTCAAATTTTACTATTTAGACTTCTCCCTTTTCTTTTTATTTCATGACTTATTAACTCTTGCACTTTTCATTTGCAAAGAACCAAAAACCAACTCAACCTCAATTACCACATGATAATGTCAAATATATATGAGTCACTTAGACACAAAGTTAATAACTTTATTACATTCCTTTTAGCCATTAAAAAAAAATTCAACTTGGAGATCCAAACGTAATGTGCCACTTGGCACTTAGTTATGGAATTTCAATTTCATGAAGTAGTTATAAATTTTGCAACCTAGTGACCTAATGGGAGTTCACCACTCATCACTTAGTTATGTCATTTTATCTCATAAAAGGGTTACAAATTAATTGGAACATTTCATGTGGCATCTAGTTTTGGCCTTCTAAAGCTTTGATTATTGTATAAAAGTATCTCAACCTTGTGACCCAATTGTAACATGCCACTTGGCACTCATTTGTGTCATTTCATGTTCAAATATGAAAGGAAGTTATCCAATGAGAGATTTACACTTGACACTCAGTCATAGCCTCCACACCCTCAATGTTAAGGTTTAATGTTTCAATTTCATGATACTATGATTACATGACAAGATGATACTTGGCATTTAATCATTTAATCTTGAATAACAAGATATGATGTGGAAGCCACTCGATAGGTGGGTGTAATGGGTTGAGGATGCCTAGACCCCTATATCATGATAATGACATGATCAAAGGAAGCCATGACACTTAGAGACTACATGATCAAATTGAAATATGACACTTGATGAAGTGTTGTAGCATGTATGTTCATTGAAATTTGTATATAAAAAACCATGTGACAACATGAGCTAATGAGGGCTTTCCACTTGGAAAACTAGTAAAGGTCCTAAAGCCATGTTAGCCTAAGTATGAAAGGGGTCAATCCATCAAAAAAATAGAAAATGTGATTAAATTAAAATATGACACTTGGGAGAATGTCTTGCAATCCACCCAAGATATTCAATATTCAAACTAGAAAGCTAATGTGCCCAAAAGGGAACCAAGTGTTGAGTACATGTCAAGTATGGAACCTATGTGGTGTATAATTATCCACAAATTTATGTTTGTATATATAAATTAAATGCTATTGGGTCTTATTTTAGTGGTTTTTAAACGAATTTACTTTAGTGAAAAAGTGAAGCCTATGATAATAAACCATGTGGACAAAGTAAAAGTAGTGACTGGTTGATTTATCAAAATAACATTTTGAAGCTATTAAAAAAAAAGTGAAGAGCCACATAGGATTTATATCAAAGTGAGTTAAATATACTTACCATTTATGACTCATATCATTCAATTTAAATTTTTAATTTAGAGTTTAAAACTTACCATCCCAAATAAATAGGTTCATCCTTTAATTATTATCTACCAAATAATTTTGAAGCATTCTTCAAGTTTTCTAATGACTTTTTTGATTTATCTCGCCATTAAAATAATCCTCAAGATAATCAACCATAAAATTAAAACCATGGATAAATCTAGAACATCTGGAGTGAGTAATCAAGAACAAGTTTCATTCCTCTACTCCTACATAGCAAACATAATCTTCTGGGACACAAATTTCAACTTTGTTGTATTTTCCACTAAAGAAAAACATTATAATAACTTTTTATACCATTTATAAATGACTAGGGATAGATATAGTGATTATTAATAAGGTTCAAATGAGGTTGAAGACAGGTTAGACTTTTTTGGCACTCAAAGAAGCAAGGTTACACAAGGTTGCATCTATCCTAGAGGTGCTCCCATACATAGACTCAATCTTCCAAATGTTTCTTCAATCCAAGTGTATTAGAAATATGAATAGATATTTAAATTTGGGTCAAGACATTTATTTCATAGTTAGGATATCCCTTTAAGCTTATTATGATCTACCTAAACCATAGATTGTATACAATCAATAGACTATGAATTAGTGGATCTAAACACATAACATGAAGTAAGTTTTAAGATAATAGACTAAGAAAAAGAGTAAATTTATATGAGAAACTAAAATTAGTCAAATCCATATCACCCAAATTACAAAATGAGTACGAATGGGAATGGATATGATGAATCAATTGTATGGGATTGAAGACATAGGCCATGTAGATGAGAAGTGGGTTCCACTTCTATCTATGATAATTGATGATGTAAAGGCTCCCCATTTGTAGTAAATCATATCCTATAACCTAGCATCACAGATCATAATGGTCATAACCAACTATGGGGATCATTTCTACATGATGTCCTACTTGGTGGATGCCATCAATAACACCTAGAAGTTCCCCTAATTCACTAATTAGGACCCCAAACTAAAATGGAATATGCCTCATATCTTTTTGAAGGTCAGCTTATACAAGCAAAAATAATAAATGAGGGTAATTTTTGAACATTTATACCTTATTATGTACAAATACATCCATGAGAGGCCCATAACTAGACTATAAGAGGAAATTAAAGAAACATTGAGCACCCTAGGGGCTTACTAGTATTACCCAGATTACACAATGGTGAGGATAGTTAGAATTAAGACAAACCCCATTGTGTTTCCTACCATAGAGATAAACAAGATGGTAGAGAAATAAATTGCCTTTTAATTACTCATAGGGGTGGATGGACTATGTAAGAACAAGAATAGAGGATTGGCTCATCATTAGTTATCTAATATTGTCCTATTTAGGATAGATAAAAAGAAATCTATCATCACTAATACCAAAAAATGGCCCAACTTAAACTTATAAAGAGATGGAAATAGGTAATGGGACCCATATCATATAACATTCAAACATTGAATCAAGCTCGAGGCATCCATAAACATCACCTACCATCATGAACCAGAAGATGAGGACATGTAATACATCAATGAGACCAATGAACAAGAGGTACACCAAAGATTTAAAGCCACCAAAATCTCATAGGCTAAGTTAAGGATGAAAGATACATGTTTTTATGAAGTTTTCAATCCTAAAGATGTTCAAGTAAAACCCTCTACATCCATAGTTCATGTATTAATTGATGAATAGGAAAGACCAAATGACCCTCAACTTAGATAAAGGATATTAAAATAATTATATCCTAATTATGAGAAGGGAAGAGCTAAGACTAAAATACATATTGAGAAGGCTTTTATTTCAGGAGTAACATTTGTAAAACCATCAATGATGGTGTCTCCTTCATCTTAAAATAAGATAGTAACACCATCGACTACAACACCAAAAACTTCCACCTTGAAAATGTTTCCACTACTTCTTGTCAAAGAGTAAATAAGACTAATGGGTTAGGAGTGTGTTTATTTTCCTCCATTGTTTTTATATAACTAGCCCTTAAGTATAGTTTTTTTGGTAATTTGATATGCTTTGATGTCAAGAAGATCAATGAAGAAGGTTAAATGTTCTAGTATCATAGGTTGTCGTGAATGTAAAAAAAGCAATAATTAATGACAAAAGCTTAGTGGTATTGAAGAAGGATTTTGACCCAAGTATTTTATATGTTTTGTATAAGTTAGAAGTTACAACATGTAAAAAGTTTGAATGACACATGCAATGAAAATTAGGTTTATGAACTTCCATTAGTTTTAGTTATTTCATAAGTAACAATTAAGTTGCATTTGAAAACCTAAATGGGTCTTGTGGTGCAAACCAAGATTGTAAATAGATTTGACTTACCAAATAAGTACAACAATATCAAAAACCCATATGGGTCTAGGTGAGTAAATCAAGTTTCCAAAACAACTTTACTTATTTCAACTTTATAATTTATGTTATCTCAAGAACCCGATTGGGTCCACCTATATTGATCAGGATTATGAAATTACTTTAATTAGTTCACGTTTATAAGCTAAGTTATCTCAATAACTTGAATGGGTCTAATATGGAGTAACTTAACTTATTTGTATTTTATAAGTTAAGTTGTTAAAGGAACCCAACTTGGTCTAGAAGAGCGGATTAGGGTTGCAAGGTGACATTATTTCTTTCAAGATTTTAAGTTGAGCATTATTAAAAACCAAAATTGGTCTAATAGGGTAGATCAAACTTTCATAGATTCACTACCTATTTCTATTTCTTGAGTAAAGCTATCAAAAGAACTTAAATGGTTCTCAATTGTGTGAATCAGGTTTCGAAGGTAGACTTTATTATTGAAGTCCTCATAGTTGAAGTTGTTAGCATCTATAAAGTAATCTACATTCAAAAGTCCAAATTAATCAATAGAGAAGAACATGAATTTCTCTTAAGTGAATTGTTGTGGGAAAATGGTTTGGACATTGAGATTTCTTGCAAGAAAAATGTCTACAACATTTCTCTGATAGAATAGGTCTTATGTGAATGCTTGCAAGAAAATTTTTGGAGGGACACTTTCAAAATTATTGAAGGGTAATTGATCCTTACATTTTCCCTAAAGGGATCTTTCCAAAAAAATTGAAGGGATCATTTCAAAATCCCAAAGGGTATGAACCTTTAAAAAATTTATGAAATATATATGTGAAGATTTGAAGGCCATGTGGACTAGTGTGAGTTTTTTGAAGGGTACATTAAAAAAATCACCAAAGGGAACTTAGACCATTGTAAGTGCTTCAAAGGGCATGTGAACCATTGTAATTTATTTGAAGGGTGCTTTGCATCATGTTTAAAGGGTATGTGGACTGTTGTAAGTTTTTCAAAAGATACATGAAAAATATTTTGAAGGATATAGTTGGAAGGAACATAAGGCTTATTCATAAACACTAAAGGATAAGTCCAGAGAACACCAAAATAAGAATGAAAAGGATAAAATGGTATTCTTTCAAAAGTTTTTTCTAAAGATATTCAAACAAATGTCTAGGGCAAAAAGCTAAAATAATTGTCTGATAAAAATTAAGTAAAAGATAGTTGTGGAAGAAATAAAATCCATTGTGAGAGATAAAAAAAAAATTGGTTTTAGTCATGAACTATTGAAAACCTAACAGAAGATAAATTACATAAGATTAAGTTTTTCATCTTAGAGAACCCAATAAGGTAAGTTGATTTGTGCACTCTCAAAAACCTAACAAGAGATGAAGAGATTAATGTGAAGAATTGTATTTACAAGAACCTGACAAATTGAGTTAATTATAAAAGTCTAAAGAATAATTTAATAATATAACAAGTTATTATAAAAATGGCTACTCATATGAGTCAAATATATATATTCAAAGGTCACTTTCAAAGTTTTGTTTTTTTTGCCAATGTGAGTTTCTAAAGTGATAGGGAAAAGTGGAGAGGAATAGGCATTCATTTTGGGAATGAGAGGTGTTAAGTTTTAGAATTAAATGGATTAAGACTCATATAAGCATAGATTATTAATAACTAAATTTGAAGAAGCTAGTGTTACAAACAAACAATCCTACACATAGAGTATGCACGAAGGAAGAGTGAAGATCATGCAAAAGAGAATTGAAGAAGAAATGAGAAGTTGAAAATAGGACTTATAACAAAAAATAGACTTGGATTCTTTTAATAATCTATATAGAATTATAATTCATTTTGTCTGATTGGATAGTGCCATCAAATTGAATTGGTTTGTTGCTCAAAATAAGAACTGGGTGCTTCTTGAGAGTTGGTTCTCTTAAAATAGGGGATTGGTGTCTCCATGGGATGGGTGTCCTAAAATGTAACTAGTGAGTTTCTATCAATGAGACAAACTTTGTGAAGCTGGATTACAATAGTAGTTTCTAGCAACTTTCTCACCATGGTTTTTCACTTTGGGTTTCCACATATAAATCTAGTGTTGTGTGTTGTGCTTTTATGATTGTGTTATTTAGCTTTCATGTGTTTAAGTTTGTATTTGTTTTTAATTAATCTTGGGAGGTATAATAAATCAAGTTTTTGAGTTCTACTTATTCACCCCCCTTTTAGTAGATAGGTGTTTTCAACAATTGGTATCATAGATTTGCGTTCCTTGAAAAAGGCTTAAACAACTCAGGTAAATCTTGGGATTTGAACACAGAATGACTAGTCTTGAAGGAACTTCATCAAACAAGGCACCATTGTTTGATGGGACTAACTATGATTTATAGTATATAAGAATTGAGGCATATTTGAATTCTTTAGGTTTTGATGTTTGGATGTCTATTGTAAATGGATACACACCCCCTACTACTCCTTTGACTGGTCAAGTGGCAAAAAATACTTATGAAAACAATGCTAAAGCAAAGAATGCTATTCTTTATGGACTAAGAAATAGCAATTTTGTCAAAGTGATGCATTGTCAAAGTGCAAAAGACATATGGGACAAATTGAAGAGCATTTATGAAGGAGATGGAAAAGTAAAGCAAGCAAAACTCTAAAATCATAAGGGATAGTTTCAAAGTCTCAAGATGAATGAGAATGAGAAGATTGTGGATTACCTTCTTAGAGTAGATGAGATTGTAAATGCCATGGAGGACTCAGAAAAGAAAAGATGAGTTAGTCATTTTCAATAAGGTATTAAGATCTTTGACAATAAAATATGATTCTACAATTTTTTCTATCGAAGAAGAAAGAGATCTAAACAAATTCACAGTAGATGAGTTACATATAACTTTAATTGCTTATGAGATGAGGATGGGAGATGTTGAGTCATATAAGAGAGAATCTACTTTTAAAGTTTCTAAGCAAGCATAATAAGAGGAAGCTTCTAATTCAAAATCTAAGGAGGGTGATGATGTAGAAGCTAATTTCATAAAAAGTTACAAAATGAAGTTCTATCATGACTTATGAATCAGCTTCTTTATGTCAAGATGAAGAGAACCTAGGTTATGAGGAGGATGAAGAAGGTGAAGTAAATCTAGAATGTCAACTCATCTATGCTCTAAAAGAGATTAACAATCTTAAAAAAAAATTCTAAAAAAAAAAACTTAGTCAAAAGGAGATTGAGAAATTAAACAAAAAAATGAATAATTTGATCCAATGATATTGATCTTCAAGACTTAGATACAAGAGGCAAAGGGGATAGAGGATGTAGTCAAATATGATATGTAAGAAAAGATTTTAGAATGCTTGAAGATGGAGGATGAAATCATGGACCTAAGAGAAAAGCTTAAAAGGCCAAAGATCAAATTGATAAGGTCTGAAACTGAAAGGAAGATCTACTAGACTGGATGAAATGATCAATTCACAAAAGCTCTACAAGGAAAGATCAGGTTTTGGATATGAGAAAGGAAAGAATCCCATGTTGAGTACAACTAGGAATCTATATGAAAATTTCAAGGTAGTAGTAGAATTAGGTATCAAAAAGGAATAAAAATACATTACTAAGGGGAAGAATAAAAGTAATATTTAGGATCTTACAAAGACCAAGGTTGCTGCTAAATAATGAAATGTAATATCAAGGAATGTAAGGAAGGAAAAATTCATGAGACTTTTTATATATCCTGAAATAATAATGATAACCAGGTATTCTTCATCATTATATGGTTATTGTTATAACTATAATTAGTTTGGGCATAGCGTAATTGATTGTAAGGTTACTCCTAAGAGAAGAATAAGATTTTTAGGTAAGAATTCATTTTATCCTCTATTATATCTAGATGTCATATCATATAAATATGATAACTTTCGACATATAACAAAGCATTGTAGAGAAAATATTGTCAAATCAAAGTCTAACAATGTAAAAAGGGTCAAAACTCCAAAAGTGAAAAAAGGTTAACAAATAGGTTAAAAAATAGAGAAAAGTACAATTAATAAGCCCAAGGAGATATGTAAGAAGAATAATTAGTCAATGATTGCTCAAATTGATTTACATGCTAAACAGAAAAATATATGGGTCATAGATAGTAGTTGATCAAAACATATAACTAGGGATAAGAGTAAGTTTACCAATCTGACCTGATGCAAGGAAGGGACTATTAGCTTGAGAGATAATACTGTAGTCAAAATCAAAGGTAAAGGAACCTCTCATATTGATTTTAACTTCCCTACTCATGATGTTCTTTATGTCAAAGGACTGAAGCATAATTTATTGAGTGTCAGTCAGATGTGTGATAATGGGTATAAAGTCATCTTTGATGTTGAAGGCATTGAGTTATGTAGGTCTGGTAAAATAGTTGTTCAAGGAAAAAGGACCAAAATTAACATATATAATCCCATTGAGGCAAATGATACAAGTTATCTCATGGGAAAGATTGATGAGAGTTGTTTATGGCACATAAGGATGGGTCATGTTAACTTTGATAATCTAGTCAAAGTAAGTTCTAACAAGTGTGTGAGACACATGCCCAAAATAATTAATCTTGTAGACATAACTTTTAGAGAATGTCATCTTGGTAAATAGACCAGGGTCTCATTTTAGAAAAAAGAGTATCCAACTACAAAGTCCCTTAAGATAGTTCATACTAGTCTTTATGGACCAACAAAGACAAGATGATCCAAAGGAGTGTATTACTTCATGTTGTTCATAGATGACTACACAAGAATGACCTGAGTAACCTTATTAAAAGAAAAGTCTCATTAATTTGAGAGAATCAATATCTTTATAGCCATGGTCAAAAATGTAATTGGTAAAAATATCAAGTGTCTCAGATCTGACAAAGGTGGTGAATTCACCTCAAATGAATTTGTTTAGTATTATGAGAAGCATAGAATTAAAAGACACTACTCATCTACCAGAACTCCATATCAAAATAGAGTGGTCAAAACAAAGAAAAAGATTGTTAATGATATGGATAGGACAATATTGAAAGAAGATAACTTGTTAGATGGTTATTGGAGAGAGGCAGTACAAACAATTGTATACATCCTGACCCAAATTCAATGGAGAATTAACAGTGATAAGACTCTATACTAACTATGGTATGGAATTCCTACTTTTGTCAAATACTTTAGAGTTTTTTTAAGTAAATGCTACATTTGAAGGAAGGAGAAAAATCTAGGTAGTTTTGAGTCAAGATGTGATGAGGGAATATTTCTTGGTTATTCCACTCATAGACAAGCCTATGTTTTCTACAACATGAGACTTCATAATCTAGTAAAGAGCATTCATGTTAATGTTGAAGATAACCTCAATGAAGTGAGTGAGCCTATAAATGAGATTAGTATTGAAGACATGAAAGAAGAAGAGGATGAAACATTATATAATGAATATGAGGTAATAAAAAATGAAAAGATGCCTCCCAGATTCATTAAAAAGAATCATCGTAAGGAACAAAACATTGGAGACTTGAAAGAAGGAGTCCAAACAAGGAGTAGGGAAATAATAATCAAAGAATAGGTAAATTTTGCCTTAATACCTAAAATTGAGCCCAAAAACTATGATGAAGTCAAGAAAGATGAGAATTGGCAAAATGGCATGGATGAGGAACTAAGTCAATTAAAAAATAATAAAACCTAGTAGCTAGTTCTAAGACCCATAGGTAAGAATGTTATAGGCACAAAAT
Source organism: Torreya grandis (assembly GCA_037957365.1). NCBI lineage: Eukaryota > Viridiplantae > Streptophyta > Pinopsida > Cupressales > Taxaceae > Torreya > Torreya grandis. The sequence goes on along the minus strand of JARHVA010007916.1, from coordinate 507,140 downwards.
GGGTCTTTAAAAATAGGTTAAATGAAGATGGAGCTATAGTGAGAAATGATGTGTGACTTTTTTGTAAGGGGTACACTTAAGTAAAATGAATAGACTTTGAAGAGACATTTTCTCTAGTGGCAAGATTGGAAGAAATCAAAATGTTAGTTTTTAAGAATTTTAAAGTCTATCAGATGGATGTTAAGTCCACTTTTCAGAATGGAACGCTTGAGGAATAAGTCTAAATACAATAACCTGAAGGATTTTAGCTAAATGATAATGAAGACTATGTGTGCCAACTGAATAAGGTGTTATATGGTCTAAAATAGACACCCAAAGCATGATATTCATGGCTAGATCAATATTTGCAATGTCAAGGATTTATCAAAGGTTGTGTTGACAATAATTTGTATGTTTAATCTAAAAATAGACATATGTTGATCATATTTTTTTATGTGGATGACATCAATTTTAGTGGTATAAAAAATAATATGTGCAAATAATTTGCAAATCAAATGCAAAAGGAGTTTGAAATATCCATGCTAGGAGAACTTGCATTCTTTTTTGGTCTACAAGTTATACAATCCAATGAAGGAATCTTCATATCCCACACTAAGTATGAAAAGGAGATTCTAAAGAAGTTTATAATGAAAGATAACTAATAAGTTAGTACTCCTGTGATAACTAGATTTAAGTTCAAAAAAATGATGAATCTTCTAATGTAAATCATACTATGTATAGATCAATGATTGGTAGTTTAATTTATCTTACTACAACTAGACTGAACATCATGTAGTCTATATTCATGGCTTCTAGATTCTAAGCTACTCCAAAAGAGACTCATTTAAATGTAATAAAAATAATATTTAGATATATCAAAGGTATAATAGACTATGGTTTGTGGTATCCTTTAAGTAATGATTTTAATTTGATAGCATATACAGATGTTGATTGGGTGAAAATCATTGATGATAGAATAAGCATAAGTGGTGGTGCATTCTTCCTTGGTAATAGACTTGTTTCATGTCTAAGCAAAAAATAAGATTTAGTTACTTTATATATAGTAAAAATAGAATATGTTGCAGTAGTGACATGTTGCACATAAGTGTTCAGGATGAAATAAAAACTAAAAGACATGGATGTAGAGTTTAAATAACTAATTCACATTTGGTTTGACGATTTAAGTGAAATTAATATCTCTAAAAATATAGTGATACATTATAAGACCAAGCATATATCACTTAAGTATCACTTTATGAGAGAGAAGGTCATTGATCAAGAAGTTACATTAGAATATTTTCATATAAATGATCAGATTGTAGATGTTTTCACTAAGCCTCTGTCTAAAGATCAATTTGAATATCTAAGACAACAACAAGGAGTGGTGGATCCTACACCACATCACTAATATTTGGTGATTAGACATATCTCTAGGAGGAGTTCATCGATAGACATCTCTAATTATTAGATAGAAAAGAGCTTAGGTAAATGAGTCATGGCCTAAGAGGAGCTTCTCAAATTATTTTTATTTGACATTTTTGACATCAATGACAAAGGGGGACATTGTTAACAATTTGAGATGCTTTGATGTCAATAAGCTTAGTGAAGAAGGTTCAGTGCTCCAGTACCATAGGTTGTCATGGATGTCAAAAATGTAATCATTAATGATAAAAGCTTAGTGTCATTAAATAAGGATTCTGACCCAAGTATTTTCTATGTTTTGTATAAGGTAGAAGTTACATCATGCAAAATTTTTGAATGACACTTCTAGTGCAAATGAAGTTTATGAACTTCCATTACCTTTACTTATTTCATAAGTAATAAGTAAATAGAATTTGAAAACATGAATGCATCTTGTCGTGAAAATAGATATTTTAAAGATATTTTACTTATAAAATAAGTAAAGCAATCTTGAGAACCTGAATGGGTCTGGGTGATTAAATTGGGTTTCCAGAACAACTTTACTTCTTTCAACTTTATAAGTTATCTTGTCTCATGAACCTGAATGGGTCTAGATGTGTTTACCAAGTCTATGAAATGAATTCAATTAGTTAATTTTTATAAGCTAAGTTATCTTAAAAACCCAAATGGGTCTAATATGAAGTAACTTAACTTATTATTATTTTATCAGTTAAGTTGTGAAAGGAACTTGACTTGGTCTAGACGAGTGGATCAGGGTTGCAAGGTGACATTAATTCTTTAAATATTTTAAGTTGAGAATTATTACAAACCCAAATTTCTCTAATAGGGTAGATTGAAATTTCATGGCTTCACCACATATTTCCATTTCTTGATTAAAGTGATCTGAAGAACCTGAATGGGTCTCAAGAGTGTGAATCATGTTTTCAAGGAAGACTTTCTTGTTGAAGTCCTCACAGTTGAAGTTGTTAGCATCTTTGAAGTAATCTACATTCAAGATTCTGAATTAATTGATCGATAAAAACCAAAATTGGTCTTAAGTGAATTATTGAAGGAAAAATGGTTTTGACATTGAAATTTCTTGAGAGAAAAATGTCTACAACATTTATTTGATAGAAGAGGTCTTAAGTGAATTCTTGTGGGAAAATTTTTTGAGGGACACTTTAAAAATTCCAAAAGGGTAATTGATCCTTACATTTTTCCCAAAGGGATGTTTTCAAAAAATCTAAAGGGATCATTTCAAAAACATAAAGAGTATGAACCTTTAGATAAATTCTGAAAGATATGTGCAAATATTTTAAGGGCATGTGGAATAGTGTGAGTTTTTTAAAGGGTACATTGCAAAATCACCGAAGGGAACTTGGACCATTATAAGTTTTACAAAGGGCATGTGAACCATTCTAAGTTCTATGAAGGGTACTTTTCATCATCCCTAAAGCGTATGTGGACTGTTGCAAGTCTATTGTATGTTAAATGAAAAGGATTTCAAAGGATATAGTTGGAAGGAACATAAGGCTTGTTCACAAACACTAAAGGATAAGTCTATAGAACACCAAAATAACAATGCAAATGACAAAATGGTATTCTTTTGGAAGTTTTGTATAAATATCTTCAAACAAATGTCTGAAGTAAAAAGCAAAAATAATTGTCTAAAAAATTTAAGTAAAATATAGTTGTAGAGGAAATAAAAACCAATGCAGGAGACATAAGAAAAAAATTAGTATAAGTCATGCACTCTTGCAAACCTGAGAAAAGACAAATTGCATAAGAATAAGTTTTGTAGCTTAGAGACCCTGATAAGGTAAGTTGAGTTGTGCACTCTCAAAAACTTGACAAGAGATGAAGAGATTAATGTGAATACTTGCATTTACAAGAACTTGACAAAGTGAGTTGGTTACAAAAGTTTGAATCATCATTTAAAAATATAACTAGTTATTGTAAAAATGGTTAGTCATATGAGTCATGTATATATATTCAAAGTTCACTTTCAAAGTTTCGTTTTGTTTTTTTTTCCAAAGCAAATTCTCTAAAGTGACAAGGAAAAGAGAGGATGAATAGGCATTATTTTTGGGAATGAAAGGAGTCAATTTGGAAAACTAAATGGATTAAGACTCATCTAAGCATGGAGTAGTAATAACCAAATTTTAAGAATTCAGTGTTATAAATAGACAATACTACACGTAGAGTATGCAAGAAGGAAGAGTGATTATCAAATAAAAGAGCATTGAAGAAGAAAGGAGTAGTTATAAATATGAATTACAACAAAGAAAATACTTGGATTCTTTTAAGAATTTAAAAATATTTGTAATTCATTTTATCTAATTGGTTATTGCCATAAAATTGAATTAGGTTGGTGCTCAAAATAGGGAGTGGGTGCTTCTTAAGAGTTGGTGCTCTTAAAATAGGGGATTGGTGTCCCCATGGGATGGCTATCTTAAAATGTAACTAGTGAGGTTTTATTAGTGAGATAAACTTTGTGAGGTTAGATTACAATAGTAGTTTCTAGCAGCTTTCTCACCATGGTTTTTCCCTTTGGGTTTCCATGTATTAATTTAGTGTTGTGTGTTGTGTTTTTGTGATTATGTTATTTCTCTTTCATGTGTTTAAGTTTGTATTTATTTTTAATTAATCTTGGGAGGTATAATAAATTAGGTTTTTGAGATCTACTGATTCACCCCCCTTCTTAGTAGATAGGTGTATTCAACAAATTTGTGAACCCTCAACATTAGATCAAATGAACCAAATGCCTTATAGGCCCATCATGAGACCTATGATTAGGCACGTGACTATACCCCTACCCATTATCACCCTTTTTATTTTTTCATCCACTTATAAGCTCTTTATAAGGGCCAATATACCTCTAATTCCAATCAGGATTATGCCTAGGCTAGGTCCCCAATTGTCAAATAAAATGCCTATTGTGTTCATGCCTCTAGTCCCATTTTTCTCAACTAGTGCTTCAGCTAGCACTAGTTGTTCCTAGTATTTAGGAATGACAATTCTAACCTCATCCCCCAATTTTGAATTTGTCTTCATCACCTCCATATTTACTTGTTAGACATCTTCCTTCTAAGGGTTCACACTAGCTCATGAATTACCTTAATCCACTCAACCTTAGGGGGACATTTGAAAAAAATATAGGATAAAAGAAATGAAATTGGATAGAATAGAGAATTAAGATTTGGTTATAGTTTACCCTCTATAGGTATTAGTAGAATTTGATAAGAAGGATGGAGCAATGAATAGGCTAACCAAGAGGAATGTAACTCATCTAAATCAGATAATTATGTATGAATGTGAAGAAACCCTATTTGAGTTAACCAAGAAAAAAGGAGCCAAGCCTAGTTAGATAAAATAATAGGAAGAAGACCCCCTCTCAAATATAAATGTATATGGTGATGTGGCTATAGAGTTAGTGAAAGGAATGAAATAAATAAAAACTAAGATAGATCAAAAACATAAATCCATATATTAGAGGACACCATCACCAAGGTGGAATGGGATATTGAGGTCATGTTTGATACCCTAAATACCTTAGCTCAATATAAAGTAAAAGGGGATGATGTCTAAAATAGGTTATTATGGTAGAGGGTGCATATGGGATATATGAAAACAAGGTAATCAACTTGGTCAAGTTGACTATAATGAGGAAATTTGAAGACCTGAACTTGATCCCCATGGAGGATTTGAGCATTGCTCAATCTTATATAATTGGAAGAAGGAAATCATTAAAGAAATGGATTGATGAAATGAGATCCTTAGGCCAGTATCTCAACTAGATGGGTGATAGAGTTATAAATATACTTAAAAAGGATAAAATAATCCACCTTGATAACAAAGATGGTTCCATTATTAGCAGGGATGCTTTCATAGAACATGTACAAAACTGCATTATCAAATTTTGAAAGCAAGATCCAACTTAGGGAGTTATTTTTTGGTAGGAGATGGTAGACTTGGAAGCATATACAAATAAAATAATATAAAAATTAGTGGAAATCAACAAAGTTATGATCCCCCTCTTAGATAGACATGATGTAATATTAGATATCACAATCATATTATTAAAGGAGCCCATTATAATTTTAAATTTTATAGATAGTTATTACACAAAATATTATAAGGCATGGAGAGGATAAATATAAACTGAGAAGTAGGGAAGTAACAAACCTTATATGGTTACCATAGGAGATTCTTCCTCTTCAACCCCTCTTGGGATTTTTTATTCCTCAACCACACTCGAAAGAACTCCCTCTTCAGCTTTCATGGGTTCAATTTCATCTTCTACTACATTGAGAGCTTCATCATCATCCACATATGTAATATCCCATCCTAGCACCTTAGGAGTGAGATATCCATCTATCAATCTTATTTTATTTGATTAATGTCATGCCTTAGTTCACTCAATATGTATTAAAAAGATTCCCTTTTTTTTAATAAAGAATATCCTTTTGATTTAAAACATGAGAAATGTCTATCTAATTGATAATTGGCATGTGTTTTGTCCCTTTTTAACCAATGTAACTATATGAGGCATGAAAAAGGCCTATATATAGGGGTTTCCCCATCAATTGTACTTTAGAATAAAATTTTGTGAAATTGATGTAAATAGAAAGAGAAAATTCAATAATTTCTTCATTATTTCAATGTTTTCATATTTTCTTATTTCTCAAGTTTTACAAATGACAAAGGATTTCATTTATCTAATGGTTAAATCTAATAATAATGTTTTAAATGTATTATGTTAGCTTGTGTTTTCTACTAGGCTAACAAAATTTGTTTATGTATGCTTTGTTTCCTTATACTATACAAATAAATGTGTTTAAAGTAATTTGTTGTAAGTAGATATTTATAGAATAAAATTTAGATATATGCATTTTATTTACCCCCAAAAACCCTATTCAAGACTAAAATATCATAAAAATTTGTTTTATTTTCACTATAATAAAACAGTAACTAAAATAAATCTATTAGTCTTGGTTATTGCAAGATAAACCTTCTTTTCTGCTCTACCATTCTTCCTTTTTGAATTTTTTTACATAAATCAATTTAAATTAATACTCACTATAAATATCCACATATTTTTTAAATTTCTGGAAACCACTGGAAAAATTTAAATCAATTTACATCATAACAACACAAAGAAATTTTAGATTATTTCACTATTGAGTTCCTACTATCCCTACAGTAGGGTCTTATTGTAGACAAAAGGTGGTACCCACATAATAATTATATAAAAACTAAATTAATACCTAAGTTATTTTAGGACCTACACAAAAAAATAATAAATATTATTCTATTGTTCACATTATATCCTTGACATAGATATACATCAACAAGGTTGATGTCTAACACATGGTAAAGTGTATCACAAGTCAAGGGCCCAAATATAATTGGTAATATTATGGTACCTTAGGATTCATTATAATAATTATCATAGGCCTTTATGGTAATCATTTATAGATGGATTTTTTTTTTGTATATCTGAGATGCTAGATGAGTTTCAAAGACATGATATTTAGGCTTGATCAATTATCTATTAAGACATGTTTAAATTTATGGCAAATGATGAAATTTTAATGTATATGGGATTATTATGGATAGGGCCAAAGAATGACATATAACTTTAGTCAAAGGTAAACTATTAGTTTGGGGATATATGTATGACCAAAGCTTGGAATTTATCTAGAGTTATGTCATTAGGAACTGGGGATTGTCCTAAGAGTTCTTTTAAGATGTTTTTGTGGATGGCAAGAATATGAAATAAATCCAAAATATAAATATATGTGGGTGTGTTCTAAAGTTATTCAAAAATATCATATGGCTTTTCATTAACAATGGTATATGGTTTATTCTTAGTAAAGGCAATGGGTTAGACTAGTTTGTTGGTAGGGAGTTATGGGCTCAGAATGGTAATCTTTGACCATCAAGTTGTGATTTCTCAATTAGGATTAGATACAAGACCATTGTTTCTATAAAATGATTATGGAGAGGGATTAGATATGATAAGTCTAGATTTTTAGTTCACTTGGATGTGTTCATAGACCAATGGTGATTTATCAATATAAGGTCTAAAAATAGTAATCCTCAGTCTCTATTATGCTTGTTTTTAGTCCCAGGTCATGTAAGGATTATAAGAATAGAAGGGTCCATTTGAATTATTTATAAATATTCATGTTATGTTAACATATTGTCTATGATTTATGGTGATGGTGAAAATGTGGCCTCCTGTAATATGACCTAAAATTTTAGTGTAGTCATGTGAAAATACATGGTAAGTCTATTAGTTATTGAAATTAGTTTGGCCTTAGTTCCTCCCATTTGGTTGATTTTTTTTTATATATATATTTTTTATATTTGTTGATAATATTGTTTTTTTTATTTCTATCCTTCATTATTACTAGTGTTGGTTGTTGTTATATTGTACAAAAGGGTTTTGGTAGATACCCAAGCTATGTTATAAGTAGATGCTCTATTATATAATGTAATCTACCCATTTATAGTTTATTTTAAAAAAGGTGTTTCATATACACACAATAATGTATATTATGTCCATGAATATGATGGTATACATAGAACTAATTTTCTCTATACTAGTTAGGATATATAATACCCTAAGGATACTATTTTAGTATTGACCAATTAATCATATTAGTTGTGTCTATCTTGAGAAACATGGATTTTATAGGTTTTCCAAGGTCGATAAAGAGTTGATGAGTATGTTAATTTCTTCTAGGAGTAAGGTTTTTCAAATTTAATAGTTTCTACATTAGTATAGCAAGTCTAGGTTAATGGGAAGGTTGTGCTTATAGAATAGGTTACTGATGAGGAGTAAGTTGAATTTGAAGCATTGTCTAAGAAAATAGTGTTTGTACCATTTAGAATTGATGAAACTTAGTTAATTTATTTCCAAAAACATTATTTTTATGATTTAATTTATTGGATTTCTCATAGTTACTAGCCTGGATTGGTACCAGTGCTTATGCTAGACTTGGTTCAGGTACTGATTTTGGCATGTGCTCTAGTTTTGGTTTTTATTTTTATTTGATGAGGTGAGATTGATAATCCTTTTTTAATAAGGGTTTTTTCAATTAATAAACCTTTTTCAATTATCTTTTTGAAATTATGCATGCACTAAATCTCTATATTGAAGAGTATCTCACTGTGTAAAATTTTGGTGAACGCAACAACCAATTGTTTGTCTAATAAATTGTGGGTGAAATAACTAGTAAGTCCTCTCCATCTCTATAGATATATTTCAAAACTTTCACTAAATTTATATTTGGCTTGAGTTAAATATACCAATGAAATATAATGTTAGATATTATAGGAGAAATCTTTCACAATTTTTTTTGAGAGGTCATCAAAATTAGATAAATAATTATTTGGTAATTTTAGGAACCACTCCATAGCCTATCCTGCTAGACTTCAAGGAAATAAAATGAGGAGATAAATTTTATTGTAAGCTATAGGCTATAAAAAAAAAATTAATTCTATCAAATGAGCACTAGGGTCTCTTTTCACCTTGTATTAATCAAACTTTAGTGGTTCATGCCCTAGAGGAAATGGTATCCTTAGATACTCCATGTTGAATGGGTATGAACACATGTCATCTAACTTGACCTTCTCAATTTTATTCCCTACTTAAATGGTGATAATTATGTCTTTCAATTGTTGTAGTTATTGTGCCAAAAAACTAGAAGGAACATTTGGATAAGATGGAGGTTAGGTGGTCAAAGGTGGGTTAACTTGACCAAGGTATAATGAAAGAATGGTTTGTTGTGCAATGTTAGTTTAGTGAGTGAACTAAATAAGAATATGCATTCACATATTGGGATGTGGTTGTTGAAATTACATGCATTATGGTGTGATATTTTGGTTTGGATTTCATATATAACCTTGTTTTTTATGGAATTATGGTTGTAATAGAAGGATATGTCTCAAGGTAAAGTAATATACCAATTGAGGTTAATTAGGGACTTATTTTTTACTATTCAAACATAGATGAATAAGGGGAAATTGTTGTGGACAAAGGCCCTATCATTAAGTTTGTGGCATGTGTTGAATAAAAGGAAATTTTTGGCTTATTGGTACTTGATGTATAGTGGTACATCCTTATTTCACAAACATCTATAGTGAATTATATGCTTATAAGGTGTTTAGTATTTCTCTTTGACCAATGGACATACATTGTTGACTAGACAATAGCTACGATTGTAAAGGCATGTTGGTCTGGGACTATAGAGGTATACTTGTCACTACCTATCAAGGTGGAACATTTGTTTCCCCATATTGAGGTGGTATAATGTTATGTCTCTATTGAATTTTTGTATTATACTATGCCTGGTATTGTGTAATGTTAGTTATCACCTTTTGAGGAAGAGTATCATTCATTATGTGTTTTTTGAGGTAAAGAAATAGTCATCATTTGATTACTTAAGCCCTATGTTTGTGTTTGATGAAGTAGATGGTTGAGTATTAGAGGTAACTTGTTATGGTTTGGATGTATGAGTTCCTACCCATAATATTTTGAAATACTCATGGTATGAAATAAAAGAACTTTATGTTATGGAGTAGTTGTTGGTGTAGTTAAACCACTTGGGTCTAGACTGAAAGACACTTGCATGTTATCCACCATGTTTGGAACATTGTTTTGAAAACAAGTAGTAGTAACTTACTTGATATATGGGACATTATACATTCTTTTGACTAAAGTTATTTGCAAAAATAGGTCTATACACAAATTATCTTGACATGTTAACTTTTTTAATACTCATTTTAATGTAATTATCACTATGAGTGGAGCATTTAACATATCCATGTAATTAAAATTACACATTAGGTTCAAATAGGTTTGATATGCTTGTTTCATTTATTAAGATTGGTCCTCTTTTAGTCCTTTTCCTTTCATAAGCATATTTGGAACCTGATATGACATCAACATGAGCGCTTGAGGATTTCTAATATAGGCATGTTCAATATTTTGAGTATAAGGCATGTTTAAAGGCAATCTAACTAGACTAAGCAAATTTTCATGGAGGAAGTCTACTAGAAACATGGACCCTACCTTCATGAATAAAACTAAAACCTTTTCCTTATTTTATATCAAGGGATGATGAAATAAATAAGTAGCATACATTAATGGCATAGTAACATAATATGGTTATTGTTGAGCTTCGTATATAAATGATGATACACTACAAATATATTTCATGATTTTCTCTAGGTCTTGATCTTAATATGGATATATGTTCACCAAATAATATGATAAATAATCTTGACTTTGTACCCTAGATTGATAAGTGTAAAGAGTATAAAGATCTGTCTCACAAACTATATCATCACCATATGGGTCTTGAACAAGGTCATCAATCATGACCACATTATCATAACTTGGACCGTATATGGATCTAATATGAGTGTAATGAGACATATCAAAATTAATGATGAATTATATGAAAATATAGATCTATATTTCCAAAAACTCTTATAAATAAGATGTAAAAGATAAATGGTCAAAACTTGGTCTAACTTGGTCCAAAGATGGAACTATTTCTCCAAAAAGTTTTATGATAAACTTTGTCTAAAATATTCTAATGTCAAATTTCAAAACTCAAATGTATTTCATAAAGGTTCAAGTGGATGAATAAAAACCAAATGCCATACTTATGTAAAAAGTGTTTCAAACAATGTTAAACTAGGTCTAAAGATAAAAAAGGTTACTAGGTCTTTTGGAAAACAAGGCACAAAACCTAGGCTCAAAATAACTATGTCTAATATAGAGAGGAAATTTATAAAACTCTTGGAAACATGACATAATATCTAGACTTAAAATGGAATTTTTTTAGGTCTTTTGAGAAAAAGGCACAAAAGCTAGACTTCTAAACAACTATGTCTAAAAAGGTAAGAGATTAAGCTAACAAATTTGAAACACTTTGACTCAAATTAGGCATTCAAAATTAAACATAAACTTAATAATTTGAAAAAATATATAATACTTTAGTCACATTGAATAGAGACCAATTCACAAAATTTTAGGCACAAAAATAGTCTTTAAATCAAGTAAGGAATTGGTCTATGTTATACAACCCAAAAGTGAAAGGTAAATGTCTAACACAAAATTACATGAGGTGTAGGCAAAAAACAATAATTTTTTAGATCTTAACATATTAATACCAATTTCAAACTCAATTTATAAGGTTTGGTTCCTCTAATATATAATGAGTTATTCAATAATGAACAACATGAAGGTACTAGGTATAGACCAAGAAGGCACACATGATTTTAATTTTGAAATTTAGACATAAGGAAACAAGTATTTGAAACAATCTAATTATCATAATGATGTTATCATGATATAAAGATATGACAAATGTTTCTTTTCAAGACTCTAGGTCACTATACTTGGAGTGAAATGGGCAATGTAATGACACCCTTTTCAAACAAGTGACATACACAAAATCAAAAGTTTGATAAAATACTAAGCAAAAGGTGTGATGTTAAATAGATGACATAAAAATTCTTCAAACAAAGAAGTGATGTGTAATCATGACTCATTTTTTTTGTCTTATGATAAAGAAATAGTTTCAACTCAAGACCATGCAAGTAAAGAGGGAAAAATGATAAAAACACCTAAGTGTAACATCCTAAATCTTAAAACTGACAAGGTGGCTTCTTATTGTCAAATTTGGTCTATATAATTTATCTTGAGAGGATTTTAAGTTGTTAATAAAAAAATTAAAAGTTCATGAAAAGTAATGTTTTTAGGCCCCCTCTTCTCTCAAGAATTTGTACAGTGACATGGAACGTTGGGCTACTCACCCTATATTAACAATATGTCTATGGCAAGTGGGGTTGTCTAAACTATAAATTTTTATTCATTTTTAAATGGTCTCATATGTGTGGAAAACACTAGGGTGCATCATGTCATTTAGATCCATTCTAACTAGCTTGTTATGAAAAGTCTTATCCTTTGCACAACCACTACGTCCATCAATTACTTAGTGTAGCTTGATATCTGAGTTACCCCTATGGTCTGAGGCTAAATACCATTTATATATCTTGTTTAATCTCTCAAAAAATCATCTTAATAGGTCACCCTGAATTTATATACCCCACCATTGAGTGGGTTATAAATTATTCTAGGAAATTAATTCCCAAGTAAAAAATTACCTAAAGAACTCATGGACCACCCACATGCAAAAATTCATGAAATAAATAAAGTGGACGGACATTAGGGTCACCCAAATCAAACAAATTTTTAGGAGGGCCTTATTGACATTCCTTCCATGCTTTTGAACCAAAGCAACAAATGTAAATAATGAACATTTTTTATCACCCAAGTTCCCTAAAGGGGAAGGTGGAAGAGCATAACTTGATACTCATTATTCTAAACAAACACTTAAATAACAAACACAAAAATTAAAAGTCTTATGAGTATTTAACTAAAGTATGAATTAATTTTTATATCACCAAATGAAATATATTATGAAGTTTTATCCCCTTGGCATTGTGTTGAAAACTTAAACAAAATGAAAAACAACTCAAGTAAAATAATTTTAAAACACCAATTTAAAATGTGAGTTTTGTAACTTAGAGTGTTTGAAAATGTCTTTTCTTGGTCTTTAGCTCCTGCAAAAGATGTTAGTGGGTCCTTGTGCTTAGAAGCAAAACATAAGTGGGAAAATAACTTTTGATTTTTAGCTCTTAGGTTTACAAATGTTTACACAGAGTGAAAAACTATAGAAACACATAGTAATATCACCACTTTTCCTATAAAACCACAACTATTAACATAATATCACAAGTTTCCTGTAAAAAAGAGTATTAAGAAAAAATCACAACTATTTATGAAATATCACTGAAACAAAGACAATCATATAAATTCAAGAAATATATTGATTTAACCTATAACATAAAATATTCAAGAGGAATAACCACTCTGATCATGCAATACCACACAATTTAATATGATATAGTGACTATAAAGTTTTGATATTAAAATATTACATCTTTTATCACAATATCATGACTACAAAGTCATGATATTGCCAGTATCATAATTCTTCCACATGACATAGAATAGTAGTAAAAACCTCGATAGTTAGGGATAAAACTATGATAGCTAGTGCGATATCACAATTTTAAAGTAGTGATACTATGCAAAATTACGTTTTTAGAGAGCAAAAATATGAATGTACATATCAACTTCATGATTTTAGAAAAACATATGTAAACCTTCATATCTCACTACTTTGATCATTAAGTTTGGATTTTTACATGAATTTTTTTAGGAGTATGTCCTAAAATGCCTTGGGAATAACTTTGGGAGGTGTAAGTTCCACTAATAATGTCATGATGTCTATGAGAAATACATAGAGGGGATGTTAGTCTAGTGTTAGTCCACTAAAACAAATCAAAATAACACACTAAAATTATAACACCTCTATCCTAGACACTAAGGAGAGCATAAGTAATAAACATACAAAGGAAAACACAAAATAAATCATTCTTTTACCTTCCTTGGATCTCTAAATGGCTTGTTTAAGTGGATTTCTTCATTTTGTGTAATAGGAAGTCATTGAAAATGAAGCTTTATTTGTTCCTTCTCTACTTGGCACCTTGGCTTGGTTGTTTGGATTATGAATTTGGTATGGTAACATTAATTGAAAACTTTCTTTGCATATATTTGAGAATTATAAAAATACACCAAGATATCTTAGATATCAATAGGTATGGCCTTGTATTTATAGTCTCAAATTTTCATTCTCACCCAAGGTGAGTTAACGTTGTGTTTAAGTATGGAATGAGTTCAAACAAACCCTAGGTGAGTTGAGGCTAACTCCAATTGAGTTAATAGTTGTCATGTAATTATGATTTCAAACTACTAGGAATGCCTCACAAATTAAATATTTTGAGATATTTTTGAAGAGATTGACAATTCATAAAGGTAATGATGAAAAGGTTTGATATTTTGATTTTAACAATTTCCATTTTTAGATATTTATTAATTGTAAATGGATAATTCATCTTATAATTTAATATTATGTAATGATATGATTCATTTTTATTAGAATTTTTTATATTTTAATATTTGATCAAGTGTCCTACTTAATGGGTCTATAGACCAAACTACCAGTTCTTAGATCACAAGGTGATTGGGGAAGAATCAATGAAAGGTTATTATTGTGTATAGTATAATTCCCTAAATAGGGATGGATCAACATGATTTTGGGAATTGATGTATGATGAAAAGATTAAATTGGGACATTTAGTGATTCCTAGGCTTAATTTGTAGTGTTTGATAGGAATCAATCGAAAGTCTAATTAGAAGCCAGTTGTGGCCAGAATTGGGTGTCTATAAATCTAAGTTCAAAAAATCTTCGTATGTAATTTTAAAAATCACATACATGGTCCAGATGCATATGATTAATTATCATTCATCTAGGACCACGTACATGATTTTAAACAATATAAGCACAAACATAATTTTAAATCAATAAAATTATGTATACATATTGAAATAATAAAACTACATATGCAATTATTCTGCTACATAAGGGAAAAAATGTCATTTTTTTCATTTTGCATCGATTAAAATCATAAATAGAGTAGAATAAAATATTATATCATGGTTTTGGGTGACCAAAAAACATAAAAAAGGATAAATAATCAACTATAAATTTATTATGACACACTAGAACAAAGGTATGTAAGCATTTTGGGTTGAATTAGTAACAAAGTGTTTTCTTTTTTAATTTGCATTATTTTTTGGTTGAAATATAATTTTATTTAAATTTAGTGAATAATACACATTCATATGTAAAAGTAACTAAATAAATTTTAAATCAATAGCCTAACCTTCCTAACCCTCTTAACCCTCCTATAGATCCTCAATATCCCTAATGTGTTCAAGAGGAATTAACATCTCACATCATCGAAAATGAAATCAATCTTGAAAATTTAATTAAGATAATGATGGATCCCTATTCAAACAACCCTCACAAATAACCTCAAGTAAATACATTAGACACGTTATTAGGTGAATCTGACTCATTAACAGGTTAAATTGATAGGTGGGATGGTCATAAAAATAGATGCATGACATAATATTCTAAAAAAATGTTTATGGCCATTGTGAGATCTAATAAACTAACCAAATCTCAAAATTGTGCACTATTTAATGATGAAAAAAGGGATTCACTACTATAGCTGATAGTCAAATGGATTTGAATCCAATGGTGCACTCATGAGTTGATCAAACATAATTCTTGGGACTAATGGTGGATGATCTTTGATCAACCACCTTGTGAATAATGAATTCCCCATGTATTGTTATCAATATAATTAATACCCTTAACAAGGTTGTTCAGGCCTTCATAACTAGATTATAGCATGGAATCACTCATATATTATGGGTGGCCTAATTAGTGAAGTGAATCTCTATGTGGTCTAGCTCCCTTCATAATTCATCCAAAACTACAACTAGCCTACTACACTTACAAGAAAAAGGGATAGAAAAGAGATAAAACTAGTAAGAAAACATGGAGGTGATGCACCAAATATATTGTCATATAATTGAAAATGTTTTCCCTATGAAATGACAAGTTTACAATCTAATTTTTATAGCTTCAAAACATATATTACCACATAAATGTTTATATATGAAGTATATGGATCTTTTAATATATAAGGTGATCATTAAATATGTCTAAGATAAGGCACTATGACATTTCAACAATTCAACTTAGAAAACAATATGATATATGTTATAATACTTATGGAGATATAATTAACTCACACAAATGCATGAGAAAAGGACAAATGCAAGGAAGTACGATCACTATCATAAAACATTCATAAACCATTTATTCAAAACCATCATATGTAAGATGAATATAGTATTATTTAGCTTAAATTGATTTTAGAGGCAATTACATGTATTAAAATTGGTAGGGATTTTCCATAACCACATAGAGGATGCATTCAATGCCCTTTAAGGAATCATTTATAGAAGAAGATAAGGAATAAAGAGAGATAGGACAAGAAAATAAACTATGAAATATATCTCATTATAAAATTAGTTACAAAATAAAAATAAAGTGACACCAAGTTTCAAATAGTGTGTTATCATATTGCCTCTTAACCTTATAATCAAAGTGTTGATGAGACTCCTCATGAAGAGTGGCATAAAAGGCCATTTTGGTAGTTTTTGATGCTTATTTAGTCTAACTCCTTAAAGAGATACATATCTATTTATTGGTGGTAATTAAAAATAATCTAATTAACATTTGTCATGGTCAACAACTTTATACACTAACTTTCCCGTTGCAATGCTTCTTCATCATATGAGATTTGCACTTGAAATTCATGACTCATTTTCATACTCTTTTTTGCAATCAAGGTATAATTATATAATAAAATTATTTTTTTGTAATTTAGAGACCTCCTCAATAGTTTTTTTTAAAATTATTTTAGGTCCTATATTAGGTGATTTAACCTTTGCTAAAGCATTTGAAATCAACTTAAATATATAGTCTTCACACTTTCTTGTTAACATAGTAGAGATAAATATTTATTGTCAAGGAGTTTTGAAGTAGATTTGAGTGATAAGAATGATCTTTATATATGTTCCATGAATTTAAGTCCTATTTATATAATTTTTATAGGTTATACAAGTTAATTTGAAAAATCTTTTATCTTTGGAACCTTCCAACCAGTCTGTACCCTTACCTTCTTGAAGCTATGTTGGTCATGATTATTAATTAAGGCCTAGTTGACCACTTTCATCCTATAATATTACTATTTAAAATTCTAAAATGGGTTTAATGTGGTTATAACACATGTATCTTGGCTCAAAGACCTTCCAAAACTACCGAGGAGGGTTTGTCTAACTCAAACCTTGAAAACAAGCTCAAGAAGGAATTTCTTAGGCCACTTTTCATACAAATTTAACTCATGAATGTTATTAATTTGATCTCTTAGATCCATATAAGAGGAATATATGTCATACAAGTGATTTATAATTAATTTCAATCCATTTTAGGTGCTTGGAGAGCTGATCTTTTCCATTAGGTCTAATTCAGGGTTTAACAAAGCTTTTAAAGTCACCTATCTTCTTGATGATAGTTCATAAAGTTGTGGGATTTGATGTATGATATAACACAAATAATATTATGTATACAACCCACCCTTAATTTTGAAATGTGACTAGAACTCCATTTACTTCATACAATTTCATGCGTATATATGTCATACAAGTGATTTATAATTCATACATGCTATTAATTTGATATCTTAGATCCATATAACAGGAATATATGTCATGCAAGTGATTTATAATTAATTTCAATCCATTTTAGGTGTTTGGAGAGCTGATCTTTTCCATTGGGTCTAATTCAAGGTTTACCAAAGGTTTTAAAGTCACCTATATTCTTAATGATAGTTCATAAAGTTGTGGTATTTAATGTATGATATAACACAAATAATAGTATGTATACAACCCACCCTTAATTCTGAAATGTTACCAAAACTCCATTTACTTCATACAATTTCATGCATACTAAAAGTCACATTTTTTAGCAATACGGTCCTGACTATGTATTTGATAAAAGTCATTGGGTAGGAAAAGAGATAAAATGGATTTGTTTTATATTTTAAAAACTATTATGAGGTGTTTAAAACATAATATGACATGTTAAGGTTGTCTTATTAATGTTTCACCCTTTCAATCCATTAGAACTTTCCTTAGGACTTGGTAAGGGTTTGTGGACAATCACATTAAAGTGACCCTAATAGACCTCCTTGAGAATTTTGTTTCTTTATAAATGAAATAAAACTTAATTGGATCCTCTTTCCATATACCATTCAATTATTATGACTCTTCAATCCTTTAAACCCCCAAAAACTTTCAAGCTTTCTTCTCTTTTCACACATGGGCCTATAGGTGATTACTTGGGCTTCTTAGCTGCACCTCTTGAGAATGAGTCCTCTTGAATTGGTTTTAGTGTTATAGGTAATCATATAAAGTATGTAGGGTTTTTTAATATTATTTCCTACCTATAAAAAATTCCCATCACCTTCCATCCATAAAAAATATGCACATCTTCTCATTTGTTGCAACCAGCTTATTGGTAGACATTTAAATTTCTTGATTGTCAAGCCTTGAGGTTGAGTTCATTTCTAGATTATTTAGTGTTATTAATAGTATTAATAAGGTTTAAAATCATTATAATATAATATTTTCCCTTTTAAACTTCTTTTACCTCCATCTAACATCACATAATTAGTCTTTTTCTCACTTGGGCCTATGATAGGCTTGTAGGTGGTCATTTAGCCTAAGCTCCCTCTTTCTTGTTGTTCTACCTTATCTGAGCCCATTTGTAAATTTTAAACGTTTTGAATCATGTATACTTATTATTAATTATCATATATAATTTTAAAAAAAATTCAAGTGGATTTGGATGTTAAAAAAAACCATTACAGTTAGGTTCTTATCCTTAGAAAGTCCACTTGGTAGGGTGTTATTTGAGACTTTTCTTGACCATTCTAGTGATCAATGTGATTCTCATAGAATTTAAAAATTTTAAATAATTATTATTTTGTATAAAATGACTTATTATAATTATAAAAATCATCTTCACTTTCAAATCCTACCTAATTCATCCTAACTTACAGGCAGACCTATAAGTGACTATGCTAGTCTTGACACCTCCTTCTTTACCTCACGATTGGTATTTCTCCTTCAATGATATAATATGGATGGTAAAATAATTTTATTATTATTTATTAATAAAACAATTATAGTTATGCATTATTAACCCATTCATAATTCATAGGTCTGTAACTTTCTCTTATTTACCCTTAGAGACTAATTGAAGAATACTAAGACCATTATATTTCACAGTCTTCCATGTAACCTTTGATGATGACCTTGTGCTACTTGATTGAGACTCCTTATCATATATAAAAACCTAAGTTATCAATAAACATAATAATACCAATATAATAATGTGTTTATAGTTCCATTCAAATCCTTTTACCAATGGGCCTTTTGGAGTTTTTTTAAGACGGTTGTGAGTCTATATGAGTGGAAGACAACCGTATAGAATGTGGAAGTAGACATAAGGAGATGAAAAAATGAGTTTTAATTTTTATTATATTTTATTAAAGAGTATTTGATAGATACAACACTCAAAATCAACCTAAACCATGCCTCAAATTCCTCAAATAGGATTACAATTCATTCAAAGTGGAGATTTTCTTATTATTGATACTAGCACATGCCAAGTAGATACTCAAAATGGTGTGAGAGAGTTTATGTATTATATAATGATCTCATTAAATAATAAATATTCACCATTTAACTAAATAATGCCTTTAAACTATTGAAAATTGAGCCCATGGGGTTTTAAATCTTTATTATGCACCTTAACTTCTTAACAATTATTCATAAAACTAAGGATCTTAATTAAAAAACTAATGCCACAAAATGGAAGGGAATTAGGGTCCCCATATTTTATCAATATATTTATATCCAAATCTCTCTCCTCTAATTACTGATGTAAAATTATTAACCATTTTGAGGCTACCAAGATGACTTAGGAAACTTGATGGAGAAATGGCCAAGTTTTTTGTCCTTTTTAGCTCTAAAACTCTATCCTTTACATGAATTTGGGCAAGAAGAGATTAATATTATCCTTGGATATGTTTATAAATTTCCCATTAATTTAAAACCTCTTAAAAATTCCTCCAATTTTTTTTTTCAAGAATATACCTATTCTACCTCCTTAGACTACTAGATATGATGAACTAGGTGATCATGTATCTTTCCTTGACCTATACAGAGGTGGAGTATAAAAAAATGTTTCCCACTTATATTTCACTAAAAATCCTTAAATATATCTTATTTTAATGTCATAAAATGATGAATTTGTAGTTACAAAGAGATTCCATCATTGAAAAGTAGTTGTTAAGACATTTAGATAAGATGTAAGGACAAGTATAAAAATCATGACATTACACAAATGTTACATAACTTAAAAGACACTTATCCAATGATATAACCTTCACATTTCCTCCTTAATATAATGTGTAATATTAAAATCAGAGTATAAAATAATACTAAAGTAAATTAAATACCTTAATCTTATCAAAACTGCATTAATCTCTCTAAACAACTTGAAAATGCAAAGTTATCAACTTACTAGTTCTGCTCCTTGGTCAATTTGGTCATCTTTGATCATATTTATCCTTATAAGGATCACCACTGTACGTCTTTGGAAATTATTCAATATTGAATTTAATTCACACTTAACCTATGTTAAACACATTTGAAGTGACCATATTAAATGACCTTTATGACAAGACTAAGTAAATTGACCCTATTTTCAACTAGACCATCATATAAGGCTTTGTAGAATATAAATGATGACATAATACATGTCATATTTAGACCATACATGACCAATAAAACATATTTATTATGGATATAAACAAAGTTAGGATCATGTACATCAATGTTTTAAATGATACTCTTCAATGGTGGCTAATTTTAGATAACATATTTGGTGACCTCTTGCAATTGCATATTTGTTATTCACCTAGATTAGTGTCCTTTAATATATATTAGGATATAGATTATTGAATGATACTTTAATTTAATTCAAACTATAACTTTAAATTGACAATATCTTAAAAACCAACTGAAACTAAACTAACTCAAAACGCATACCACACACACGTGTCATAAGACACTTAGAGGAAGGAAAACAACCAAAAAAAAACTTGTGATCTAATCACTTAGTAAAAAATATTATTTAATATGTAAAATACTAAAAATATAACCTTAATATCATGGTTTCAAATGTATCCCATTGACTTGGATACTCAACTCTTTACCATCAATCTTTATAAGCTGAAAGGTAATATGTTCTTTACAACCAATGGCAACATCAGGCCCAGTCCATAATGTGTCATACTTGGCATTATTAATAGGTTTATCTCTATATTAATCCCACTTCAATATAATATATACTTATTTATATGAAATTAAAAAAACCTTTCTATTAAAGGTCTTCTTTTCTTTGGCTTGGTAGCATTCCATGATACACATAACATGATTTCTTGTCTCCTTTAAGGCCATTAAATATATCAACCTTATTTCCATATGATCACTCTAAATAATCTAAAGTTAATGATTTGAACCAAGGAATTTTATTTCAATATAAATGTGTACCTTGGCCTCTTTTCCATAAACAGGCATGTAGGGTGAGTTTCCAATAGCCTTATTGGGGGTGATCATATCAACCCATAGAGTTGTACTCAACTTGATGTGCCAAGACATTTGATTGTATTCTATTGTTATCTTAAGTATTTTGATAAATTTTTTATTAGTGGAGTTAGATTTCCCATTATCTTGAGGGTAATAATTGAAATAAGAACTTAGATATATGTCATGCTTAAGATCCCACTTAATTATTCTTACACCACTAAATGCCAATGTATTACAAAAAATATTGTTCAAGAATCTCCAAAAATAGTAATTATGCATTAATAAAATTCAATAAGTAAATTTTAATTATCCTCCTTTAGACATATTTCTTCCATCCACTTTTTGAAATAACCAGTGGTTGTAAGTACCCATTTATGGCCAACACTTGAATGTGGATTTATCATTTCAATGAACTCAAGACAACATTGGATTAATGGTTGATATAATTGAACAATATTAAGAGGAATAGATACAATAATATTTTTACATATGAAAAATTCACACTTTTACACCTCATTACAAAAGCATATTATTCCTTAAACAAACTAGGCCAATAGGACCCAACTCTCATTAATTTTCAGATGGTTTTAGGTGTGATGTGACCTTGTACTAGTTCATCATGAAATTATTCAAAGAGATTTACATTTTGATCCATTTAATTTTTTTTCAAAAGAATCCCATTAATATCATTTTTAAATATCACTCCATCAACAATAACATATGGGATGGATTGAAATCCAAAGTATCTTCTCTTTGTTCTTTCCAAACCTATAAGACACTCACCTATTTGAAGAAATCTTACCATATATTATGTCCAAATTGGAGGAAGTGAAGATACATTTATATTAGGATCATAGTTAAATCCCAAAATAACCTCTTATTCTTAAATTCCTGATGTGAAGTGTTCACATATCCCTCTTCCCCTTACCAGCTTAGTATCCTTAAACTCTACATCATACTCCACAATCGTGATTATCCATCCATGCCATTTCTCATTCAAATCCTTATTCAAAAGGAATTACCTGATGATTTTATGAGTCACCATGACATTAATCTTGTTATTATACACCATATTATTAAAATTTGTAAGGCTCATTATGATTTACAACACTTTTTTCTTAATGAAAGTGTATCTCTCTTCATAATTTTTTAGGCCATGACTAAAGAAGGTAATACGTTTCTGTAGACATTCACTATTTTGTTGCATCAACATATATGAGATGGTTCTAATGCTATAAAAAGAGTATAATAAGAAATACTTTGATAAATTAGGATTAATCAATGTTGTTTGTTGTGCAATGGCTTTCTTAATAGCCTCAAAACTAGTTTTTTAATTTTTTGGTCCAAGTGAAGACTTGGTGATTGTTCAACATGGATATAATAGGCATCACAAGGTTGGAAAAACCAAGTATGAACCTTATAAAAAAGTTAATTTTTTGAATAAATATTTTCAAACCTTTTTTACGCTTGGTAAAGATAAAGCCAATATGGCACTCACCCTTTCAAGATCTCTATCAAGCCCATCCTTGGAATCAATGTGGCCTAATAACTTACCCTCATGAACCAAGAAAATACATTTCTTATGGTTTAGAAAGATTACATATTGCCTACATATTTAAGTTAGTTTTCTTATGTACAACTGCCTAATCTAAGATGAGTTAGATGATCATTATCATTATTTGAGTTAATTGTTATGCCATCAAGATAGATTAATACCATTTCATTGATCAAGCCTTAAAAATCCAAAGCAATGCCTCTTTATAATGTATCCCCTATATTAGAAAACCGCAATTGAATTATTTTATAATCATATGTTCCACATTTAGTACTAAAATTTGTATTATATAGATCTTATACCTTCAATAAGAAATAGTTGTAACCTGAGTAGCCATCCAAAGAGAGAAAACTTGAGAACCTACAACCACTTGAAGAATTTTTTACATGAAGAGTAAGGTATAATTATATTTCAATGACACCCTATTAAAATATCTGAAATCCACACATAATCTAATCTCTCCACTCTTATTTTTCATAGGAACTAGATTAGAAACATATGAAGAGTGCATAATATGGAATATGATTCTTGATTCTATCAACTTGGTTAGATATTTTCTCATGAGCATCTCAAGTTTAGGATTAATAGGAATTTATCTTTGTCTTACATGCTTGGAATTTGGATCAAAATATAAATTATATTTGGTTAATCTAGATTACAACCCATTAAGATCACTATATTCCCAAGCAAAGACAAAAAAATTATTTACATAAATCAACCAATGGAACTCTCTCAGTTGAAGTATACACCTTTCCAAGGTTAAGAAGATTTTATTTGAATATATCCTCTCTTGTGTTGTTATTATTTGGTAGACATACTCACCTTATCCTTCCTCATTTGATCACTCTCATTGAATATGTTATCAAGAGTTATCAACCCTTTGGGAAGCTTATTAGACCTCAATTTTACAATGTGATATCGATATTGGTGCTGTAATTTGGCCTAGTTTTTACAATAAAACTTAGCTTCTAGTTAAATAAAACATGATATTTTCTTATCACACTCAAAAGCTCTCCAATTGACATCATTATCTAGTATTGTTGACCTTACCACTACCTTCATACTTGGATAAGATTTTGAGTTATTGAAATCATTAGGAATGTCAAATTTATCTTACATTTAATATAACCTATTATAATTTTTATTATCCTCTCTTAGAAATTATTCTATGTCAAAAGTCTCAAAATATTCAATACGGTCCCATACCCTATCCTTGTAAGACTTCAACAATGGATTCTTGGTAGCAATTTTACCTTTTACTTGGTTCACTACTAGTTCACTATCTCTAAAAACTTGTAATTGATTCACTCATTTCATTATTTCACATTAAATATCATGTTTAATAATCTCATACTTAGCTACATTACAAGTACAACTCATCTAAAATATAGTTACAAAATAGTTCTCATTTGAAGGACAAACAACCATTATACCTGCCCCTACTGTAATTTTACTTCTTGAACCATAAAAGAGAAACTTACATAGGCCATCATTATATTAAATTGACTTAGAGAGAGCTAGTATGTCTATATATTATTATTTAAAATAATAGACACCTAGACCAACTTCTTCAACATGAATCATATCATGGTTTTCTACTCTGCAATCATCAAGTAAAATATCTTATATGTATTCATAAGTTACAACTAATTGTTGATCATTAGGATGATCCTCTTCATCAATTATAGTGAAATTAACATTCAAAATTTTTGGATTGTATGGCTCAAGATGAAATTAGACATAGGTTGAGATATGATTGTACCCTTAGTGTCATATCTAGTTTGGAAAGCCATGTATGACTAATAAGATGAAAATTAACCTCCAATCTTGGTGGGGAAGTATGTTAATAGGAAAATAGCAAAGTAAGGTGGAAAATACACTACAAAAACCTCCTGAGTAATTGAAAAATTAGGAGAAGCATGAATATTATGACTCAAACCTTTGATCAATCCCATGGTCTTGGTAGCTAAACCATCCAATTACAATACGCATTTGGTATTAGAATCATATTTTAGGCCTAACTTAATAGCTATTTGTTTAGGAATCAACAATATAATTTTCATACTATCTATCATGCAATACTAGATAATATCCAATAATCAATAAAACCTTAAAAAGGAGTTGGTTTACCATCTTTTCTTGGTTTCCCACTACTAGGTGTGGTAGTATTTATGAAAACTAAAATGTCTCTTATTGATAATGTCATTGAAAGGTTGAGATTTGAAAAATCATATTAAAGTATATCCCTTTGGCAAGGGAGAGATAATGTATCCCACATAGGAATACTCACATTCAACTTCTTCATTTGGTCCACAATTTTGATGCAAGAGCTATTAACCATTGTTTATCCTTTAGGAGCTATCATACAGTTTTGACCTTACATAATTTGGGGTATAAAATCACCCTTCAAATATTGATTTTTTTGACTTTCTTTGACCTTAGGATATATATTATCTTTTTTTCCTTGGGACATAGAAGGCACATTGGCTTCACCCTTACCTACCTCTTGAGCATCATCAATTGCTATCTTTTTTGAATTTGTTTTGGATGATATATAAATATAAATTACCCTACTTATGATTCCTAATTGATTGGATATACACCAATATCCCTCTTTCTAATTTACTAATATAGTATTAGATTTTGTTTGTTCTCCATCATCCCTTTTATGATTAGGAACCTTGGCTTGTATCATAGAGGCTATTGATTTATTTTATGCCATAAAATATTGATTGAAAACCTCATTCTAATTAGTAAGATGATCATGGGGTTCATACTATTGGTAAGACCAGTCATTCTATTTCACAATATTGTTTTGATTAGGTACTATATCTCTAAAATCTGAGGCAACATTATGATTATGGATATTGTGTGGTCTAGCATTGGTAACCTATCCTTTCCCTTAGCAATTGGATTAGAAATATGGTCCATTTGGATTATTGGAATGATAATAATTATATATATCTTGGTAATTCCTATAAGGATTATTTATCTACCCCTTAATTACCACCATGTAATTTTCAAGAGTCTTGAGTATTCTTTCTAGATCGCTTAGTTTGTTTGGTTGACTAGGAGTAGCCAACTCATGATCGATTATTATAGGAATGGAAGAAAGAGTTGGGGTATGGGGATGTATAGTAGGAAAAAATGGAATTAGATGCCCTGGGGATATATTTCCATATTATATGAGGTTATTTTTATCTTTGACGGTAAGGTCTCTCCTCCCATGGATTTTTTCATTGTAGCTTTGTCACTATTCAATGCCTTGATATAGTAGAGAAAGGAATAATTTATAGTAGGTATAATAATGATTTGTATCCTATCCCATGTTTTCTAAAATCTAAAATTTAAGTATTGTATGAATTCTTGGGGATTCCTCTTGATAATAGTCAATTGCTTGGCTAGTGACAAATGATCACTCATGTCTTCAAACCTCTTGCTCAATTTCATTCCCAATTACTCCCATGAATAAAATTAATTAAGAGATAATTTCCTATACAAATACAATTTTTTTCCCTTGAATTACATTTCCAACAACCTAATCCCAACATTCTTTTGAGTGATATTATATAACTTAGACATATATATAATGTGTTTAATGGGAGTAATGGTGTTTTCTCCACTAAAGTGTGGAACACTATTGAGGGATTCCATATGGAGATAATAATATATTACAATTTTTATAGGATATACACCACTAAAATCAATAAATCAGAGGTTTTTATCCATCTTGATAGCTTTATGAGAGCTTAGAGTGTAATGAAAATAGAGTTTTCTTATAAGAGTCTTAGTGTATGAAGTAAAATAAATAAATGTCTTCGTCTTGAGTAAAAATGAAGGTAATTCAAAAAAATAAAAATTAATACCTTTTTAACTTGACCTTTTAGTCACCTTTGGAATGAAATTTATCTTGTTAGTCTACAACTAAGATATAAGAACTTGTTGGAGTCTAAAGATGTTGCTTGAAGGAGGCTGTTACAACTACAAATTTACCAAGACTAAAATCAATATTGGGAAAACTTGTTCAAAATTTGTCCCACTATGCATGTAATAACTATTATCAATCTAATTTACACCTTTTGGAAGGTTTTTTAAGCCTTCATAACTAGATGATAGCATATAATCACTCTAAGGTTGTGGGTGGCCTAATTAGTGATGTGAATATCTAGATTGGGCTAGCTCCCTTGATGTTTCACCCAAAAAGACACCTAACCTACTAAAATTTCAATGAAAAGAGATATAAAATATCTAAAACTAGTAATAAATCATGGAGGTGATACACTGAATATAGATTCCTCTATTTGATAATCTTTGCACTTTGAAATGACAACTTTACAATATAATGTTTATAGCTTCAAGACATATGTTACCACATAAGTGTTTCTATATGAAGGTTATGGATATCATGATAGATAATGTGATCATTAAAGAGGTCCAAGAGAAGTCACTAATTACGTTTCAATACTTAAACTCATCAAACCATGTGATACACTTCATAAGACTTATGGAAATATGACTAACTCACATAGAGGAATGAAAGAGAAAGACAAATACAAGGAATTAATATCACTATCACAAAATATTCATCAGCCATTAATTAAAAATAACTATAAGCAAGATAATTATAGTATAATTTAGCTTGAAATGATTTCAAAGGCAATTATAAGTACTAAAATTGGTAGGACTTTGCCAGAACCAATTAGAGGATACATTCAATGCCCTTAAAGGCTTCTTTTATAGAACAAGAGAAGGAATAAATAAAGGTAGGAAATGAAGAGAATGCATGAAATGTATCTCATAATAATATAAATTAAAAATAGAAATAAACTAACACCAATCTTGCAAAGAGTGTGTTGTCATCTTGCCTCTTTACCTTCTAAGAAGACTATTGATGAGATTACATATGAAGAGTTGGGTAGAAGGCCATTTTGGTAGTTTTTAATTCTTCTTGAGTCTAACTCCTCAAAGAGTTACATAATTATTTCTTGAGGGAAGTTAAAAGTAATATAATTGATTTTTGGCATGGTTGAGAACTTTTTAAGTAAACTTTCCCCTTGCAATTCTTCTTCATCATATGATATTTTCACTTGAACCTCATGACTCATTTTCATACTCTATCTTGATATTAAGGTATAATTATGAAAGTAAAGTTTAATTTTTATTTTATATACCTCCACCATATATTTTTCCCTCACATAGGTCCTTCATCAGGTCATGGAACATTGTTTAACCATTTTAAATCACCTTTTAGTTGTAGACTTCACACTTGACTAATAATACAGTAAAGAGAGATATTCAATGTCATGGAGGTTTCAAGTAATTTTAAGGGATAAGAATGTTATTTTTATTTGTTACATGACTAAAATTCCTATTTATATGATGTTCATATGTTATCTAATGTGTTTTTAAAACTCTTTTATCTCTAGAACCTCGCAACTGGTCTATACCCTTACCTTCTTGAAGACATATTGGTCATGATTCTTCATTAAGGCCTATTCAACCACTTTCAGCCTATACTATGACTATGAAAACTTATTAAATTAATTTAATATGGTGATAACATATCTATATTGGTTTAAATTCCCTTTTCAATCTATTTATAGGGTTTGTCTAGCTCAAAACCTTGAAAATATGCTTAAGAAGTAGTTTCTGAAGACATTTTTCAAACAATTATAGCTCACACATGCTATTAATTTTATCTAGAAAATGCCTAGGAGAATAATAGAGGTAATAAAAGTGATTTATAAGTCATTAAATCCATTTTTGTTGTTTTGAGAGCTGATATTTTCCATTAGGGCTTGTTAAGGGTTTAACAAGGGTTTTAGAGTCACCTAACTTCTTAATGATAATTCATAAAGATGTGGGATTTTATGTATGGACTAACATAAATAATATTATTTATACAAGCCAAAATTACTTCCATAATTTTATTTATAATCCATTAACTTCCTTGTATAATTTAAAACTTTGGGATTGACCATTTAAATCCATTTTATCGTGCGTTAGCCCTTAGTAAGGGTTTGTGGACAATCACATTGCAGCGACCCTTAAAGACCTCCTTGAGCATTTTATTTATTTATCAGTGAGTTAAATTTTAATGTGATCCTATTCTCATATCCCATTAACATCTTAGGACTTTTTAATCATAAAACCACCCAAAAAATTGAATTTTTTTCTCTTTTCACACACGGGCCTGTAGGTTACTACTTGGGCTTCTTAACTAAACCTCTTCAAAATTAGTCCTATTGAATTGGTTTTGCTATTATAGGTAGTAATAGAAATTATTTATGGTTTTTTAATACTATTTAATACATATAAAAATTTATTATCACCATCCATCCATCATAAGTATGAACTTCCTCTCATCTACCTACAACCAACCTGTAGGTAGACATTTGAATTTCTTGTGTGCCAAGTATTGAGGTTGAGATCCTTTATAGTTGATTTAGTCTACCTTAAAATATTATTAAGGATTAAAACCTTAATAATAAACTCTTTTTTATTTTAAACTTGTTTGATGTCCATCTAACATCACATAATTAGTCTTTTTCTCATTTAGACCTATAACAGGTCTGTAGGTGGTCATTTAGGCTAAGATCCCTCTTACTAATGGTTATGATTTATATGAGACCATTTGGAAAATGTTAATATAGTGAATTATTTTTATTTATTATTCATGATAATTTATATTTTTATAAAATAGTCAAGTGGAGTTGGATGTTTATAATAAATGATTATAATCAGGGTCTTATACTTGCACAGTCTACTTAACCAAGTGTTCTTTGAGATGTTTCTTGACCACTATAGTTATCCATGTGATTATAATGGAATTTTAAACTTATAAACCATTATAAATAGATATCGCACAATGTATGAGACTTATAAATCTCATATTCACTTTTAAACCATATCTAATTCATCCCAACTTATAGGTAGACCTATAGGTGACCGTGCTAGTCATGACACCTCCTTTTTTACATCATGATTTTTATTTATAATTAGATGATATCCTATGGATTTTAAAATAATTTTATACATGTTTATTAATAAAACCTTTTTCAATATTCATCCTTAACTCATTCATGCATCACAAGTTTGTAGCTTTATCTTATTTACCCTTGAAGACTCATTAAAGAACACTAAGACCACTATGCTTCAATGTCTACCATCTAATTTTTGTTAGTGACCTTGGGATACTTTATTGAGATTAATTATAATTCATAAACACTTATATGATTAATAAACATAATAATATGAATATCACAAGGTGATTAGAGGTTCATTCCAATCCTTTTGCCAATAGGCCTGTTGGAGTCTCTTAAAAAAGGATGTGAGTCCATACAAGTGCAAGAGAACCTTTTAGAATGTGGAAGTAGACCTAAAGAGATTATAATAGTGTGTTAGTTTTATTATATTTTTTTGAAGACTATTTTGTAATTGAAACACTTAAAATCAACCCAAACCATGCCTAAAATTCCTTAAATAGGTCCATAATTCATTCAAAGTGGAGATTTTGTTTTTCATAATATAGAACATGTCAAGTTGATATTGTAAATGGTGTGAGAGAAATTATGGAATCTATAATGATATCATGTAATAATATATTTTCACCAACTAACTCAATAATTATTTGAAACCATTGAAACCAAACCCATGGGGTTTGAAGTTTCCATTTTACACCTTAACTTTTTAATGATTTTCATAAAACTAAGGATCTTAACCGAATAAATAATACCAAAAAATGGAAGGGCATTAGGGTCCACATATATCTCAATATATTAGGATCGAACTCTCTCTCTCCTTCAAGTATTGATATAAAACCATTGACCATTCTAAGGCTACCAAGAAGACCTAGGACACTTGATGAAGAAATGGCCTAGGTTTTTGTCAAAAATGGCCAAGGTTTTTCTCTTGTTTATCTCTAAAAATACCTCCTTTACATGGATTTAAGTCTAAGGAACAAGTAAGATCCTTGAAGGTGTTTTGATGTTGACGATGAATGGAAAACCCCTAAAAAAGATCCATAAAATCTTCTTTTCTTAAAGAATCTACCTATTCTACCTCATTAGATATTGGTGATGATCATCTAGGAGATCATTTAGCTTTATTTGACCTATACGTAGGTGGAAGAGTATACCAAAACGTTTCCAACCTCTATTTCCTATAAAAACCTTCAATATCTCCCATTTGGATGTTATAAAATGATGAATGGTCATTTGAAAATAGATTCTAATGTTGACAAGTAGTTATTAAGACATTTGGAGAAGATGTATGAATACGTACAAGCATCATGAAATTACCAAAATGTTAGATGACTTAAAATACCCCTATCCAATGATATAACCTTCACATTTTCTCCTTCCTAGCAAGTATCATCTCAAAACTAGAGTATACAATAAGATTAAAGCAAATGAAATCATTAATCTTTTCAAAAGTACCTTAATCTCTCCAAAATTCTTTAAAATTCAAAGTGATCAACTCAACAGTTTTGATCTTTTGCGAATTTGGTAAGCTTAGATCATAGTTCTTCTTGGAAGGATCACCACCTTGACTCTTTGGCCATGATTCAATATTGACTTCAAATCATACTTAATATTCATTTTTTCAAAGTTACTTTAACATATGATAAGCACATTGGAAGTGACCATCTTTAATGACCTTTATGACAAGACTAAGTGATTTTCCCCTATTTTCAACTAGACCATCATAGAAGGCTTTTTTAACAACCAAGAATGATACAATACATATCATCTTTAGACCATCCATTACCAATAAAAGACCCTTATGATGGATATCAACAAATTTAAGATCATGTACATGAAATTTTAGAATGATACTCATAAATGGTGGATAACTTTAGATATCATGTATTTTATGATAAAAATATATTATGAGTTTATGTTTAATTAAGTTTTAAATTATTTTTATTTATTGTAATTTTAATATAGAGGAAAATGATTTGCATAGGATAGGTCAGGTGTACTTTATGCACCTAATAAATATGTGAGAGTAGATATCAAAAAATACGTCCTCTTGAAGAACTACCATTTATAGTCAAGGAAAATATAGAGATCAATACTTTGCATGTACTTAAAGTCCTGACTAACACCCTCATTCAATATATGATCTAAGTTTATCCTACTCCTGCTAGATAGGGTGGACATGGAGAGGCTTCATCTAGTGTTTGTACTTAGTGAGCTTACTATTACAAATCATATGGTTTTGTGTATACTAAACCTAATGAGGATGGGGACAATATGATGTATCTAACTCATTGTGGTCTCTTTGAGGGGATATATGATATTTTTCTTACTATTTTTTAGTCATATACATTTTATCTAAAAACCTTAGCTAAAAATTTGTAGGTATCCTTAATATTTTACTTGTTGCACAAATTTTAAACTTGTTAAATTTAAAATATTTGTACAATTTAAAAGGTTATCATTATTTTTCATAGAAATTTCAATAATTTGTATGTAATGTTTATGCCAAAGAAGGATTGTGAACACCACGCAATCACATGTGTTGTTTATAATGCATTTGTATATACATATAGGAAGGTTATTTTTAAGGATTTATTATTATTATTATTATTATTATTATTATTATTATTATTATTATTATGGTTAATTGTAAATATATGTATGTATGTTGTTCTTGTTGTTGTTTTGGTTATTATTGTGTGTGTGTGTGTGTGTGTGTGTGTGTGTGTGTGTGTGTGTGTGTGTGTGTGTGTGTGTGTGTGTGTGTGTGTGTGTGTGTGTGTGTGTGTGTGTGTGTGTGTGTGTGTGTGTGTGTGTGTGTGTGTGTGTGTGTGTGTGTGTGTGTGTGTGTGTGTGTGTGTAAGTGACTAACAATAACATTTTATTTGTTCATTTGATGACCACACTAGACATTCAACAATCTATTCAGGTGGGAGAAAATGTAGATGTTCTTGGTGTGATTTAATTTTCACAACAACTAACCAAGATACGTGAGAGTTATTGTAATGTTTAATTTTAAATATGGTTGTGTGTTTTGTAATTATCATATGTACTTTTGGAAATAGTTGATCTAGTAAAAAATTGTCTATGTAAACTCCTCCAATGGCATATTCTATTTCTATTTAAATGATTATCAAGCATGACATGGTACACCTGATAATTTAATTTGTAATTTTTTCTATTATATTTCCATGATTTAGTCAGTAGCCTTAGATATTAATAAGATAATTTTTATTTTTTATTTTTTATATATTTTTTTTTATGGTTCTATGCCTTCTATTATAAGGAGAAGGTCATCAAATCCTATTGGTAGGTCCACCTATCATTGACCCTATTAAGTGCCAATTTTAAATTCATCATGACCACTAGCTTGCAGTAAGTGCACCTATGAATTTTATTTGTATAATTTTGAAAACTTAGCTTATTTTTTTTAAGTATCTTGTTCCAATATGTAAATTATATAAAAATATTTGTATCGAAATAGGTTGATCTATAGGTGTGTTTTTTTCAAAAGAGGACCTATAGTAATTGATCTTATAGACCTCCATTTTTTAGAAATGAATCCAAGGATAGGATTATATAATAAAGGCAATGTGAGCAATGCATTTTTATTATTATGATCATGTATTATTACTTTTTTTGTATGCCTATATGCATTGATGTATAGTTATTTGACATTTTGTTGTATGCCTATATGTCATTAACCAATGATATTCTATTTTTTTCACATTTTGTACACCTTTATGTATTTTATGTATGTATGTATGTATGTATGTATGTATGTATGTATGTATGTATGTATGTATGTATGTATGTATGTATATATATATATATATATATATATATATATATATAAAACCTTTTAAATATTTTTGTTGATTTCACCTTTTCGATTTTTTAGTAATTTTTTAAATTTTCTACTACATGTTCACATTTTGTAACCTTAATGGTTTTTGTTGCATTGGAAAATATCTATAATGCTCTATTTATAATTTAACTTAAATATATGCATCTAGATATTCCAAATTATTTATAACAAAAAAACTAAACATATAAGAAGACATAATACAAATCCTATCATTATGAAAACTACCCTATGACATGTCATTTTAAGTAGGATTTAAACATGATAACCAACAAAAATATCTAATAATAAACAACAATAACTTATTTAACAACCTTAAAAAATCTAAGCATATGTGTGTAAATAGACCAAGAATTTTAAAACATTTTGTTCCTTAAATGCCTTAGACTTGTTCCATGTAGACATGCTAGGATGCTTGGTGTAGTAAATAATAAGTCTCCTTATTTTCACTCTATTTGTCTCTTACAAGACCTGATCCATGATATATCTGGTCAAAATGCCACCCATGTTTCTATAACATTATAGTATAGTTGGTCTTGTTGCTTAGAATATGTCTCATATAACCATTTTACTTTTGGCAATGCATGGTTGGAAAGATAGAAGTTAGCCTTGACTTGTTCTCCATGGTTGAATCCTTTGATAAATATTTTTCATGAAAATAGGATTAACTCACCACTCTAAATCCTTTAATTTTTTTTTCTATATATATAAACTACTTGAAGAGGTTGTAATTTTTGAGGGGCATGTTTCCAAATATTTCCATACTTTATGGATGCTTCAAAACCTATTTGTATTAGCTTTCAACATCATGAAAACCCTACTAAATACCTTGAAGTGATCTAAAATGATTCTTGATAACATTATATGGTCTTGGTAACCTTGTATTCTCCTTTATCTTTTGAAATTCTTAAAAAATCTATCTCCTTCATCAAGAAACCATTCATTCTTGTAAACATACCTAAAACATTTACTCTAATACCTTTCAAACCTAAAACATATTTGAAACTCCTTTAGCTTTGTTTTCTAACCTACAACCTTATAAAATCATGGATCTATTTATGATTCATCAATAAATACATCACCTTATTTTGTCTTAGACATAATGGATATTTTGGTACTAATTGAAACACTATCCTCTCACCCTACAGGCCATGGAAAGCTTGAAAATAGTTACAGACCTCATGTTTCCTAAATATTGAACCTAATCACATCCTAAAAAATTAGTATTCCTTTGATTTAATGATCTTGGAGGAGATTAGAAGGGTATGTAACCCTATATCTTACCTCTTAGTCAGGTAAAGAGACCTTTTGTAGGCCTATTGGGTTTGCTTAGGAATTATAGAAACCTATGATTCACAACATAATAAGCCTACAACTTGTATGAGGTTTTAAATACCATGGAAACATTAATCCTGCTTTTGTTAATTACATGAAAGTATTGAATGTTAGAAACTATGAATAGATCTTTAGATTTATTGACCATGTTCTCATTATAAAACCTTGCATTATCTTGAAAACCTCTTCATTTTCTACCTTAAGATCCTTGTCAAGGTTATACAATGTTGAAGATATCTATATGATCATTATATTATCAAGAATGTTTATAATAACTTATTTCATAGCTACTATTAGGTTTAAGATAATGAAACTTATTATATACAAGCTATAAACTCATTATTGAGCCTACATCATACCCGAAATCTCAGTTTATACCTATAGACCTAAAACCAATCATGTTTGTTGCTAATATCCTTACTCATATATATTTTAGACCTTTGATACTTGTTTGAATAACCCTTGATTTTATGTTTAAGATCATGGAACCTTGTTTTTCTTGTATAACATACCTACAAATATATTCTATCATCCAGGAAACCATTTAAGACCTACAACATCATGATTCTTACTTGTTTTCTTTCCTCATAAACATTGAAATCACTTAAAGACTCTAAGTACTTAAATGGTGATGAACAAAAACTAGTACTATGTTACTGGTCTCTAAGTACACCTAGTTAGGAGATGAACCACTTGCTGTAGCCTTAACAAGGCACTCCCTATATGGTAAACCCATTATTTTTAGGAAAGCTTTGGGCAAATGTTAAAAAAAACCATAAGTAGTCTACAAAAATTGAAAGGAAAATAATGTGTGTTTCAAATCCCTATACTTTCACCATGAATTATTTGGATATAGAATAATAGATGAATTCAAGTAGAGAATTTATTGATCAATCCTAAAATGTAACCTTTATCTACTTAAGAGATAGGATATTTGCTTCCAATAGGCATTTCCACTTTTGAGACCTTTGGTTAAAAACACATAACATAAAATACCTTAGTATCTATAAATTAAATTTTTTTTGACCACCATAATCTCTAGATACATGTGGATAAATATTTTTATAAAAATTGTTGTGTCAACCAACATTGACAAGAAATGTTGTCAACATGTAAGTCACAATTGGATATCTCTATCTCTTGGTGCCTTTCGTCTAAAAATTATCATTTTAACCACATCAAGGATTTTGTATAATCTCTAATACTAAATTACTTCCCTTTGATTATTCCAAGTTAGGATAACTACCACACGATTCAACCTCAAGAAGACATTTCCCTATATGGTAAAATTACAATTTTAAGGAAAACTTAAAACACTCATCAAATATAAATAATAAGTATTATAAATGAGCTAAAAGAAGCACCATGTTCTTGTTGAATCCCTATAATTTCACTCAAAATCCATTAGATTGAAAATAATATACGAATTTGTGTTAGAGGATTCAATGATTAGTCCTAAAATGCATTTTTTATGTAATTAAGAGACAAGATATTTTCCTCCAATAGACATTTAATCTTTAAGGACATATGATTATAAATATATAACTTCCAATGCCTTGGTATGTCAAAATTACATGTGTTACCACCACCATGACCTTTAAATCTATAGAGAGACATGTTTTTCAACAATTTTTGTGTGAATCAACATTTAAAAGAAATATTGTCAACATGCAAGACATAGTTGAAGATATCTACGTATAGGGCTCATAGATGAAAATTGGCATTTTCAATATGTTCAATGTGCTTAATAACCTTTAGGATCACATTATTAGTTTCCTAACATGCATAGTTAGGAGATGGATCATATGTTCTAGCTTTAAAAAGGCATTTCCCTATATGATAAAATAGTAATTTTTTAGGAAAATTTGGACACATGTAAAAAAAATCATGAGTCATATATTAAAAATAAAATAACCATAAAATTAATGTATATTCATTATAATTTCATGTTTAATACCTTGGATAAAAAATAATAAATTAATTTATGGTAGAAGATTCAATGATCAATCTTAAAATGTAACTTTTATGTACATAAGAGACACGTTCTTTGCCTTGAATAGACATTTATAGTCTAGGGACCTTTAATTCAAAATCCATCACTCAAAAAACCTTAACATGTACAAATTTCATATTTTCCCACCATGATGACCCTTAAATCCATGTAGATACATGTTTTTGTAACAAGCTTACTATTGAGAAACATTGATAAGAAATGTTGGATAAAAATTGACATATCCATCATGTCGAAGGTGCCAAGTAAACTCTAGGAACACATTATTTTCATATGAGAACACTTTATTAGAATAAAAACCACCTATATATCCTTAATAAAGCATTTCATTATATGTTAAAATTATATCTTTTTAGGAAAACTTAAGACATACGTCAAATAGAAAATATGAGCATTATACATGAACCTAAAGAACCATAATGTGTATGTATAATCCCACTACTTTCACCAACTAAACCTTTAATTTAAAATAATATATTAATTCATGATAGATGATTCAATGATTGGTCCTAAAATGTAACTTTTATGTACTTAAGAGACATGTTTTTTGTTTCCAATAGACTTTTCCACTTTCAGGACCTATGATTCCAACACTTCAAAAAATTTGATAAATGTAAATTAAATATTTTCCAACCACCACAACCTATGAATCCATACAGATAGTTATTTTTGAAATAATTTCATTGTAGAGTAACATTGACAAGAAATGTTGTGAACATGTAAGCTATAGTTGGATATATCTACCTTCAAGGCCTCATAGCAAAAAATTGGAGTGACCACCATGTTGAAGGTGATGGATAACCCATAGGACCACATTATTGGCCTTTTATTACACCTAGTTTGGAAATAGAGCACCCACTAAAATATTAATAAGGAATTTCCCTATATGATAAAATTGGATTTCTTAGGTAAACTTCAAACATACATAAATAGAAACCATAAGTCATAAACATGAACCAAAAAAACCATGACATAAATCTATAATACCTATAATTTCACCCCAAATTGATTATATTTAAAATAATAGATGAATTTATGGTGGATAATTGATGGATTAGTACTCAAATTCAATGTTTATGTACTTAAGGGAGAGGTGATTTACCTTTAATAGACAAATCCATGTCCATGACCTCTACTTCCAAATCAATAACTTTCAATGCCTTATGATTTAAAAATTACATAATTCCCACAACCATAAAATTATAATCCATACAAATACATGTCTTTACAATAGTTTTGGTTTCAAAAAACATTAAAAGGAAATATTATCAATGTACAAGCCATAGTTGGTGATCTCTACCTCTGGGGCCTCGTGGCCAAAACTTAAAATCACCACCATTTCAAATGTGATTAATAGAATATATGACCAAATTATTAGCATATTAGTATGCCTGGTTTGGATACATACCACCCATTCTAGCCTCAATAAGGCATTTCCCTACTTGGTAAAACTATCAATCATATATATGAACCAACAACTTCTCTTAGCTTTGAGATTATGGAATTCTCTACTAACTCTGTTAATAACATAAAGGTGTAATATAATTTGGCACCAATAACACATGAAAATTATTTTATTACATAATTAAATTTAACTTTATTTGTATTACCTAATAAATAAATAAAATTTTATAAAATTAAACAAATTTACATTTTAGAAGTCAACATACCTTAAGAGTTAATCCTAAGGAAACATTGGGATTAACTCTATTCTTGATAGTATAAATAATTTCTTCATGTCCATAATAAAAAACCTTCCATAGAGTTATTTTTAATTGCCTCGCCTAATATTTGTTTAATTTAACATTTTTTTCAAGATCCAAATTTGAATAGTGGAGTAACTTCCTAAGTATTTTGTAGTCTTAAAACAACCATACATTTGAATTTTTGATAAGATAACATTGAAGCCAAGTTATAATAACTATGACAAACTTAATAGGATATTAAATTTTTTACCCATATGTCACCACATAATTCAATTTCATTTTGTCCTATACACACTAGCATAAGTATTAGTTTTTTCCCTCCTCATTATCCTCATCTACAATAACTACATAAACTTGCCCTCCATCAAAAAATAAAACGTGGTTTAATAATGATCTATGAATATATTTTAAAAATTTAGTATATGTAACACATGTTATATATGTAGACACTATAATTTCATATACAAATCATTTGGTGTTTTAATCCCTTAATATTATTTTAATATCCTAAATATCACTATTTGAAATTTTAATTCATTTACCATTAGTCACCCTATAATTTGTTTCTATAAATTACATTTTCACCTCCCTAAATACATATATCTATTTAGAACCTTGGGAATATTAATATTTTAACCACCTTACCCATGTATAAATCTATACTCAAAAATATCACACAAATAAACCAAAAATTTCCCATGGTTGGAACAAACAAATACAGATAAAACCATCTTCTACCAAAATGGGTGAATCATTTCCAATTCTCCTATGATTGAAATTGATTCTCCTGATTAACATCAATCTAGTTATACCCAACCAACCCTTTGGTTAAGGAACCATGAGATTCAAAACTTAAAATGCTGCTTAGATTTTTATATAAGGAGACCTTATCACTACTTTTCCTAAATTATATTGTATCCAATCCACATCCATCATCACAAGCTAGGAAGACCATTTGCATCTGTGGGAGGAAATCCATTCTGCCTGTAACTTGGTTCAAGGTAAGTATAATTGTATTTATTTCATTTATTTGTTATATATCTATGTTTTATTTCTTATACCACTCATATATCATAAAATAAATCCATATTTCCATTATCATTATCTTCTATCACTTTGAGAATCATAGTTTTTAAATAGGTGTAATATAGACATAATTGATGTCAATTAATCTAATTCAGCACTGATTCTACAAAATCAGCACCATTCCTACAAGATCATCATCGATCTAATATATTCTATTTTTAAAAACCTAAGCCTTTATATCTTATAAATATATCTTAAATCATTTTTATTTTCTCTTTTTAAACATGACATTATTATGTAGATGACCTTACCCAAAATTGTGCATGACATCATTAATATTACTAATCTACCCATTGTATCTCAACCCCTTTTTTCCAACTAGAGTGACATAAATTTTGATTTATCACTTTGTTCCAATTTTTAATCTCTCTCAATTAAATAAATTGATGACCAACTTGATGTT
Organism: Torreya grandis; assembly: GCA_037957365.1. Classification (NCBI taxonomy): domain Eukaryota; kingdom Viridiplantae; phylum Streptophyta; class Pinopsida; order Cupressales; family Taxaceae; genus Torreya; species Torreya grandis. Next base: position 466,529 of record JARHVA010007916.1, on the reverse strand, counting down.
ATACAAGAGGAAGTGAATGCTACTAAGGTTTATTGGGATGAATGCTTTGTTTACATTGATAGCTTAAATGAAGATTAAATCATAATCATTACTATTATCAAATATTTATATTTTTTAACTGAAGTATTATTTATCCACTTAATTGTTAAAATAGTGAGCTCACATCCACTTTATGAAGTTTATAACTTCCCAGGACTGATTCCTAACCAGGAAACTTACTTATCTATCTATTTATCTATTTTTGTCCAAGTTGTTTATTTATGTGTAGGTTATTCTTCCAAGATAAAAAGAAGTTCCCTCATTCTATTTATTCAAGTGGTGTGCAACCATATTTGTATCTTTAATTATTATTCATAAACCCTAAATTTCATTAAGTTTTTAGTAAGTTAAGAAAATTAAATAAAAAATGAAAAACAACTAGAATAATATAATTTGAATGTAAAAATTCATCTCATACCTAGTTTCACTAGATCATAGACAAGGTCAAAGTTATGTGATGATGTCATATCTATAAGTTTTAATGTTTGTGGAACCTAATATGTGTTAATTAGACCTATAGGTCTACAAATACATTCATCCATCCATTCTTATGACTCGCACTCATTTGAAACAAAGTTAATGCATGTAGAATGAAATCATACCAAGTACTTCATATGAATATCTATCAACTTACATTTGAGATAATAAATGAGTATAACTCACTCAATCCTATTAATGTCCTAAAAAATTAATATATTTCTAATTATTCATCTTCCATTAGTGAGAAATATCTATAAACACTATACTTTTCTTAAGCACCATGGGTATATTTTCATTTCACCATTCAACTATGTTTTTTGTATCTGTGAAATTAATGACATCTTCAAATTTAAACTCCTATCTTGTAAATTTTCTTTTTATTCAAACTTATACATGTCATTCTCTCATTTTTTTACTCTAATGTGGTGAAACTCCATGTATGTTTTACACTAGTGGTCACATGCATCCTACTCATCTAGTATAGCATTTATGCATTCTTAAATTGTGACATGAAGTTATCAAACCAAATTTTATGTTGATTGAAATTAATGTTCCTTTCAGTCAACCTACCATAACACATTTAAAAACAACCTTGTACATAATTTAAAGAATGTGTTAGATCATCACTAAAATAAAAATGCTACTCTATTAATATTTGTTGATCATGATTTATATTGTCAAGTACATACATTAATGTTATATGAATAAAAAGGGAAACATGTAATAGATTATAGTATTATGACTTTTTGATGTGGTTTCAATGCATAGTAAATATTTAACAAGGTAACCTTTAACATTTTCTATCTCAATGGAGATAAAATACACTCTAGTACATGAGTTGTAGGTATGGGTTAAACAACTAGGTAGTGGAATACTAGTTTGAGCATGCAAGTTTTTACACTATGTGTGAATGAGTAAGTTAAACCTAGAATAAATATAAAACTTAGTTGAGTTAGATAGATGGAACCTATCATAAAGTGGCACACCTCAAAAATAAACTCTAAAAGAGGGAAAGGTAGGGTAGAAAATAAGATTCAATGATTTAAAAGGGGATTAATTTTGTGTTGGTATGTTTGTGGATAAGTGTCTCAATACTAATTCTTGGAACTATTATTTGTTTCACACACACATACAAACATAGTAGCATAGTCTAGAGAATAAAGGATATAAAAAACTATAAGTTCTTAGCTAAATATTGATTTTGTTTAGAGTATCTATTGCACACCTTAATTTAGAAGATTATAGGTTATACCAAAAAGATATCTAAGGTATATTTCTCACACACCTAGAAGACTATATCAAGGAAAACACTTGAACACACTTAGGGACTTGAAATAGTCAACCTAATTACATATAATCAATGATATTTGCTAATTATCCAATACTATTACACATCTTCAATTATCATGCACCAATAATAATAATAATAATAATAATAATAATAATAATAATAATAATAATAATAATAATAATAATAATAATAATAATAATAATAATAATAATAATAACACTAACAATAATAATAATAATAATAATAATAATAATAATAATAATAATAATAATAATGAACTTTTCATAGCTTTTGTAAACCTCAAAATACTAAAATAAATAACCAATAAAGTAAAAATAATTATTTACATAGAATTGAAAAGTAAAAACATCAACTTAGTTGCGTGACAATCAAAGGCTTATTCCTATATTGATAAAATTTATAACCCTTAAAAATAAGAGGATTAAAAGTATAAATATATTAAGGGAGGGGTCACCTCATTCTCTAAATCCATAAAAATACTCTAAAATTACATAATAATAATTATAATAAGAGTTATTAATAATATAATTTTTTCATGCATGTATAAACTTACTCCAAACTGAGTCTTTTAAAGTTAGAATCACTCTTAAAAATACATGAAATGTGTACATGTTTACAAAATTATTATATCAACTATTGCGTGTCCTAGTTACATTTTCAATCTACATGTAAAATACATATAAATATAACTGAGTAGACAAAGATTACTAGTTGATGGATCCTGCACAGTTAAAATAATAGTAATTATAGGGGTTGTATTTGAAGGTGCAGTTGAATTGGAAGACCCATCCATAATAATATAATATAATCTAACCTAATTTTGAATACAATCTAGGGTTTAGATCTAGAAAGATCCATTGTGCATGTAAATGGTACCCATGACTACATCTAATAAATATAAAAATCATATAGAAATGGCCATGAATAAGGCTCTTATCATTATTAAACATTTATTCTCATAGATTTGTGTTGATTATCTATCTCTTGGTGAAGGTTAGCTCTAAGGTCATCAATAATTACAAAAATAGAACCCATTATAGGTGGAAGAAGTGGATATTAGGGTGATTGTATGAACTTTTCCCACCATAATGACCTCAAATTCCATGTGAATACATGTTTTTTTTTTTAAATTTTAATGTCGAGCAACATTGATAAAAAATGTTTTCAACATGGAAGTCATAGTTGGATATCTCTACCTATGGGGCATCATGGCTAAAAATTGACATTTACACCATACAAATGGTGCCAAGTAACCTATATGACCACATTTTTATCATCTGAGTATTCTGATTCAGGATAAGAACCACCTATTCTAGATTGAAGAAGGCATTTCTCTATATGGTAAAATTATAGTTTTTAGGAAAACTTCAAAAATGCATCAAATAGAAATAGTATGTCTTCTACATCAAACTAAAGATCCATAATTTGAGTGTATAATACTAGTAATTTCACCCTAATCACCTTGAATTTAAAATTACATTTTAATTCATGGTAGAGAATTCAATGATTGGTCCTAAAATGCAACTTTTATTTACTTAAGAGATAATGGTTTTTTGTCTGTAATATAAATTTACAATTTTGTGACCTCCACTTCAAAATAAATAACTTTGAAAATGTTGCTAGGTGTAAATTAAATATTTTCCCACGACCATGACCTTTGAATATATGAAGATACATGTTTTTTATTAATTGTGATGTGAAACAATATTGACATGAAATATTGTCAACATATAAGGTGAAGTTGGATATTTCTACCTCTGGGGCCTCATGGATGAAAATTGGAACTAAAATCATTTGAGGGTGATGAATAACCTATAGTAACATATTATAGGCCTCTTATTACAGCTATTTTGGATATGTAACTCTCATTAAAACCTCAATAAGGCATTTTTGTATATGATAAAAATGCAATTCTTATGAAAACTTCAGCCATGCATTAAACATAAATTGTAAGTCATATATATCAAACAAAAGAATGATCACATGAATTTATAAGACCTATAATTAACCCTAAATCAATTAAATCTAAAATAATAGATTGATATTTTTTAGGGTATTTAGTTATCAGTCCTCAAATGCAACTTTTATGTACTTAAGAGATAGGTTCTTTGACTCTAATAGACATTTCACTTCCAGGACCTTTAATTCTAAATCCATAACTTTCAACACCTATTGATGTGAAAATTACATAAATTACCACCACCATAAACATTATAATCCATGTGGATACATTTTTTTTAAATAATTATTGTGTTAAACAACATTAATAAGAAATATTTTCAACATGCAATCCACTATTGGAGATCTCTACCTCTAGGGCTCAATGGCTGAAACATAGAATCGCCACCATGTCAAGGTTGACAAATAAAATATAAGAGCATATTATGGGCCTATGAATATGCTTAACTAGGATACATACCACCTATTTTAGCCTCAAGAAGGTATTTCCCTATAAGGTTAAACCATCAATCATCTATATGTACATAAAGCCTCTTTTAGCTTTGAGTTTATGGAATTCTCTACTAACGGTGTTAACTAAATCAAGGTAAAAGATAATTTGAAACCAATAACATAGAAAAAATATTTTATTATGTAATTAAAATTTTATTTATATGTACTACCTAAGAAATAAATAAAATTTTATAAAATTAAACACATTTACATTTGATAAGTCAACATACCTTGGAAGTTCAATCTAAGGAAACACTAGGATTGGCTCTATTATTGATATTAGAATGAAAATATTCATGGTCATACTAAAAAACCTTCCATAGAATTATTTTTAATGTCCTCCCATAATATTTTTATAATTTAACATTTGCTAGAAGAACCAGACTTGAATAATAGAGTAACTTCTTATGTATTTTGTAGTCTTAAAACAACCATACATTTGATTTTGATAGGATAACATTTAATCCATGTTATAGTAACTAATAAAAAACAAATAAGATATTAAATTTTTCCCCCATATGTCACCACATAATTCAATTTATTTTTTTCCTATACATACCAACAAAAGTAGTAGTTTGTCCCCTCTTGACTATCCTCATTTACAATAACTACATAAAAATGACACGCAAAAAAAAAATAAAAATGATTTAATAATGATATGCTAATATATTTACCAAATTTAGTTTATGTAACACGTTTTATATACACTAAATATAAAAACGTATCTCATACCTAGTTTCACTTGATCATATACATGGTCAAAGCTATGTGATGGTGTCATTTATGTAATTTTTAATGCTGGATGAACTTGATAAGTGTAAATTGGACCTATAGGTATACAAATATATTCATACACCCATTCTTATGACTCATAATATTTCCAAACAAATCCAATGCATGTAGATAAAATCATGCGATTCTCTTCATATGAACTATCCAACAACATACATTTGAGCTAAGAAATGACTGTAAGTCAATCATATTATTAACATACATTATTAATAGATTGAAAATTGTTTATCCTCCATCAGTTATGAATATCTATGAATGCTAAACTTTTGTTGAACACCATGGGAGTATTTTCATCACACCATTCAAATATGTTTTTTACATCTATCAAATCAATGACATATTCAAACTTAAAATCCTCTCTTATAAGCACTCTTTTGACACATGATTATATACCATTATGCTCCAATTTTACATGGTCTACTTTAGTTAAACTATAAATATGTTTTACACTAGAGGTCACATGCATCCTAATCATCTATTAGAAAATATTTGCATTCTTAAATTGTAATGTATAATTATCTAACTAAATGTTATGCTGATTTAAAGTAATGTTCCTTTCACTCAACTTACCATAAAACATATGAAAATAACCTTACACATACTCTAAAGAATGTGTTATATCATCATTGATATAAAATTGGTACGACCTTAATATTTTTTATCATGCTTTGTATTGTCAGGGGCATACATGAATATTATATACATAAAAATGGAAACATGTACTGAATTATAGTATTATGACTTGTTGATGCCATTTTAATTCATAGAAAAAAGTTAATGAGATAAACTCTAAATTTTTAGGATCTCAATGGACATAAAATACATTCTAGGGCATGAGTTTAAGGTACAAGTTAAATAAATGGGTGGTGGAATAAGAGGATAAACATTTAGGTTTTTAAATCATGTGTGAATAGGTGAGTGAAACCTAGAATATATTTAAAACCTAGTTGAGTTAGACAGATGGCACCTACGCTAAAGTTGATAGACCTCAAAAATAGACTCCAAAAGAGGGAAAGGTAAGGAAAATAATATGGATCTATGATTTCAATAGGGATTATTTTTAGGTTGATCTCTTTATGGACAAGTGTACTAATACCAATGCCTGCAACTATTAGTTGTTATACACAAACATATAAGCATGGTATTGTAGTTTGGGGAAGACATGATATAATAAAATCTAAAGTTTCAGCTAAAGATTGCTTTTGTTTAGAGTAGTTATTGCACATCCTTATTCAGAAGATTATAGCTCATACCAGAGAGGTATCTATGTTAGGTGTTGCACACACATAAATATATATCAAGGAAAACACTTCTAAACACTTAGAGAATTGAAATAGTCAACCTAATTACATATAATAAATGATATTAAATAATTATTAAATAGATACTAGACATATTAAATCAACATGCACCAATAATAGTAATAATTAACTTTTAGTGTCTTTTACACACTTTAAATGACTAAATCAAATAGCCACGAAAATAAACACAATTAATTACATAGAATTGGAATTGAAAAAGATCAACACAGTTGCATGAAAATAAAAGGAATTCTTCCCGAATTGATTAATTTTTTAAATCTTTAAAACATGAGGATTAAAATTATAAATAGATTTGGGGAGGATTCACCTTGTCCTTCAAATCCATGCAAAATTCTAATATTACATGTTAATGATACTTATAATGAGAGTTCTAAATAATGTGAGTTATGAATGCATGACTAAACTTAGTCAAAATTGAGTCCTTTAAAATTAGACTTGCTCTTATAAATATATCAAATGTTTGCATGTTTAAAAAATTTGATAAACTATTATATATCTTAGTTACATTGTCAATATACATGAAAAATACATATAAAAATAATCAAGTAAATTAAGAATTGTAGTTGATGGAGTTTACATGGTTGAACTAAAAAAAATTGGAGAGACAATAATGGAAGGTGTAGTTTAACTAGAATACATATCCATAGATTTATTCTTTACTTAAAATTGTTGATAGTTATTGGATCCAACATTGTATTTCAACCTTATTATGTCCATGTTTAAAAATGAGGGTTTATGCAACTTGGTGAACTATGCTAGTAATTAGGCATGTTTAGTCTTGGTTGATCTAAATTCCACCTAATATATATCCATCTCTATGAAATTATTTCTATAAAATCCTATATCTTATTTAATTTCTTTTAGTGTACATCCTTTATGATTTTTATTAAAATGGACTAAATCTTGCTATTATAGTTGATCAAAAAATAGCCTTACTTATTAACTAACTTGAAGGATCTCAGGCCTCAAAAAGTTTTAGCTCATCTAAAATTTTTAGGACTTGTTTTTACTACTCTTTCAATTTATGAATATAGGCTTGAAAACTTGGTACCCATTCTCTAACTTATGATATCCTAATGACCACCATATTAAGAACATTAGTCAATCCCAATGGTGTCATGAAATCAAGATGGTCGAAAGCCTTGTTGGTTGTATACAATACAAGTAAATTTAGATTATTTTCATACTTTTTAAAGAAGTAGATAATTAAAATACTTAAAATATATAAGGGGATAATTAATCCCTCATTGAATCAACTATATCAAAAATATTTTAGATCCTAAGGGCATCATTTTGTATGTCATCTTCAATTTCCCTAGGAACATGAACAATTTGATAGTACTCGATTACCTTCAAAAGATCATGTTGTAACTATTTGTTATAGGTAAAATCACTGAGAGGGGGTGAATTAGTGAGCCTAAATAATCCAAACATAAATTCTGATTTTTATAATTACTTAACCAATTACCACAAGCATTCATGAAGCATACATATCATTCAAAGCAATAAGCAAGAGAGGCAATGCAAGATCAATCACATAACACATAAGATGCATGAGAAACCATCATGGGAAATAAAACCTAGTAGAACTTTTAATTTCACTACTATCCTATATAACAAGATCTGAATTAGACCATCTATAACTGATTAAGGAACTACAATCCCTACTTAGTGAGACACCAATCCCATAAGGTACTACCACACCTATCTAGATGAGATGTAATAAAAACCAAACCTTTTTAGCATGTTTTAACTTTCAATGAAGCTAAAACCACCTTAGATGTTTAACTACCATAACAACACCTATGGAAACACTTCCACCTCTAACCTAATGTCAACAACACTTGATGATAGACCTCAGCTTATCTCACTTCACCTTCACTCACACTCGGACAATAAGCTCTCTATTATACCAACATAATTATAACCATTAAGTCATTCCAATAATCCTAAATATATTATGATATTAATATCATCCTCAGGGTACTCTACCCTTCCTTCACTCCCAAATACACACATAAGTCTCTCTTAATTTGGTCTTTAGTTTCTAGCTTCTAAGTTTCGAACCCATCATCTTTGGTTCTACTATTTATAGATAAATCTTGATCAACACCATCTTAGTTATCCATTAGGCATATATTAACCCTTAAGGCATATATCATTTGAAGATAATGCTCAATAAAATATACATAGGTTTCCCATAGCATCTATGGGTTATCCTTAAGCAACTACACCTTTTAAACAAGGAACTCATAGCTGTTATAGGTCCCATGGAGACCTATTCACCCATTATCACTCTCTTGAGAGAAAAAAAACATAAGATCACTTTAAAATACATAGGCCCACTTCTTATGTCCCTAATACATCCTAAAATGATCATATTTGACTTATCTTACCTCTATGTATGCTTAAACAACTCAAACACAATATTTATGCACATAGCCAGAATGGATGAACACACAGTCAAATTCTTAAGAATTTTTCATACTCAAGATAGATTTATCACACATCCAAAATACACACAAAGCAACCTCAAGGAGTATAAAACATGATCCAATAGTTAATTCATTATTATACATTGAAATAACACCAACACAAGATCGAATATCCTTACCAGGTCACTTGCAAAACAAGTACAAACCGATACTTGATTTGAAACTTAATATCTCTATCTAAAAAATTATAAATATTTAAATTAGGTTCATTAAATGCACCATGCAGTCTTCTTCAACTTTGATTTTTACTTCATGAATAAATTCATCTTCTATCAAAATATATGATCAAAATATAGAGCTCTAATTTTTCCTTTGTTAAATTCAAATATTTGAATATAAATGGTCATAGCTAACATTTGAACATAATGGTCAAATCTTGTGGACACTCAAATTAGGATCAATATCACACCATTGATCTTGTCAAAGATTTAAATCATAGACCACCAAACTCAAAAAGTTTTACCACAATCACTTTGACCTCATCTTGTGTCCTCTCAAAATGTTGACTTAATTCACTCCACTGATCTCTATTGAACAACAAGGACTTTATCAATAAACACTCACCATTGATCAAATTATACAAACACCTACTTTCTACTGGATCATTATCCTATACCATTACTTAGACATTAAACATCATGGACCTATTCTCATCTCACTACCTCCTAACTCCTTATATCACTTGCACACCTTTGATCTTGCTTGAGTTTTAACACATTCAAAAATGACTATGGGGACCTCGTCAATATGCATTAGTAGCCATTTTTGCACCTCAATAACTTATTTTATGCTTACTCATAGGATCTTAAATTTGGAATAGATGATCTCCTTTCATAATAAAATCTAACCATATGATCCAATACTCTTATAACTCTTGCGTATGTAAGATATAACTGCAATAACATGCCTTATCATAAACTTCTATCTTAGAGATAATCATGTCCAAATCTTCTTAAGAGGTGAACTTTGAGCAACCATAACCTTTTTTACACATTAGTGCATGAACTCAAATTTAGCACAAAATTTCTTCACTCAAAACTAAATAAACCCTTATGATTAGATTATCTTGACACCTTTACATGTACAAAATATAACACATTTAAAATGCTTATTTGGCTCTTTCTTCCACATTGAAAATTTATCTAAGTATGGGAAAACATAGTTGATCTACTTAAGATCCTAACTTTGAATATACATATCTTTTGATGTGTTATATTTCATGATTTAGAAATTATCAAAAAATAAAATAGGTTAAAAAATGAATAGATCCATATGATAAATTTATCCTAAATGATCCACACATGTGAGATATTCTATCATCAAAATGTTTATGTGGCTCTTTTTGACCACTTTGGAAATTTGGCTAAGTATGGGAAAATAGTGAATTATGATTTAGAATCTAACTTTTCACCCTCATAAATTTGAATTCACTTTGATGCATGCATTGAGATATAGCACATATAAAAAAGTGATTATAGTGATCACAACCACATGACCATCTCCCTTGGAATCCTTCCTATGTGGTAATGGTGATGTCATCAAACTGCCTACTCATCTTTTCTTCCACTAGACCTAAAGTGTCTACATGAAAACTATGGACTACCGGATGAATTATACTTATGTACATAGGATATCAAATCATGGATCACATATTATAGGATCCTTTTCACATGCTCAAACATCCATACTCATCCTTTATCCTCCCAAGTTATATCTATACTAAATATCAACCAACTATACATAAAACACACTAGAACAAGCACATTGTACACTTTGTCATTATCACATAGACTATCAAGGCTCTTCATTAAATCATCAAAGAACATATATGACACTGACATGACATCATCATGATAACTCTTGAATAATCTCCTCCTTTGTGTTTGATGTCAACAACCATCATATACAACAATATTTAGTTCATTATCCCTCTTTTCAAAGCACTCCTATAATAGGAACATTCTCCCCAATAAAAACATTCTCCCCCTTTGACACAATGACAAAGTTGGCACACATTGATCTTAAGGACCTAAAAAGATTATCAAAATTTGAAACATCCATTGAAATAACCTAAGAATGTACCTTTGGACCCTATACAATAGCTCTGTCACAAACCTATGAAACAAGTCTTATTATCAAGTTGCTTTCCCTTAACCCAAGACATTATATTAATTCATAGAGAAAAGAATGACACCCAAGATTTATCTTAGATACTCAAAATTATCTTTTGACAATGGTTTGGTCGTAATATTTTTAATCTACTCTTTTGTAGGCACATGATCCAACTTGACACATTGATTAATAACTTGTTCTCTCAAGAAATGATATCTAATAGGAATGTGTTTAGTTTTTGAGTGCATAATAGGATTATTTGAGATACTAATTACACTAATATTATCACAAAAAGTAGGATAATGTCCATTTTGGCTTACTTTTTAATCCTCCAATGTTTTTTTCATCCACATGACTTATGTGTAATAAGAGGTATCTTTTATAGTTGATAGTGACATTAAGGTTTGATTCTTTCTTAGCCAAGACACTAAATATTATCCCATGAATAAGACCCCACCACTAGTACTCCTATCATCCACACATCTTGTCCAACCAACATCAATATATGATTTTAAAGAGAATTGTTTTCTCCTAAGATACCATAAACCATAGTCTATTTGGCCTTTGAGATATCTTAAGATCTTTTTGCCTACTTTTAATTGATATTCCCTAGGATCAGCTTGAAACCTTCCTACAAGACCTACTACTTGCATGATGTCAAGCATAGATGTAGTAAAGTACAAAATACTTCCAATCATGGATCTATCCATAGTTTGATCAACTTTTGGTGAGTCATCTAGTTAAATTCACATACATCCTATGATCTTTGGAGTACTCATAGGTTTATAATCTATCATGTAAAAATTCCTTACCATATCCTTGATGTATTTAGCTTGAGAAATGAAAATAACTACATCAATTTGATTCATCTATAATCCTAAGAAGTAATACAATTATACCAAATTGACAATTCAAACTCAGTATTCATAGTATCTACAAAATCTCTACTCATTATATCATTTTTAGATAAAAAAATTATGTCATCAACATATACAATAACTCTCAATTAATGATTACCTTATGTCTTAATTTACAAGTTACTATTAACTATCCCTATTTTAAAACCTTGACTCAAAATATACTTAACTATCTTGTCATACCAAGCTCTAGAAGATTGTTTAAGACCATAAAGAGTCTTCTTCAATCTTCAAATAAGGTATTGATTACTTAATGTGAATTATCCTTCAGGTAACTCAATGTAGACTTATTCTAAGTTGTCATTCAAGAAGGTAGATTTCACATCTATTTAATATACATGAAAACCTTTGAAATAAGAATATGCCAAAAAGAGTCTAATTGCTTCCATATTTGCCATAGGAGTAAAAGTCCCATCAAATTCTATTACTTCAACCAAATCATATCCTTTACACACCATTCTACACTTGTTTCTTGTGACTTCTACTTTCTCAATCATCTTGTTTTAGAGAACCTATTTGGTACCTATCATATTTTTATCTTTTGGTCTTGGAACAAAGTCCCATGCTCCATTCCTTTTTATTTGATCAATTTATTAATCCATTGTAACATTCCAACTTTCATATTTTATAGCTTCCATAAAAGTTTTGGGTTCAATCATGGTTAATAGAGCTGAGTTTTGTTGATTTTGACTAATCATCATTCTTCTTCTAATATACAACCTTACACCAACATTTCCAATAATCTGAGAGATTGGATGATCTTTCTAAATTATTCTAGATGGAGATTTAGTATCTTATCTTTCTTCCTCCTCTTCATCTTCATCATCTTTTTGAACAAATAACTTATCATCAATTTCAATAGTATTCTGAGTTAAGTCACCTATAATTTTGGCTTCTTGACTCTACTTGTCTCATCTACTCTTACATTTGAAATTTCAAAAAAATTGTGATGTCTCTATTTGAAGCATCTATATGTAGTACTGATAAAATAATATCCTCAAAAGATGCTCTCATTAGATATTGAATCAATTTTACCAAGATTATATTCATCTCTTTTGATGAAGTAACTACTCCAAAATACTCTAAAGTGTTTAAAATTAGTTTTTCTATTCTTCCATAACTCATAAGGTGTCTTATTACCATTTAATCTAATTTTACATCTATTTAGGATGTACATAGAATTATTGGCTACCTCTTCCCAATATCCATCTTATATGTTTTCATTTTGAAGCATGGTTTTACCCATCTTAACCATAGTCCTATTTTTCCTTTCAACCACACCATTTTGTTATGGTGTTATAATAGTAAAGTATTGTCTTTTTATCCCATTTTTATCACAAAAATCATCAAACTTATGAGATGAAAACTCACCTCCTCTATTTGATATCACACACTTGATCTTTGAAATTTTATCAATTTCTTCATGAGCTTTAAATGCCACAAATGTTTAAAAATATTCTAATTTTTATTTAAAAAAGAATATCCAAGTCATCCTAGTAAAATCATCAATGATAATAATGAAGTAAATATTACCTTGAATACTTTGAACTCTCATAGGTTCACATAGATCAGTGTGGATCAACTCCAAAAGATCTATAGTAGATAATTCCTTATTCTTGTATCTTCTCTTGGTTTGCCTCCATGAACACATGCCTTGAAAAGAGAATGAGGAATCTTAAATATATTTGGAATATGCCTTACTAACCTATTTGAGCTAACCTTTACTATATTATCAAAATTTATATGTCTAAGACTTTTATGCCAAAGCCAACTTTCTTCCAAATGACTCATGAAGCATCATTCTTTCTACGATTCATGGGATACATTAATGTTGTTATATATTATATGAACCTTTACAAAAAATATGTTACATTTTGATTTTATTACTTCAAACACATCATCACAAAAAGTTACAACATTTCCTTGCTTGCAAATTTGGCTTACACTTATAAGATTTATGTTTCAAACCTTCTACACTTAAGACATTTTTAGTCTTCCTATGACCATTGTCTAAACATAAAATACCTTTGCCAACTATGTTAGTATATACACCCTAAATTGGTTAAGAAACCACACATATCATGTCTTTTCATAGTCCTTTCATAGGAGACTTTGACTGGAGAATATGAGTCTTATTCACATGTAGCAATGTCTTTTTGTCTGATTTACCTTGGTCTTATTTCATACCCTAGACACCTTTTTGAACATTCCTAGTCATTTTTAACCTTTTAGAATTAGCCGTCACTGGCCCAAATTACTCTTTCCATGCTTATTCCATCCCCCTAAGTCTTGGACCTTCCATAAAATAGTGCCCAAATAGGACTGCAGTGCTAGAACCTAAGGTGTCTAGTTTATGGCATTATTGTCTAAGTGAAAATTTAGTTTTAATAGTTAGTTTATCCCACTTCATAAGTCTTAACCCTTTTATTAAATTCATCTTTAAGTCTTTTATGCGATAAAAATGTAAATAAACTATCCAAAATTCACAACAAAGAGTCTCCAATATAAAGGACTTCACTAGGCATTTTATATGTAGCACTTACTACTTTGGCATAATAGGTAATTGAAAATAAGTCAATAGTATAGTTTAACATTATGCATCACACATAGACTTGAATTCTTGATAAATGGGAACCTAGGTGAAATTAATTCTTTCATCTATCATACATGTGTATTATGCATGTTACCTAAATAAGAACTACATTGGATCTGAGACCCTAGATTGAGGGTTAATGTAGGCAATACTAAGAACCACAAGGGTTCTTGATTATGTAATTATTCTTTCCCTAACCTAGTTTTTCCCCTTTTTACATTAATGCATTTGTTTTTTATATGTTCATAGGTGAGTGTAAGGTTTTGAATATTAAAATTGACCTATAGTGAGCTTTACACACTTTTAGGCCTTGATATTTCATAGACAGGGTCACATAGACTTGGCAAAGAAAACCCAAAAAGCTTAGATCTTTAGTATAATAACACTAGAGTAGGACTATAACAATAAACACTAGGCTGTCCTATTTTTTGTGTTCCTATCATTTTACAAAATGAAAGGCATATTTAGGTTCCAGACAGTGACCTAATCTTGTGTACAAGTTTTTAGACTTCGAATCATCTGAATCAACCTATTTTTATAGATAAGTACTTTTCTTCTTTGTGTAAACTAATTTTATAAAATTAATGAAAACCTATATTTTACTACATCTGATTGTAATTTTCTACATACTTTAGACCTCCTTATTATTTAGGATCTAAACACTATATTCTCATAAATAATAAAACCTTTTGGTGAACCCAACTTAGTTCAAACAAATTTAAAACCTTAGGTACCCTTACAGTTTTTCTTTCGTATGTTGCGAAAAAATTAATTTAAAAATTTATAATTTTTTTTACAATTGTTCTATTCAAACATATTTTTAGAATTTAATTATAGCCATAGTTTTCAAAAATTCTAAATCCCTAGCTCAAAACACTAGATTTTGAAACTAGGTCCTCAAACCCCAAGTTTCCTTCCCTTTTAGATTTTAGAAATTAATTTCAAAATTAAAAAAAAATAATGTGCCAAAAATGTTTTCAAATTTTCAAAATTAATATTTATTTTTTACAAAAATTAAATTTAAAATATTTGATTTTTGTATCAATTTTTGTGCAATTATCTTGTTCAAATTAATTTTAGGATTTAAATTATAGCCATAATTTCATAAATTCTAAAATCCTAGCCCAAAACCCTAGATTCCTAAACTAGGTCCTCCACCTTTGAAGCAATCATCCTTTCAATAATTATAAATTAATTTTGAAATTTTTGAAAATTGTTTTGATATTCAGAAGTATTTTCAAAATTTCCATGTTAGAAGTTATTATTAAATTTATTTGCTTAATATTACTTCTTCATATTCTTTGTGGTGAAATAAATAAAATGGCCACTAAGGCACTTCTTCCCTCTCATCCTATAGATACATTTTTTTATTTTTTTTTGCATAATTATGATAATAAGTGGACAAAATTTCAAAATTTCACATTAGCTAGAAATTTGGAAAATGATTTTATTTACAATGAAGATAATTACTATTGTTGCAATGAGGAATATTATCACGCATATGAAAGTGACAGTGAAGAAAAAGTAGATGCATCTTTTCCTCTCAAACCTATCTCTTTCATCCCTTTTTCTAAAGAAAATATTTTTTTATAAATGGGAAAATTACTTCTCACCTCATTCTCCTACGCATAATGCACAAAATGAACAAATTAGTCATATACTTCCAAGTGAACCTCTAATAATTGATAATTTGCATTCATGTGAACCTAATCTCTCTCTCTCTCTCTCTCTCTCTCTCTCTCTCTCTCTCTCTCTCTCTCTCTCTCTCTCTCTCTCTCTCTCTCTCTCTCTCTCTCTCTCTCTCTCTCTCTCTCTCACTACTTCTGTGTTCAAAATACAACAATATAAATGTTATAGAATTAAATTACCAAAGCATAGTTCAAATTATGCGTCTCACGCTCTCAACTCTACTTTATCCAAAAGGTGCTCAAATGATAACTCTCTTACTCTTACTTATTGTACTAAAAATGAAACAAAATCATACAATCCATACATGGATAACATAGATACACATGATATTCTAAATTCCAATGATAACTTATTTCATATTAGAAAGGAATTAAATTCTTCTCTTACACCTCTCCCTAATAATGATGGAAGTGACAATGAGTATGATAGTGAACATGGAAATGAATATCAAAATTAAAGTGAATACAAAAATGATAATTCAAATTCTACTATTTTAAATGAACAAAATTTAGATTATGATAATACATTGAATAATGATGACTATTATGCATATAGTGAAGAAGAAAATGCATCCCATGATTCTACCTCTTCTCTCACTCCTCTCAAATCTAATGCATGCCAAAATGTTGCTCCTTCTTTTATTGATAATTTTATTTCAAATAATGCACATGATAATAATAATATCATATCCTCTACTAAATTAGTAGATGATTAACTAAAACACAAAGATACTAATGAATCTCCCAAGATACCCCCTACTATAGTAGAACCCAGTTCTCACTCTTCACCTAAAGAGAATGGTAGCTCACATCCCTCTAGTAAGGTCCAAGTTATCATTATTCCAAAGGTTCTAGTGAGCATACCCCATATTTATGATCCAATTACTAAATGTAGCATTCCCATGGCAAAAAAAATGATCAAATTCAAAGATTAAATGAACCACTTCAATATAGTAATATCCATTCCTAAGAGATTATTTGATTTATGCATGTAGTGGGTGAATTAAAACACCAAGTACATCTCCTTACCTTAGAAAACAAAGCTTATAAGTCTTAGATGCATGTTAATGATCTACATGTTAACCTACTTCTAAAGACATTCATAAATGCTTCAATGCCTAAAAATTTCTAGATACCATCATTACCTCAATTTAGTGGAATTGGAATTTCACTTTTACACTTTAAAGCCTTTAAAAAGGCTTTGCCATCTCATGTGAGTTCATTGATTCTACTTAAGTAGTTTCAACATACATTAGTGGATAAGGGATAAGATTGGTTCTTTCATATACTTGATATTGGTTCCTTATACACATATGATGAATTACATGAGGATTTTCTTAGATATTACATAGCAAACATGGGCCCTCACGTTAAATATGAGAAACTTGTTGCATTACATTAGAATCCTTTAGAACCAATTAGCAATTATATTCTTCAATTTAAGACCTGCATGTTATGCCTAATCTATAAACCTATAGATTTAGAGGTTCAACATATCTTTATTAAAGAGCATTGCCAACCTTTCCAAGATCATATATTATATTAGACAGAGTCCTCTTTTAGGTAGTTGTGTAATACAATTCTATCCTTGGAAAATAAATTGGGATTGATTGAAGTAGATTCATGATCGACTTACCTTAGATTTCACAACATTACCTCCAACTATAGGTCCTACCACATTGATCATTTCCTAAGAAAAATAGGAAACCACAACCATAAAATCAACTAGTTAAGAATAGATAGCCAATTTCTAGAGCATAAACTATAGTATGCACTACATAAAACAACATCAAGGCACTACTATAGTTTGATCCAGAGAGGGATATCCCATGTGTCATATTATCAAAATTATTTAATCAGAGGTTAATCACATTAACTTCCAATCATTAATGAGATCCATGTCTCCTATAGAAACAACCTCATCGACCCTTTTGTAATTATTATCGTATCTTTGGACATAGTGTTAATGATTGTTATGGATTCAAAGATTGCATTAATATATATATGTTGATAATGGTATTATAGCATTCACATAGGGGACACCATGATCTCCTCCACCATGAAATCATAGACATCATTCATCTATGCCTGAGTCATCCTAGGACATTCCTTCATAAGAATAATCGATCACTCATCATCAAAGTAATGTAGTTTCTATGATAGAGCCTCATAAGAGATATCCTATTCTAACTATTCAAAAGGTTTAGAAACTAGTACAACACAAAGAACCCATATATAACAACATAGTACATGGAATACATAGTATAGTTCCATATACATATCCATCACAGTCACAGGCACTACAACAAAGTACTTCTCTAGAGAGATATTCACTATAGACATGTTTTTAGGGTCCCATCTCACATAAAAATTTTCTATAGTTAAGATTAGCTAAATATAAATCACATAGTACTATTATAGAGAGATATTCACTATAACTAAGTCATCAAGGTCCTATCTCACGTAAAAAACCATTATGGTTAAGATTAGATGAACCCCCATCACATGTTACTGCTCTATCTTGATCTATTTCTTAGTCATATGCATCACAACAAAGGCCACAAGGTTTTATTTCATGTAGTAGTACATTATGATTATGAATAGATGAGCCTCATCCACAACACATAGTTTAAGTTACACATCTAGTAAGGATGCATTTTTTAGAGTCTCCACATATAGTTACAGCTAATGCACAATAGGTAGTATCAGTTAAAACATATGTTCTTATATAGTATGAGTAGTATGGGAATTTTTTAGTTGACCACCAGGGTTTAGATAGTGATATAATAAACATATACCTCTACTTAATGGCCAATGATGGAGCCAAATATCTATTTAGCCTTTGTATTCTTGAGCTACTCTTGTGGAAGTAATATTCATAATTTGATATCTTACATCCACACATACTAACAACTAACATTAAAAAATACAAATAACTATCCATAGCCAAATACTAGCTTATCCAAAATATAGATCTTACCAAATCCTATTTAACTAACATTAAACCAATGCAACTCAAACCATCCAAACAATTTGCCAATCTAAAACTAGCTTAATTTATCCCAACAATTTTCCAATTACAAAATCAACAAATTTATTGCTCACATATAATTTCAAACCAAATAATATTCTTTGCTTACATAAAAATTGAAATAAAAACCTAGCATCACACTTATCAAAATAGTCAAATCACATATCCTAAGTACCATGTTACTAAAACACATACAACCTTGAACATTAATACTAGATCAACTATTTCTAATCAACCACTTATAACAAATATAACAATCTAGTACAAAATCCATAACATAGTATGCATGAATCAAAGTCAACTTAGTATCCATATATATATAATGACATTGAGTGTGAGGATAGACTATAGGATTAGTACTAGAGGAGAGAGTAAGACTGAGAGTGGGGGAATGATGCCCATTCATGATTGATTATATCTTGATATGATATATATTGATTATATCTTGATATGATATATATATATATATATATATATATAATCAATATATATCATATCAAGATATAATCAATCATGAATGGGCATCATTCCCCCACTCTCAGTCTTACTCTCTCCTCTAGTACTAGTCATATAGTCTATCCTCACACTCAATATCCCCACACCTCCTCAAGAATGCCTCTTGCACTGACTATCTCACTCTAGTAACTGATCATGCTCCTCATGAAAGTTTGTATACCACCTCTATAAATACTTGTACTCATCCATGATCTATGTAATCATCAATCCATAATTAGGTGGAGGCATCTTACACTTATCTAGCTCAACCCTTAGTTCATCCCTCTCTCCTACTACCTTAACATATGTAGTGGTAGCTATAATAGACCTATCAAACAAATGAGCATAAACACCAACTATAATTTTTTCTCACTCAATCAAACCCTCCTCTATATTTTTGTTAAGAACATGCCATATGAGATCACAAAGTGTAGACTCAATGATAGTCTCCCAAAACCCATCATGTCTACCTCCTACCCCAATGTGTTTTTCATCTTGATCACCTTCTATTCCACGTATATGCAAAAATACAACACTACATTATACATGCATTTTTAAAACAATATCCCATTATTTGGATTAGCACAGGATCCTCATACTCAGGGGCATCCCCTCTATCAATAGGATATAATGGAGACCATCAATGCCTCATCTACCATGTGGTATATGCCTCTATACATATAACATCATATACATTAGGAATGTCTATAGATACATCCCACACATCTAAACATAATGGTATTAACTTAGCATTAGTGGGCCTCCCATGAGCTCCTACCCTCATTGGTGCCCACACACTCCTCACCCACACCCATGTTACTAAGGGGCACATCTTTTGGTTCTCCAAACTATCTAGTCATGTATTGATACTGAAAGTGCTCATACAATCTAACCTAGTGGTGTAACCAACAAATGACACTCATATACTGCAAGTACACTCCATCCTTGGGCCACCCAAGAAATCCTTTATAGGGCCTTTATATGATATCTCAAGACACCAATTTTTCTAATACACATCTATAATGATCTATCCTAGAAGACCTAATCGCTAATTAACTCATCCAATGCTCCCCATATGGATATGAAGGTGCCTGCCTCTCTCTCGATAATCCCATCAACTACATGACCACTATGTGCTCATAATCTTGATAGTGAAATAAAGTAGCCACATTTAAACCACCACTAAATGCCTCATAAGTAAACCTATAAAGGTCCCTGTATAAGTGGAAAAGCATATTCTTAACCCATAAGAACACAATTCCATGTACCTCTACATTATGTACAATCATATGCATCTTATATTCAATTGACACCTCACTCCCATACATTGTAAAAAATGAATCCAATAACACTTCCAACCACTTTCATAGATGTAGAACACTCGATGGTAAAATAACCAACAATAGTACATCACTATCACTACCAATATTATGTATGCATAAGAGTACACTAGTAAAATACAAGGATGCATGATCTATAACATTTACACCTCACCCTAAAAACATTAAAAAATAACATATATAAAAATCAATTATGCTAGGTAAAATAGTTAAGCCATATAACAACATGAAACAACTCAAAAACTAAAAATAATATCCCTAGTGGATAATATTGCTACAAAAGGAAACTAGTGCTAGAACTTGGATACTAGTGTTGCATCCTAGATAAGAGTATTGCCTCCAGGATAGGAGCATTAGAACTAGCCAAACATTTATTAATCTACTTAAAACAACCTAAAAATTCCAAATACAAGATTTTAAATAGCCCAAAACTAGTTACTCTCATTACTCACCAAGGTAATAACTCCCTTGGCTTAAATCTGGGCTATCAACTACTCAAAATGGGTCATGGAAGATGCTCATCTCCTAGGTTTTTTTTCACTTCAGAGGTCTAATATCTCAAACTAGTCAATTCACAAATGAACCCAAAGTCAATCAAAATTCCTATATCAACCAACCTTTTTATTTAAAAGTAAAACACCATTTTCCCCATAACTAGAACCCTATAGCTCCATTTTACAAACTATTTTGTTTAATGGAATCATGACATTGATACCCTCAACATCATGCACACCTTTTTATCTCACTAGATCACCTACCTAATATGACATACACATATCCCTATACCTCTTTATTACCCCAACATATAACTTTGTACCTACTAATGAAAAACTCATTCACATAACTTAGCTAAATCAATCAACTTTTCAATCCATTCAAACTATTACCACCTCATTTGCGTACCATGGCATAAAAATTTATAGTCTCTACATTAGCCACATAAAAGCTTTGGTCCTAACCAATCAAGAACACATGTTAATCCTAATAATTCAACTCTCACCAATCAAACAAAAGACTTTTGATCTATTCACTGCATGCCAACCTAGTTACTATTCATACACCACTAATCATCACTTTTGGCTCAACTTTCTCTATCACAGATATCATCCCTCTACCCAAAAGGGAGGAATCATTCCTCCTATCTCTAAAAATTACCTAGTATCCTTATCCACTCCTATAGGTAAATACACCTTGGTTTTCACACCTCCAATAGTTAAATTATCATATTCATCTCAGATTAGCTGAAACATATAGTGATTTAGACTACATGGGTCACTCAGCATGGTTTTTACACCTCTATAATCTAGATTATCAACATTAATTAGTATAAATTAGTTAATATTATATATTAGTTTAGACTATATGGGTCACTTAGAATTAATCAGGTTAGATTGGTGAAGATTATACAATGATTCAGTTTATGTGAGTTACTCAACATCACTCAAACATCTAGAGGGATATACCATCAATTTACATATACAAAAACTATTTATATATAGTGGTTTAGATTATATGGACTCATAGTGAATTCTATATACAATCAAACTTAGATACCAGATTTGGGGGCATGTACATTATTACATGTCGCATGTACATTATTACATGTCTCATACATACAACTTCATACAACATGACATAGTTACAGGACCATATAACATATTATAGGCACAGTGCAAAGCACATTATTTTGATCTCTAGTTTTACACATGGGATGTGGCACGATATGTCACAAAAAATGTGGTTATATATATTTATAGATTATCCAGATGCGTCACTCACATTCTAGATTTGGGGGCATGACATAGATGATCATGTTCTTCAACATCAAGGATTATATAGATTTAATGGTATACAATACCATTATCTTCTAATACATTTACCATAGTTTTATATTACACCCAATTATACCTAGGTTGTCACTTTGGTGGATCATATAGTTATCTATAGTGGTTGGCCCATAACATTACCCAAACCCAAATTATATGAGTTTGTGTGGGACAAAAGGAAAACATTGGTTTTGGACCTCCAATCATTTCTTAGTTTTAGTTCAGATTATCTAAAGTGGGGGCATGACATATTTTGATCTTCATAGCATACCAATATTATACACACATTCTATATTACATGAGTTTATGTGTTATAGAGGATAAACATTAGATTTGGGCCTCTGAGCATTTCTCATTTCTAGAGAAAATATATTTAGTATAGGGGGTAGGCATTGTCCTCCTTCTCCATGTTCTACAAGTTTCACTTCTAAGTTAAGTATAAGAGGCATATATTATAGGAATTATTTCCTTCTCCAGGAACTATTCCATCTCTCTATCCACTTCCCTAACTAGGAAGTGAGTTGGACCTTTTTCAACATATTCATCTCCACATAGGTAAGCATAGGTACACATTTTTATTTTTTTTCATTTACTCTAATATTTCATTTCGTTACATCAATATAATAAAAGGGGGATAAATGTATACACCCTAAATTATTCAAGAGACCAAACATATCATGTATTTTCACAATCCTTTCACAAAAAACATTGACTAGAGAATATGAGTCTTATTCACATCCAGCCATATCTTTTTGTTTGACTTGGCTTGGCCTTATTTCATACCCTAGACACCTTTTTGACAAATCTCAATCATTCATATCCTTATAGAATTAACCCTTGCTAACATACATTACTATTTCAATGTTTATTTCATCCCCATAGGTCCCAAAACCTCTAGACAATAGTGGCCAAATAAGATGAAAATGTTGAAACTTACGGTGTCTAATTTTTGATGTTGTTATCTAAGTGTAAATTTGGTTCTAATGGTCAGTTTATCCCACTTCATAAGTCTTAAACCTTTTCTTATCTTTGTGTTTAAGTCTCCTAATGTTGACAAAATGAAAATAAGAGATCAAAAATTTGAAATAAATAATCTCCTATATAAAGGACTTCACAAGGCATTTTATATCTATCACTTACTACTTTGGAACAATAGGTAATGAAAAGTTAATCAATAGTATAGCTTAGTATTTTACATGACACATAGACTTGAATGCTTGATCAAAGAGGGTCCTAGGTAAAATTCATTCTTTTATATATTAGACACATTAATTATACATGTTCCCTAAGGGAGAAGTACATAAGATCTTAGACCCTAGAATAAGGGTTAACGTAGGTAATAATCAAAATAGTAGGGGTTCTTGATTATGTGATCATTCTTTCCCTAACCTAATTTTTTTCCACTTTTTCCTTTTATTAATTTTTTGTTTGTATGTACATAGGTGAATATATAGTTTTTAATATTAAAAATGACCTATATCAAGTTTCACACACTTTCAAGCCTCGATATTTCATAGACAAGGTCACACAGACTTGGCAAATAAAACCCAAAAAGCTTAGATATTTAAGACAACAATGATAGGGTAGAAGTATAGTGCCAAAAACAATGGTGTCATATTTCTAGTGCTCTTATCCTTTCATATAATGAAAGAGAGATTTATGTGCAAAAAATGCTCCAATCTCATGTACAAGTTTTTAGACTCTGAATCATTTGAATCATCCTATTTTTTTAAATAAGTACATTTCTCCTTTTTGAAAACTAATTTGATAAAATTAATTTATACCTATATTTTACTAAATTTAATTATAATTTTTCCCATACTCTAGACCCCATTATTATTTAAGATCTAAAGACTAGATTTCTAAAAATAATAAAATAGTTAGCATACCTGTTCTCACCAAATCTAACTGCACCTGGGTTGGTATTATTTTGAAAGATAAATTTTATCTTGTATCCTATCATATGATTTGAGCATGCACTACCTATGTAACATTTATTTTTCTCATCTTCTTTGAGTGTGCAAATCTGCTTGAACAAATAATGACTCTTTCATTTGTGATCTACTTAGATTTTGGTTCTTTTCTTCTTTAGACTTGGTCTTCTTAAACCATTTGATAGTGTCAATGACCTGTATATCCTTTTACCAAAAGGATCTATTTAATTTATTGGATATGTTACCTTGTTGGTTATATTTGGAACATATGAGATCCCTTATTATCTCTAGAGAGATCACAATACTTATATCTATGACAAAATGGATTACATGAGAAGTAATACCCATTAAAGACTTTGTTCATGTTTGATATTCTTTTCTCTTAACAATTACCTCTTAGTGGATTTTAATTCTTGATCCATTTGATGGATATAAAATCCTTTTTTTCCTTAGATAAGAGTACATCTGTCTAATTCAATACCTTATTTTCATAATGTTCCATTCTTTAATTGAGACATATATTCATCATGACCTTCAAGTTGTTGATAGTTGTTCCTATATTTTGCACTACATTATTAACTTTTGATAAATAGAAAAGTAGATTATCTTGAAGCCAAGCCATAACCCTTTTGTCAGCCATTATACCTTTGATCACCTTCAAACTATTAATATTTACAAAAGCATGTCACTCTGATACCAATTATTATAGGTATAATAACTGAGGGGTGAATCAATGACCCCAAATAATCCAAACTTCAATTATGATTTTTAGAGTTAATTAACTAGTTACCACAATAATTCATGAAGCATACAAATCAATCAAATCAATAATAAAGAGATACAACACAAGATGAATCACATAACACATGAAATACATGGGAAACATTCTTAGATATTAAAACCCACTGGAACCTATAATTAGATGATTATCCTATATAAAAAGATCTAATTTAGACTAGTTACAATTGATCAAGGAACTACAATCCCTATTTAGAAAGACACCAATCCCACAAGGTGCTACCACACCTATCTAGTTGAGCTTCAAAAATAACTGGACCTTTTATCAAGTTTTATGTTGGAAAGAGGCTAAAACCACCTTAGATGATGAGCTACCACAATAGAACCTATGAAAATACTTCCACCTTTAAATTGATGGCAACAACACCTAATGATGGGCCTCATCTTATCTCACTTCACCTTCACTCACACTTAAGTAATAAGCTCCTTATTTTTCCAATATAATTATGACTAATAGGTCATCCCAATAATCCTCAATTTTTTTGTCTTTATCTCATCATTAGGGCACTCTTCCCTTATTTTGATCACTAAAACACACACAAGTTTGTCTCAATTCACTCATTAGTTTCTATCTTCCAAGTCTAGAACCCATCAACTTTGGTTTTACTAATTATAAAGTAATCTTAATCAAAACCATCTTAGTCAACCATTAAGCATGTCTTAACTATTAATAGATATATCATACAAATATAAATCTCAATATAACTTACATAGGTCAGCCATAGCATCTATGGGTCACCCTCAAGTAGATATACCTTTTAAACAAGGCACTTATAGCTCTTATAGGTCTCATGGAGACCTATTCACCCATTATCACTCTTTCAAGAAAAAAATAACTTAGGACCACTTTTAAATACATAATCTCACTCCTTATGTCCCCTAAGACATCCTTAGATGATCATAGTTAGTTTAGCTTACCTTTGAGTATTCTCAAACAACTCAAACATAGACCTTATGCATATAGTCACTATCGATGAACACACAATAAAAAATTTAAGCATTATTCAAACTCAAGACAGATTGATCACACTTCTAAAATCCACATAGAGCATCCTCATGGAGTGTACTACATTATTTAATAGCTAGTTCATCAAGAGACATTGAACAAAACTAAATCAAGCTCGAATATCCTTTTTGTGTCACTTGCATAATAAACACAAACACACAATCAAATTTGGATCTTAATATTTTTGTCTACACATACTTCTAAATATTCAAATCAGGTTCATTAGATGCAACATAAATTCCTCTTCAACTTTTCCTTTTACTACATGAGCAAATTCATAATCTTTAGAAATATATGATCAAAATATTGATCTCTAGTTTTTCTTATGTTAAATTCAAATATTTGAATAAAAACAATCATAATTAACCTTTGAACACAATGCTCAAATTTCATAAACTCTCAGCTTAGGATCAATCTCATACCATTGATCATATCTAATATTTAATACATAAATAACCAAACTCAAATATTAAACCATAGTCATTTTGACCTCATCTCATTTCCTCTCAACATGTTGACTTAATGCACTCCATCGAGATCTATGGATCAAAAAGGACTCTATCAATCAAAACTCATTATTGGTCAAAGTATCTGAATGCCTACCCACCATTGGATCATTATCATGTACCTTTGCTTAGATATTAAACATTATGTACATTTCCTCACCTCACTACCTCTTGACTCCTTAGATCACTCATGTACCATTGATCTTGATTGAGATTTAAAACATTCAAAAATGACTAGGTATGGGGACCTTTTAAATATGCATGAGTCTCTATTTTTGCACCTAAATAACCTCTTTTATGCTTACCTATAAGATCTCAAATTTGGACCAAATGATCTCCTTTAATAAGAGAATCCAACCATATGACCCACTACTCTTGGAAATCTCATGCATGTGAGATATAATGACATTAACATACCTTCCCTTAAACTTCTATCATAGAGCTAACCATGTTTAAATCTACCTGAGAGGCCACCTTTGAGCAACCATAACAGTTTTGGGCATCAGTGTAGGAACTCAAATTTGGTGAAAATTATCTCTGATTGAATATAAAAAAACCCATATGATCAAATTATCTTGACACCTTCACACATGTAATATATAACACCTAAAAAATTATTACTTGGTTCTTTCTGCCACACTAAAAAATTGGCTATGGGAAAACACAGTCAATTTGCTTGGGAACCCAATTTTGCATATGCATATATTTTGACATGATACATCACATGATATATAAATTAGTGAAAATAAAATAGGTCCAAAAATAAATAAAACCATATGATCACCTTCTCCTAAACCATCCACATATGAAATATATTGCATCACTAACATGCTTACTTAGTTCTTTCTATCCACTTTAGAAATTTGGCTTTGCATATGCATATATTTTGACATGATACATCACATGATATATAAATTAGTGAAAATAAAATAGGTCCAAAAATAAATAAAACCATATGATCACCTTCTCCTTAACCATCCACATATGAAATATATTCCATCACTAACATGCTTACTTAATTCTTTCTATCCACTTTAGAAATTTGGCTATGTATGTAAAAATAGTGAATTTTGATTGAGGAGTGAACTTTGTACCCTCATAACTTTGATTGTACTTTGACACATGAATTGAGATATAGAACATAATAACTAAGAACTATAGTGATGATAGCCAATAACTATATCCCCTTGAATCCTTCCCACATGACAATGGTGATGTCATCAAACTACCTACTCATCTTTTCTACCACTAGACCCAAAATGTCTAGATGAAAATTGTGGACTACCAAATGAATTCCAATTATAAACACAATCTCTCAAAACATGGATCACATCTGATAATAATATTTTCACATGTTCAAACCTCTATTATCATCCTTTATCCTCTCAAACTATGTATATACTAAATATTAGCCAACCATACATAAAGCACACTAAAACAAGCACATTGCATACTTTGTCATTATCACATAGACTATCAAATCTCTTCATTCACTCACTCACTATAGGACCTCTATGTCACGACTATGATATCATCATGACAAATATCTAACACGCTTACCTAGCCTATCCTATTTCATCATGAATTTATATCAATTCCTCTATATTTGACTATAAGTAGGATTTGAAATCCTCATTATAAAGAGAGTGAAAAAGTCTCTTGTTCTTTCCCCTTGATATTGATAAAACATCCTACCTCTCTTTCGAGACTAATCCTCTACTAGAATCATCTTCTATATTTGTCTACCTGACCCTCTATATTATATCCATTAATTTGTCAAAAATAATGATCATAATGAAGAACTCCATTATTTTTAGATTAGGTCTATCAGAATGTTGGGATTCCAAGTATTCATCTAATTGAGTAATTTACAGTTATGTGGCATCTATTGGTTAAGTT
The DNA here is from genome assembly GCA_037957365.1 of Torreya grandis. NCBI lineage: Eukaryota > Viridiplantae > Streptophyta > Pinopsida > Cupressales > Taxaceae > Torreya > Torreya grandis. The sequence goes on along the minus strand of JARHVA010007916.1, from coordinate 437,493 downwards.
TCCTTAGTAGTAGTCATTGTAAAAACTTCCCCTAAATATTACATTAAGGTATCTACATGTAATGGTTCTAGTAATGATGTTCAGATGATTTTGGACCAATATAAATTTATAAATTTAGGAACTAGATGAATAACATAAGTGTGCTTCTTCTTATTGGATTTAGAAGAGGGAGTAATGGAAGTGTCTTGGGTTGTGGTGGAGAAAGGAATAGGAAATCCTAATTGAGAAGAAGATACATGTAATTGGGTGCTATCAAGGGATTCCCTAGTCTACTTAAAATGTAATTTCTTAGACTTAGGGGGAAACGAAAACATCAACTAATGTAATAGGAAAGGAGGAAAAAATAATAGGCATAACAAAAATCATAGGATCTAGAGTAGTGCTCCAAATAATATAGGAAATAAGACTACTGGATGGTGGAGCCTAATCTTATCACAATGCATAATTCTTGATGGGGGGTGTGTGGGGATTTCCCCCCCATAATTGTTACCATAGGGTTCCAAGGGATGATGACCTACATGGAGACCCACTGGTAGGGGTTTGGGGGTAATGTCTTGGAAGAAATGTTTTTGTGAAAAATGCATTGTAAAATATTATAATTTCATAGTAAATTTTGACCATTTAATATTAGGTCATAAATCTTATGGTTGAAATTATGTTGGTTCATTTTAACCCTAATATGTAACCCTCCTTCGATATGGTGGAATTATAATCATGATAGTTTACTTTGAGTTAATGAAGAGGAGATTATAGTGGGTGTATAGTATATTTATCCCTTCATTTTTGGACTAAATAAGAGAAGAAATGGATATTTTTGTGTGGATATTACCCATATAGGGTGAACCATGCTAAATATATATCTCTCTTGTATTGTGTTTTATGCATTTTATTTCCATATTTATGCAATTAATATTGTTTTGCATTTTATATTCATAAAAAGGACTGTTGGGAATAATATGAGAACTATAAGGAATAGAGATTGATGAGTCAAAAACAAAACTAGAAATAACAAGAACTAATGAAATAAAAGTAATATTAGGGACAATAGAAACCACTGGGGCTGAATAAAAAATATGCATTAAGGTAGTCATAGGAGCAATGTCCTTACCTAACATTTCTACATTTATTATTTCTTTAAATTGTATTCCGTGAAGACAAAAGATTTTTTATTTTTTGTAGATCCTCATCCTTATCCCTAGGCTTAGGATATTCTTACATTGATGTCTCAACAAATGTGTCCATAGGGTCCCTCTAAATTATAGGCTTCCTTTCATAGTATTTTTTTGACTTTTCAGTAAAGAAAGGGGACTATTGATTGGAAGTGGGTGTGACACCCACAATTGTAGTTGTATATATGTATGAAATAGGGAGGATGGAATATTTAGAATTAGAATTATCTATGTAAACTAGTTATCCATATCTCCCAATGGAACTCACAGTAGTAGGAATTTCCTCTACCATTATCTCTAACTTAACATTTGACATTATAAATGGTAGTGGCTGAGATGGAACTTTTTGTTATGACCTTGACATAATAGGGACCTCATCCACACCCTTATCTATTTTTATAGTTGTCCTCACAATGGGTGGTGGTCTAGAGGAGGTTATTTGGTCTTGTTGCCATTGAGAACACTAAGAGGTCCATTAATCTATAGTTGACCATCCACTTAGATGTGTGAGTCTAGTATATTCCTTGGAAAGTGTTATGGAGGGATCCTCTTTGATATATCCTAAAATATCCTCCATCATTCCAACTTATATTTATCTATATAGAATCTTGGCATCCTTTTTTGTATACAAAATTATGAAATCATTCTCATATGGTTCATATAGGTAGGGGATACTAAAATATTAGATGTGCTTTTGGATTTGGCCATGAGGAACCTAATCCATATGAAGTAATGTAGATAATAAATAATATGCCCTACTTTTATAAAATTCTCCAAAATGATTTATAATAGTGTAGAAAAATTTTCCAATCATTAAAGAGGAGCTATGAAACATATCCTTCTTCTTGTTCTTCCAATATTCATCAATGCTCCACCACAACCAGTAGGAAATCTCATATTTAGATAATTTTTGAATTACATATTTTAGGAGTTGTAAAGGGGAAATCTTACTCCCCATTACCATGATTAATATGTATTAAAGATAGAGCCAATAATCCCCTCTTATCCCTAATGTTTTTATAGTGGTTTATGATATTCTGAGCAAAGGTTCCTCATGGATATCCCTCTAAACTTGAGGATAAATGTTTTTAATAAATATGACTATATTAATCAAATTTTATTATGAATATTTTCAATCCATCACTCAAAATCCCTTAGCATGTACAAATTTCATATGTTCCCATCATGATGGCCACTAAATCCACTTAGATACATTTTTTTATTAATATTTTGGTGTTGAGCAACAATGATAAGAAATTCTGGATAAAAATTGAAATATCCACCATGTTGAGGGTGTTTAGTAACCTATAAGACCACATTATTATCATATGAATACACTCTATTAGGATACAAACCATCAATTTTGGCTTCAATACAACAATTCCATAAATGGTAAAATTAGAATTTTTTAGGAAAATTTAAGACATGTGTCAAATAGAAAATATACATCTTATACATGAACCTAAATAACCATAATCTACATGTAAAATCCCATTATTTTTACCACAAGAACCTTTAATTTAAAATAATATTTTAATTCATGGTATAGGATTCAATGATCAATCCTAAAATGTAACTCTTTTGTACTTAAGAGACAAGTTAATTTCCTCCAATAGACTTTTCCACTTTAGGGAAATATACTTCCAAATAAAACACTAAAAACATTGATAGGTTTAAATTTAATATGATCCCACCAATACAACTTATGAATCCATATAGATACCTATTTTTCCAACAATTCCATTATAGATTAACATTGATAATAGATGTTGTCAACATGTATGTTGTAGTTGGATATCTCTATCTTTGAAGCCTCATGGCTAAAAATTGGAATCATCACCATGTTGAGGGTGATGGATAAACCATATCACCACATTATTGGCCTTTGATTAAAAGTATAAATAGATCTAGTGACTAGTCACCTTATAGTTCAAATCTATGCAAAATTCTAAAATTGCATGTTAGTGATAATTATAATGAGGGTTTTAAATAATGCAAGTTATGCATGCATGCCTAAACTTAATCAAAATTGAGTCTTTTGAAATTAGACTCACTCTTAAAAATATATGAAAAATTTGCATGTTTACCAAAATTTTAGATCAACTATTACACATCCTAGTTACATTATCAATCTATATATAAAATACATATAAAAATAAATGAGTAAACTAAGATTAGTAGGTGATGGAGTTTGCATGGTTAAACTAGAAATTGTTGGAGAGACTATAGTGGAAGGTATAGTTGAACTAGAATACCTATCCATAGATTGCTTCTTTACTTACAACACTTTATAGTGCTTGCATACAACATTGTAATGCAACCTTATTATGTCCATGTTTAAAAGGGAGGGCTTATGCACCCTAATGAGCTATTGTATCAATAAAGCATGTTCAGTCTTGGTGGATCTAAATCCACCCAATATATCTCCACGTCTATGACCTTATTTTTATAAAATCCTAAAACTTTTTCAATTTATTCTAGTGTACATACTTTGGTACTTATATTAAAATGGGTCGACTCTTATTATTTCACTTGATCAAAAATAGCCTTTCTTATTAACTAACTTGACGGATCTTAGGCCTAGGATAATTTTAGCTCATCCAAAATTTATAAGACTTATTTTTAATGTTATTTCAATTTAGGAGACAAGGATTACATGCTTGGTACCCATTCTCTAATTTATGATATGATAATAAACACCATATTTAGAGCACAAGTTTCTTCTAATAGTGTCATGAAATCAATATGGCTGAAAGCCTTATTGGTTGTATGCAATACAAGTAAATTTAGTTTATTTTCATATTTTTTCAAAGAATTAAATAATTTGAGTATCTCAAATATGTAAGGGGATAATTAATCCCTATTTTAAAATAGTCTCCAAAATATTGTTAAGCCTAAGGGCATCATTATGTACATCACCTTCAATTTCCCCATGAACATGAACAATTTGTTGTTATTTCCATACCTTTTCATGATCTTGTTATATCTCTTACTTGGCTTGATCTATTCCCTCATGAAGCTATAATAATTAACTTGTATTTGACTATAGGTAGGATTTTAAATCCTCATTGTAATGAGAGTGAAAAAGTCTCTTGGTATTTATCCTTGATAGTGAGAACACATCCTACCTTTCCTCCAAGTCCAAGCCTCTACTAGAATCATCTTCTATCTTCATCTTCCTAATCCTTTGTATTGTAGTCATTGATTTGTTAAAAATACAGATCATAGTGGGTCACTCAATTATTATTAGACAAGTCTATGGGAAGGTTGGGCTTCTATTTTTCATTCCATTAGGGAATTTATGGCAATGTCACATATAACGATTGAGTGTCCTCAGTAGTGGTCATTGTCAAAACATCCCATAAATATTACATTAAGGCATATACATATAATGGGTATAGTAATGATGTTCAAATGATATTGGACTAATATACATTTAAAAAATGATAAATTAGATAAACAACATAAGTGTGCTTTTTTTTCTTGGATTTAGAAGAGGGAGTAATGGAAGTACCCTAGGTTATGGTGGAGAAAGGAATAAAAAATCATAATTGAGATGAAGATATGTGTAATTAGGTGCTATCAAGGGATATCCTAGTCTTCTTAAAATATACTTTCTTAGACTTATATGTAAAGTGAAACTAAAATTGAATTAATAAGAGGGGAGGCAAAAAAATAGGCATAGAAAAAAATCATATGAGTTAAATTAGTGCTACAAATAATAGATGAAATAAGACTATTGGATGGTGGAGCATAATCTTATTAGAATGCGTAGTTCTTAATGGGGGGTGGGAGGGTGAGGTATTTTCCCTCACTATGGTCACTATGGTGTTCTATGGGGTGATGACCTACATGGAGAGCCCCCAATAGGGATTCGGGGGTAACACCCCAAAATTTAGAATTTTGTGAAAATGCATTGTAAAGTATTGTAATTTCATAGTAAATCTAGACTACTCACTATTAGGTCATAGATCTGATGTTATAAAATATGTTTGTACATTTTTGACCTAATATGTAACCTTCATTTGATATGAGGGCATTGTAATCATGGTATCATATTTTGTGTGAATGAAGAGGAAATTATACTGGATGTATTTCAAGTTTATTCCTTCAATTTTTGGACTAAATAATAGAAAGACTGGTTATTGTTGTATGGACGTAGCCCATATTTGGAGAACCATGTTAAATTTGTCTCTCGTATATTGTGTTTTTTGCATTTGATTTCAATCATTATTTCATTAATACTTTTTTGCATTCTATATTCCTAAAAAGGATTGGTGGGAATAATAAGAACACTAGAAGGAATAGGGATTGATGAGTTAATAACAACACTAAAAGAAATAGTAATCAATGAAACAAAAATAATAGGAAAAATAGTAGAAACCACAGGGATTGAAACAATGCATTGAGGTAGTCACAAGAGCAATGTCCTTACCTAAATTTTTTATATTTATTGTTTCTTTCCCTTTTATTCCTTGAAGACTCAAGGTTTTTTCCTTTTATATCTCATCATCATCCTTAGTCATAGGATATTCCTACATTGATGTCTTATTAAATATGTCCATAGGGTCCTTATGAACTATAAGCTTCCTCTCTTAGTAAATTATTGAATTTTCAACCAAGGGAGGAGACTATTAAGTGGAAGTGGGTGTGAAATCTATGCTTATATTATTTGGAGCTGAAAACAAAATAGGGAGGATGGAATATTTAGAATTAGAAGAACCTATAAAAATTAGTTATTCATCTCTCCCAACAAAACTCATAGTACTAGGAATTTACTCAACCTCTTGCTCTAACATAACATTTGAAATTATAATTGGTGGTGGCTGAGATGGACCTTTTTATGAGGACCTTGAAACTATAAGGACCTCCTCCACACTCTTATCTTTCTTGAAAGTTGTCATCATAATGGGTGGTGGTATAGAGAAGGTTATTTGGTGTTATGGTTTTTGAGAACACTAATAGGTCTAGTAATCTATAATTGACCATGAAATCAGATATCTCTTAAAATCACCTCCATAATTCCAACTAATTTATCTCTTTATATAACCTTGGCATCATATTTTGTATACAAAAATATGAAATCATTCTTATATGGTTCATACTGGTAGGGGATGGTAAAATATTGGATGTGATTTTAGATTGGGCCATGAGAATCCCAATCCATATGCAACAATGTGTCTAGTGAATAGTATTCCCTAATTTTATAAAATTATATAAAATTCTCTTTATTAGTGTAGTACATTTGGAAAATCATTAAAGAGGAGACATGAAACACATCCTTCTTGTTCTTATTCAAATCTTCATCAATGCTCCACCATAGCTAGTAGGAAATCTCATGTTTAGATAATGTTTTAAGTACATGTTTTGGGAGATGTAAAGGCAAAAACATGTTCCCCATTACCATGATTACTATGTAGTCATGATAGAGCCAATAATCCCCTCTTAACTTTAATGTTTTTCTAGTGATTTATATTATTTTTAGCAAGGGTTTCTCATGAATATCCCATTAAACATGAGGATAAATTTTCTCAAGAATTATGACAATATTATTCATATATGAATGATGTGGACAAAGAAAAAGGAATCAAAAACCTAATTTTTAATACAATCTTGGGTTGGGATCCAGAGAGATCCATTGTGCATGTAAATGGTACTCATGACTACATCTAATAAATATAACATCATAAATAAATGGTATTGTATAGGCCTCTTATCCTTATTAAACATTTTTTCATTTAGATTTGTGTTTATTATGTCTCTCATGGTGAAGGTTACCTCTGAGGTCATAAATAAATCCAATAATAGCACCCATTATAGGTGGAAGAAGTGGATAATGGGTTAATTGTAACATGCTCAATAAGGCTATCAGAATTTAGAATCCCATATAATTTTTTTGATAAGGATTGGATGCTTAGCTTTGAGGGTGACCAATTCTCTTGGAATGATATATTTCCATAATGTGTTCTTAGTTGTGGTAATACTCTTCCACAGCTTAACCTAGTGTCCATGATAGGTGGTATGTATAATGGGTATTCACATGTACCTATCAAAAAGATCCCCTAAAATATAAGTGATGACTATTTTGTGGCTCATGTGGTGTAGAAAACTAGTTCCATTCTCTTTATTTATGAAGAATAAGTTCCTAAACTAGTCTATGCATGACATCACTTATTATTTTTTTAATGGTATCAAGTTCATTACCAGCCAATTCTATGGGATCATCCAATTTTATTCATGTGAATGGGTGTCCACGTATTTGATCACATCCTAGAGAGCTAAATAATTGGCATATTCATCATTAAACATAACATACTCAAATATAGAATTTATATATTATGTGGAGTCTTTGATAGAAAATTTAGAAGGTGGGAGCACTCCCCTTATTACCTTAGATGAAGAATCCATGTCTACCTAGTTGAATTACATAGTTCTAGTCTTCAATTAAAATAATTTATTAATTTTTAGAAGTAATTTTTGTAGTAACATAAATAGCTAGGGCTTGAAACTCTCTTATGAGTAAAAATGAACTTGATCTATTTATTAATCAATAGGCATGATGTCTCTTTATAATACACTCATATAGCATTGCGTCTAGGACTTTAATTCTAGTTCATATGCCATTAATTTCCAACATCTCTAATCTTTTTTGCTTAATTAATTCAAAAATTTCCACTTTAAATTGGTAGGAATGTCATGTATATTTTTTATACGTTAAGATGAATGCCATGATGTAGCCATGAACAAGTGTCACCTTATCCCTACTTCCACACAAAATCAATTATGCCACATAGCATGCCTTTAAAAGTTAGGTGTCATAATTTGTGTTTAGACCATGTTAGCCAATTATTGTAACACTTTGAATATACAAAAAATTAAGGTTATGAGAAACAAAATTTATGAAAAAAATATCTGAAGACCAAATCCTATGGACAAATTTTTTGAATAACACTTTTTTCAAACACAACTTCTGAATAGTTTATCTGAAGGCCAAATTCTAAAAATAACTTATAAAAAAGCTTGTGAAATGTATAATATGTGAATCCAAATTCATGACAAAATATTTGAATAAAAGTTTTCAAATATTAAAATGTGACAACAAAGATTCAAAAAACCAACTTTTTGAATAAAATATAGGAAGAAAAAATGTTGAATTCCATGAGTAGAAAAAACCAAAAGTTGTGAACACAACATGTGAAGTATAAATTATGAGAATAAAAATTAATCTATGTAGGCATGAGGAATTAGAATTTTAGATATGTCAAAGTGTGTGATAAATGTTGTGAGGGATAAAAATTTCAATTAGAAATTTTGAAGACCCAAAACACGAAATTCACAACCTATGAAGTGAAAAATACATGAAGTCTAAATGTGAAAACATGTATATGAAAAAATTACAAATACCATTAATATGTTAGTCCAAATTAATCACATAATGATAACCCAAATAATAAAAAATGCTTATTGTGTTTATATTAAGCACTAGTCATCCATATAAAGAATAACTTTTAGAGATTGAGATTGTTGAATACACATATAAATGCTAATGGAAAGCCTTTTCAAAATAAAAATAGACCTTTCAAACTTATAATGGGTTTGTACTCAAAAAAATATGTGGGGATGTGTTAAATACAATAAATGGTGACTCACAGTGGTAATACTCCTGAGTATTCAAGAACCCATAATCCTTGATTATCAACAAAATATGAAACATTAATCATATCCAAAGAGAATAATTAAACCAAAAACTCAAATGAACTCCAAATTAATACATACAACATAATATCCTTGTACATACCTTAGATCTATGTGTGATTATTTAATTTTATTTTACACTTGTCTTTACTATTTTAGTAAGGACTTTAAACTAACTATAAGTTTCATTCTAATTTTCCTTGAAGCATATTCATTTTAAGGGATCTCAAGAATTTCTCTACTACTATCTAAGAATCCATAAAATTGATAGATATACCTTTAGTTCCTTATTTTCTATTTATATCCATCATATTCTTGCATGATGCATGATACATTGATCATATTTCATCATGTGAGTTTTGATCACCTTTATATTTTCTTTGGGTTTGTTGATCACTCTTTAGGATACATTGGCCTTATTTTTTTCTATTTAATGTGAGTATAATAAGTAAATAAGGAACCATTATGATATGGTTTTGCTGAAAACTTGATTACTAGAATGTCCTTTCCATCTATATTTATATCAATGGTTATTACATTAAATAAGTATTAACACAAGAAGTGTATTTAATCCAAAGAGAAGAGAAAAAATTAAAAATTTATATGGATTAATTAGATTATATCTTCCATACCTAATATAAGTATTCAATTTTGATATAACCATAATTAATCTATTTACTTTGTACATGAATTATAAAATTTTTAGACATAAGGTTGTAAAACCTACAAACAAAGCCAGTTTATGTGTTGTATTTTATATCATTCCCACACATGTTCTTATTTTTGGAACATATCTTATGGATTCAACATTTATACAATTAAACATGGATGAATCACATATTGAATTTTATATTATCTTGGTGATACTAGAAGGGGTCAATCTAATTATCACAAAAAAATAAGACATTTATTCTAGAAAACTAGGAACTAAACTAAGGGAAAGCAAAATGTTGAAAATACGAAAGGCTAATTTAGAAAAAATAAAATTAATATATATGAAACAAATGATAGAAGACAAGAAACCTATGTGTAAGAATAGTAATTGTAACCTACTACTACCTCACCTTAGCACTTGTGGTCATTTAGAGACATCTTTAGATGGTGCATCCATGAAGTAGTGCTTCAAAAACTGCCCACTAACTTGATATGGTAGTCCATTACCTTGAAGGTCACTTAAACATAAAGAATTATTACCAAATATAATTGATATATAGTAAGGTTTGGACCATAAGGGGGTAAACTTATCATGTCATCCTTTATTTTTGTGGGCTTTGTCCAATAGAAGAACCAAATCAAATATTATAAACATTTAAACTTTGCTATTCTATCAATCAAACTTTTGACCATTTCTTAATGATTATTTAAATTAAGCAAGGATTCATTCATAAAATCCTAAATATCTATTGTATTTAATAAACATGACTCTTATTTCTTAATGGGTTTCATGTATTCCTACATAAATTATGTGTTTGTAATTTGAACATAATTAGGAATACTAGTTATTATCCATATACTAGTAGGTAAGGTGAAGCTTTGAGGACCTAATTAAATCTTGTTCAATATGCTCATAGTGCATATTTAAATAATTATGCAATTCTCTATGGTTTTTTACAATTGACTTCTTAATGTCATCAATTAAGTTTTTATTTATTGATTCAACCAATCTATTTCTTTGTGGGTAATAATTGGAATATGACTTGATAGTTATTTGATTATCATGGGTCCATTAAGTGATCTCAATTGATTATAATTCTATACCAATGTCATAAACTAAGGAAATAGGGGTACCTAACCTAGTTTTGATGTTTTCTTCCAAAAAATTGATTACATCTTATGCTCTAGAATGTTTTCTATCTATTGCTTCAGTTGATATGGTGTAGTAATATGTAGTTGTGAGCATAAACTTATGGCTATCTAAGGAATTTGGGTTGATTTCATCAATGAAATCCAAGCCTCATCGAGTGAATGACCCTCATTCAATGTCAAGTTTTAACGAAATCATTGTGTGCACTTCTCTTTTTTCCAAAAACTATCATTCATGGCATGTTATTAATGGTTGTGTGTATCTTTGGATACTGTTGGTCAATAATAGCCCATTTGGGGAATCTTATGTGATATGGTGTTTCTAGATGGATTATAACTTATAATATTTTTATGTAAGTTTTCTATGATTTCTTGAGATTATTCTCATGATACACATCTCAAGTCGATGACTTCATAATTTATTATATAGAAGATTCCTTTTCTGATCATGTAATGAACAACTTTAAGACTCCAGGCTCTCTTTTGTTCTCTACTAAGTTCTGGGGAATAATTGCATGTGATTAAATATTAAATGATATATATTTACCAATATTCTCTAGATAATTGGGTCTAAAATACCTCCTTAATTAGGATGTATGGGTTAGGTACAGTCATAAGCTAAATGATGTCTTGTTCTCTAATAATTTTGGCAAGATTGATTTCTATGTCAAACTCTTACAATTTTTCCATTTATTTGTGCATGTGCTCTACCAATTCCTTCTATTGTAAAGTGAGATTAACAATAGGGTTTGGAACAATAGTTATAGTCTTACTTATCAATATGTAATATCTAAATATATTCACAGATTTAATCAGAGTAAATATATACTTGTCTATCATGGAGTAATTGAGATCTTCTTCCTCTAAATTTGAGCTCATGAATGTAATAGGATTCTTACTTCCATATTTATTTTTGGAAATTATATAAATAATTGTTTTATAAAGTAAACTAATATAAGACAAAATACTTATTGATATTTATGTTTATTAACACTGGATCTTGAGATACAACATCCTTGATGTCTTGAAAAGACTTTTGATCCTCTAGTGTACATTATAATTTTGAATCCTACTTAATAATTGAATTCAAATTATTTTTTCTTTGGAAAACTTTAGATAAAATTCCTCACAAAATTAATCTTTCTAAAGAAAGACTTAAATTATTTCCCATTCTTTAGGAAATCTATCTTTAAAATATCTTAAATTCATCTTGGATAAATGGTGATACCATCCTTGGTGATGATGTTCCAAAAAAAAGTGACTTTAATAACACCAAATATTTTATTTTTTTGGTTTAATGAGTAATCAAACCTTCTGCATCTTTCAAATATTAACTATAGATAACCTACATGATCAATTCTATTTCTTAATAAAATAGTATGTCTATGTAAATGATTATGCATTTACCTATTAGCCCTTGAAGTTAGTGGTACATGGATCTTTTAAAATTATCTCATGGATTAATTAGTCTAAAATTAATCCTATTAAACACATAAGTACCTAAACTCATGATAAATACAATCTTCATCTTGTCTTCTAAATCTATCATCATCTAGTTATATCCTAATAAATCATCTAAGAAGGACATCATTCTATAACCACTTAATATCTATTTAACCTCATCCAAGGAATTTAGAGTTGTTGTATTTCTTAGAATCCTTTTTTATTTTTTTAAATCTAAACAAAATTTGATTTATCCACTCCTTTTTCTAACTGGAACCAAGATGGAAACCCAAGTTGAGTGTCTATTAGGAAACCCTCTTCTAGTATCCAATATCTTCTATACTTCATTTTTAATAAGTGTTTCTAAGGTGGAATTAACTATTCCCTACTTTTTTCTAAATGGATTATGGTTTAACTTTAGTTTGATTGTATGAGTGGTGACCCTATAATTAAAAGCCTTCAAGTCTTCATAGATCTATGTAATCATAAATTTATATTGGATGAGTAAATATTTCCTATCATTGTATTTTTAATGCATAATATAAAGTTAATGAGGCAACCTCTAACATTCTAGGATATAAATGGAGATAAAATCCACTCCAAATCATTTCGTTTACATATGGGTTGAACAACTGAGTGGTGGAATAACATGTTGATCATGCATGTTATTCAACCATGTGTGAAAGGATGAGTGACACCTAGAATAATGTTAAAACCTAGTTGAGATAGATGGATGTAATCTATGGTAAGGTGGGAGACCTCAAAAATAAACTCCAAAGGAGGGAAAGGTAGGGAATAAAAGAAGGCTCTATGAGTTTGAAGGGGATTACTTTTAGGCTAGTTTTTTATGGACAATTGTCTTAATACCAATGATTAGAACCGATAGCTATTATACACGCATGTGTAAACATGATAAGGTCTTATGTGCACTTATTTTATAATAAAATCTAAGGTATAAAATAAATAGAGATTCCTTTTGGAGTATCTATTACACACCATTATTCAAAAGGTTATATCTCAAACCAAAGAGGTATCTAAGGTAGTTATTTCACACACCTAAAATACTATAGTAAAGAAAACATTTATAAAAACATAGAGAATTGAAAAAGTCAAAATAATTTCATATAATCAATGACATTTTATAATTTTCCAATATCTATCACACATATACAATAAATATACACAAGTAATAACAATAAGGAACTTTATATATATTTTTCAAACTTTAAATTATTGATTGAAGAAAAAAACTAAAAAAGTAAACACAATTAACTATATAGAATTAGAATAGAAAAACATCAAAATTGTTGCATGAAAATCAAAAGACTTCTCATTGTATCGATACATTTTACAAGCCTTGAAAATAAGAATATTAAAGGTATAAATATATTTAGGGAGGGGAAGCCTCATCCTCAAGATATATGCAAAAGTCTAAAATTAAATGTGATTTATAATTAGAGTGAGATTTATAATTAATGCAAGTTATTCATGCATATCAAAACTTAGTAAAAATTGAGTATTTTGAAGTTAGACTCACTCTTAAAAATATAAAACATGTGCATGTTTAAAAAACTATAATATCTGTCCTAGTTACATTGACAATCTACATATAAAAATAACTAGGTAAATTAAGGATTACTAATCGATGTAGCATGCATGGTTGAAGTGATAGTCATTAGAAGGACTATAGTAGAAGGTGTAGTTTAAATGGAAGACCCAAACATATCCTATTTCTTCACATCCAACACATGATAGCCTTTATATAAAACACTATAGTGCAACCTTATTATGTTCATGTCCAAAAGGGAGGGTCTATGTACCCTGGTGACCTAAGCTAGCAATTGGACATGTTCTACCTTCATGTCTCTAAATTCCACCTAAAATATATCCACATCTATGAAATTATTTAATAAAAATACCAACTATTGTTTAGTCTATTATATTGTACATACATAGAGACTTTACTTAAAATGGGTTGACTCCTATTGTAGAAGCTAATAAAAAATGGCGCTGTATATTAGTTTACTTTGACAATCCCAAAGCTAAGAAATTTTTAGCTCATCAAAAAAATTTAGCACTTTATTTTCATAATCTATTAATTTAGGAATGAAGGCTTTCATGATTGATACCCACTCTCTAAATTTTGATGTCATAATGAACACCATATTCAAACCATTGGTTTCTTATAATGGTTTCATTAAATCAATATGGTTAAAAGCCTTATTGGTTGTATAAAATATAAGAAAATTCAATTTATTTTCATCTTATTTAAAATAATTAAATAATTTGATTATGTAAACTATGAGATGGCATAATTTATCCCTCATTTAACCAATAATATCAAAAATATTGTAATTCCTAAGGATAGTATTCTATACATCTTTAATATCATTAGGGACATGACCACTTTGCCAGTGTTCCCTTACTTGCACAATCTATTGTTGTAACTCCTACCTAGCATGCATTATTCCCTCATGAAGTTATATCAATTCCTTTTTATTTTCCTATAGGTAGGCTTTAAAATACTCATTATATAGAGATAGTCCAAATATTGAGGTCTTTCTCCTTGATAATAAAAATACATCCTACCTTTATTATAAGACTAAACCTCTTCTAGAATTATCATGCATCTTCATATTCCTTATCCTATGTAATTTAGTCATTTATTTATATAAAATAGATCTCACAACAAGGATTTCAAGTACTGTTATATTGGGTCTCTAAGAGGCTTTGGATTCTAAGTTTATATCCCATTGGGGAATCACTAGATATGTGGTATTTATTAACTAAGTATCCTTAGTAGTGGTCATTATAAAAATATCGACTAAATATTGCATTAAGGCCTCTAAATTTAAGAGGTCTAGCAATGCTGTACAAATAATATTTAAATAGTCTATATTTCCAAATAGAGGCATTGGATGGAAAACATAAGTGGGATTATTATTCTTGGATTTGGTAGGAGTAATAGAATTATCTTAGGTTATGGTGGAGGAAGGAATAAGAAATCCTAGTTAACTATAAGATATGTGTGATTGGTTGTTAACAATAGCTCCCCTATTCTTCCTAAAATCTAATTTATTGGACTTACATGGGGTAGGGTAAAATGCAACTAAATTAATGGTAGGGAAGGCATAAAGAATAGGTAGAACATAAACCCTAAGATCTAAAGCAATGATATCAATAGAAGAGGAAACAAGACTGGTGGGAATAATAATAACACTATAATGAATAGGTACTAAAGAGTTTACATCAACACTAGGAAAAATAGGAGCCAATGAAATGAAAGTAATTGGAGGCATAATATAAACTATAAGGACTAAAGAAAACATAGGCATTAAGCTAGTTATTGGAGCAATGTCCTCACCTAACTTTTTCTATTTTAAATGGTGCTTTACCTCCTTAAAGATTTAATATTTTGTCCTTTTTTTAGCTCTTCATCCTCATACTCATCCTGAGGTTTAGGATCTTATTGCATTTATGTCTTAAAAACTTTGTTCATAGGGTCCCTAAGAACAATAGGCTTCCTCTTGTACTAAATTTTTAATATTTAGCCAAGGGAGGAGCCTAACGGGGGGAAGTGGGTGTGACACCCACACTTGTATTAATTGGAGCCAATGATGCAGTGGGTATGAAATTTTAAAAATAAACAAAATAAATGTAAATTATTTCTTCATCTCCCCCAAAGAAACTCATAGTATCTCCATCTCTTACTCTAACTTGACAATTGTCATTACAAATGGTGGTGGCTGAGTTGGACCTTCATATGAGGACTTTGACACAATATAGGCCTCCCCCACACCTTGATCTTACATGACATATATCACCATAATGGTTCATGTTATAGAGGATTTTCCTTAGTCTTATGATTATTGAGAACACTAAGAGGTCTAGTAATCTATAGTTGATAATCTATTGGGAGGTGGGAGCCTAGTATGTGCCTCTGCAAGTGTTATAAAGGGTTTTGCTTAGATAAATATTAAAATATCCTCCATCATTATAGCTAGTTTTTTTATTTATAAAACTTCAACATCATCTTTTACAATCAAAAATAATAAATCATGTTCATATGGTTCATGTTTGTAGGGGATGCCAAAACCTTGGAAGTAGTTTTGAATTAGGCCATGAGTATCCCAATACCTATGTGGTGAAGTAGCCAATGAATAGTATTCCTTGATTTTACCAAATTTTACAAAATTCATTTTTTTAGTATACCACATTCAACCAATGATTAAAGAGGATACATGAAACAAAACCTTCTTCTTCTTCTTCAAATATTCATCAATGCTCCACCACAACTGGTAGACAATATTTTATTCATCTAGTTTTATAGGGACATAATTTGGGAGACCCACTGCTAGGATTACTATGTAGTCATTATAGAGCCAATAATTCCTTCTTAACCCTAATTTTTTCTTAATGTTATTTAATATTTTGAGAAAGGGTTCATCATGAATATCCCTCAATATTTTAGGGTAAATGTTCTCAATAATTCTTACTATATTACTCATATATGAATAGATTTGGAGGAAGGAAAAGCAATTACATAATTTATTTTTAATATAATATATGGATAGGCTATATAGAGATCCATTATGCATGTAGATAGTGCCCATAACTACATCCAACAAATATGACATCATATAGAAATAGTCATGCGTAGGCTTCTTATCTTTCTTAAACATTTAGTCTTTTAATTTTGTGTTGATTATATCTCCAATAGATAAATTTATCTTTTAGGTCATTAATAAATCCAATAATGTCACCCATTATAGGTGTAAAATATGGATACTAGGTTAATTATATATCTTATTTATTAATTCCATTCTAATTCAGACTCTTAGCCAAAATTTGGTGATAGGTACTACATATTTATCTTTGAGGGTGACCAATTCTATGGGAATGATCCATTTCATTAGTTTTTTTATCAATTATGGTCATCTTCTTCCACATATAAACCCAATACCCATCAAAGGTGGCATCTGTAATGGGTAGTTGCATGTACCTCTAAAAACCATACCCTCAAATGTAAGTGATGACTATTTTTTGACTTATGTGGTTTAGGAAACCACTACTAGTTGTATGTAATTGGAAATAAAAAATATCTACAAATCAATCCTAACTCAAATAAGATATATCCTACTTACACTTGTGATTTGGGATACATTAGATAATTAGGGTCATGACCAATATAGATCCACTAGACCTAGCCAAGGGATCTCTTACTAAAATAATAAGACTAGGGAGTGTTTTAATGCCTACAATAAATCAAAACTATGAAATAACCCTAACTGGGTCCTATGATGTCATAGACACTAAACTAATAACAAGTAAAGAAAAATCTAATCTAGTGCTCACCAAAACATGTGGCACAAAGTGGGGGTAATAAACACTAAAAGTAAACATACATAAAATAATTTTATTTAAGCTATGTATAGGTAAAACCCTAGTGCATGGGAGAGTAATATATTCAAAATCCATTACATATGCTACTTATATCTACTAAAGAGAGGACCAAAGCTAGAGATACCTACCTAGAAGATGAACCCATTGAGACTCAATCTTTCCCTTGGCTAAAGGTTCTTTGCAAGAGGTTGTTGTGGTTTATAAGTATCTCTAAGAAATTACAAATCATCCAAGACTTCTCCATAAGACAATATTATTCTCCAAGTAGAAACCCTAAGCTAAGACTCTTTAAGTAGAATGGTAGAAGAGTAGATTGTAAAGAAACACAAATTAACAATTAACTCTTGATGTCTCTCTAAGAATGGAAAAATGAATGTGTCTAACCCTTGATGTCTATCTAGGTTTAAGAATGGATCTAACCCTAAAAAATTACAAAATTTTAGGTTAAAAAGGTTGATTTGATTGAACTAGTATTGAAATTGGAAAAAAACAAATTAGGTTATAAACTATGTTGGCCATCGTTGACCTAGTTCTTCGTAATATTTGTAAATAACAACATAAGGTTGATGTAATAAACATAGTTATGTAAATTTCCAAAAATAGTTTTAGGTTAGGTAAATGGATAATGAAGATGGTAAATGACTAGATGAGGGTAGAAAACAGGTGGAAAAGCTTAGGGGGAATGTTTTTAAGAGATAGTTGGATTTATAATAATGGGAAATAAGGGAAAATAATACTACAATGTACCAATGGTCTATGCACCCATTTTTTAGTGTAATTATTAAGGCATGAACTTAGATAAATTAAGACTTGATGGGTTTAGTTGAGGTCAACATACCCACATTTATGAAAAATGGGGACACTTGGGTTAGAAAGGTGTAAATTTTTACCCTGTATTTGAAAATTCATTTGATCAAAGTATCACTAAGATGTTTTGCACTATATATTTATTTGAATATCATCCAAAAATGAGTTAGCTATCATATTTATTCATAATTCTAAATTTTATAACATTTGATCTTTATGTTTTAGGTCATAACTATAATGGAGTCAATTTAGAATAAACAATGTCTAGGTTTTATGATTTAATAATGATTTGATCTTTTACTATCCTTTGGTCTATTGAAATAAATCTAAATTCATGTATGATCTTATTAAAATCCTAACCCTAGTTACCCTAGATCATGCCCTCTAAATTAAATTCAAATTTGGTGTGAACATTTTATGCGGGAGTATTTCAATTATGCCATAGACTTATCTCAATTTTTATCCTAAGGCTTAATCATATTTTTCAACATGACCAAACCTTAGGATAAAAATATTATGCTTGATTTGTATGTGTCCCGTGGTCTAACTATCACATGGTTCCTTTGTTATAAAGCTTAGGCTAAAGACTTACCCTAAGGTTTATTGTATTTATTTATACAAACCTTTGGCTAAGACTTTAGGATAGGTATTTTATTCTATGGGGTCCTCTTTAACATGTTTTAAAATAAACTTAGTGTAATAATTTATCCTAAATATTTATTCATATTTATTAATACATACAAAAACATTATTCTAAGACTTTAGCTTAATTTTTATGTTCCTAGAGCACTGACTTAAAATTCAATGTTATTTGTAGGATCAATGGTTACCATTTGCTCAGATGATCAAGATCCAATGGTAGAAGCTTAAATATAAAGAAAATAACCTTAAGTTAAATCTCAATCATGTTTTGAGGATCGATGACACACATTTTCTTGGGTAGGATTGATCCAATGATGTGTATTGAGTCAAGACTTCAATAGAGCCCTAGGATAAGCAAGAATGTGACAAGTGTCACACTCATAGCTAAAGAACATTACATAGCCAATGGCATTTGAAAACGTAGATTAAGATCCAATAGTCTATATTTGATCATGTGAAGATGATCAGATGACATATATCAATCATTAAAAAGTCAATGATAAATGTGGAAATGATACATGGCATACATGCAGGACATAAATTAAAGCTCAAGAATATCTTAACAATCAATGATACACATAAAGCATACACCTTTTGATCAATGGTATTTAGAATAGGAGGTACAATTATGTAGATTGAGATCCATAAAGCATGATTTTTACGTGCAATCAAGATCAATAGTGAGTATGAAGCATTGAAAATTCAAGGATAGATGTAGAGATGACATATGACATACCTATAGGCCATGAATTAAATATTGAAAATATCTAAAATATTGATGATACATGATGTAGCATACACATCTTGATTGATAGCCTATAGAGTGAGGTGCATAATCAAGTAGATCAAGATCGATGGAGCATGATTGATACCTATAATCAAGATCAATAGTGCAAGATCAATGTATAATTTTCAATTGATCGTAAGACCAATGGCATTCAACCTTGTGGATCAAGATCAATGAACCATGATAACTTATGTAAATAAATCTAGTAGTGGGAGATCAATGTGTAATTTTCAAAAGACAATGGTCACTTTTTAAATATTAATGAGCAAAGTGTCATGAAAATGCCAAATGATGTCATGGCAATGTCACATTGGATCTAAATAAATTTGATGTGCCCATTTAGAGATTTTTGGAACCTAGGAGATGTAAAGGTTTAAATGTAAAGATCTAAGCATAATATAAGTCACAAAGCTCATATAAGTTCAAACAACTACCATCATTAAATCATTATAAATAACCCTATCACATCTAAAATCCCTAGTTTGATCCTATGATCATCATAATCAAGATAATAAAATTAAATTATCATATAATCAAGGATAATTTGATCTAAAATTAAATTATAGGCCACTAGTTAAAAATTTAGATAACTTAGCCATTTCATCCCTAAAAAGTGTGGAACTCTATTTGACCTCAAAAGTAGGACAAGTTTTCAAGGATATGCAATTAGATGACACAACTTTGAATACTATGGATAATAATTGGTTGAGCTTGTTCTGGACCATTAAGAATCAATAACGCATCATCAGAGAAGAGGAGAAGAATGTGTCTATGAGAAGTCTCTATTATGACATAGTTTTCATTCAAATGATGGGTCTCCATTATGTTACAATAACACTTGAGGAACTTTACTATGCATATGTTCTCTCTCCTATTTTTAAATATGCTAAAATTAATAATAGAATTTTAGTTAATGAGCATATGATAGGTTAGATAACATTATATATAATGGTAATAAAATTCTATTTCATGATTCAAATTGAAGAAGAAGAAAACAACACATTATAAAGCCAAAAATGTGACTAATCACTTCACATACCAAAAATTACATTCATATACCTATGGGAATATTGAGCTACACACAAAAAGACAAAATAAATGAGCAACTACACCTAATAAATATAAAATATTATCTACAATTATATTTCATCCCTTGCTTAAAGTATCTTTCCTCAAACAATTAAATGCTTTTCAAATTTAAAATTTGAAAATTTGAAAAAAACAGTTTTAAAAAATTGCTTTTTAATAAAAAATATTAAAATTATACCACTCTGCTCTTATGTAAAATAATTCCAATATTAGAATGGATGACATTGTATGACCCTCTAACTCAGTAAGAAATGAATATTGAATATGCAATGTCTAGCCAATATGTCGAAGAAAAAATAATTCCAACTATAGCACAAGTAGAATATAGGTAAAAAAATAGATCCAACTAAGTAAAGCATGACACAATAGTGAAAAAAGATTTAAAATATCAAGTTTAGGTGAAATTCCACACTCAAAAACTCCCACATAGGTAGGAAAAAGTGAAACATAACTAGAAATAGTAATGCCAAAAAAGGTAGGTTGTAGACTATCTACCAAGATACCATGGGTGACCAATAGAGAAATATGTAACTAGCATGTAGATTATATTCCAAGTTCTCTTTTATGATACCAAATTTAATTTAGTGTAGCTAAAATGCCAATACAAAATTTAATACCAATGATAGGATTTAACACAACCAAAATGCCACCAAACACCTTAATACCAAATAGAGACTTGTTGTTAGATGCAGGTTCTTTACATCCCCTTCCATGTAGGTCTAAGGCAAGAATAAAGCTGATCTAATAAAAAAACCAAGAAAAATACAAATGTAAGTGTGGATATATAAAATTGGTCTTCCTCACTTTCACACTACCAAAGATAACTTCTTGCAATGACAAGCAAAAAGAAAAGAAATTATTAAATAAAATCAAAGTATGTAGGCCATATAGTTCAAATATAGGAGAAGAAAGAGAAAATTAATTATCTAAGATCTGATACCAATGATAGGACATATAATATTATTTGGAATGGAAATGAAATTCTATTTCATGATTCAAATTGAAGAGGAAGTAAACTATGCATTATAAAGCCAAAAATGTGACTAATCACTTCACCTAGAAAGAAGTCCATTCATATACATACGAGACTCTTGAGCTACACACAATAAGAAAAAATAAATGAGAAATTACACCTAATAATTAGGAAATATTATCTACAATAATATTATAGCATACTTGCAAGAATATAGCTAATATCTTTGCCATACATTTAAATATTATTATAAGCTACCTGAACCCCAAATAGACCAAACTACAATCAAAAATTGGGCTAAGTAAAATGGCTTGAAGACCAGCCTTTCCCTATGGTTATAATATAGGAATCATGGGTTTACATATTTTATGTCATCTTTCTCATCAATTAGTTCAGTCCTAGGATAAGAATGATCATGAATTTGATGAATAGGATATGTGGAAACCCAACCACCACATATGTGTACAATATTTGGGTGCCCTTAGTCTATTTTTTGATAGAGAAACACCTCACCCCTCCCCTTGGTGAAGAGGTTAGGACTTGTTTTAGTAAGTAGATCTTTGCAGTTAAGAAAAAACTAGGAACTAATTCTACATGATGTCATATCTCTTAGATGCCTTGTTTTATACCACTAAGATCCCCATCCTAAGAGAATGGTCACCAGATAGGACATAGATAGTCTCCTAATACTATTTAAAATTACACATATTCAAATATAGGGACCACATCCAATTCATATATGAATGTGCTTATCCAGCCTTATCCAAGGCCATGACTATGAATCCAATGCCAAGAGTTAACTTGGTAACTAAAATGTCCATTGAGGCCATGGTAAACATCTGGTTGTATCCATATTTCACAATCATCAAAATCAAAGGAACATAATACACTCCCCTCAGGTTAAGAGTTCATGTGCCAAATAAGTAAGCTAAGAAGGAGGTGGCTTACCAATTATGCAATGGAATAGATGGATTGTGTAAAACCAAGAAGAAGGGACTACTTCATAGCTTCCTCTTAACTATTAGAAGTTCTATTTCACATAGGAGGACACCATAGAGGCGAATTCCAAACACATGATCTCTTTTAATCTCTAAGTGGATGATCTAAAGTAGTGGCATCCATAGGGAAAGGTTAAGAAATAGTTGAAGGCTAAGGCAATCAATGTACCATATTATCATCAAGCTAGTTGATGGGTGTCATTGTTACCGCTTCATTTAACCAATGTATATTGGTGTCAGTTCTTACCAGGGCTAGTGTCCAACATATTTTATCAAAAGGTATTTTATTAATTTTAGCTAATAGTATCTTTTTGGGGATTTTGAGTTGATAAAATATAATTCCTATCTTATCCATCTAAGCTATTGCTAGAAATAAGTAAACAATTTTATAAGAAATGTAAAAGACACCACTCTTTGCTAAATCAAATAATCTAAAAAGTAATCAAACTTAAATTACCTAAAATATCAGTCATTTACTATTCTGGAATAAACTTGTAAATACTAATTCAAACTCACATCTAAAAAGTTAAAGTACATCAAATCATTGCTTATAGAATGAAAGATAATTAGGAATCTATATTACATAAAAGTTGGAAACTAAGTAACCAATTTGATTATACAAGAAATGTGAAATCAAATAACTATTTTATCATGCAGGTTATAAAGGTAAGTTATGTAAACAAAAATATATATTAATATTTGAATTAAAATGATAAAATAAATCCCCTATCTCCTTGTGGAGTGGGCCATTACTTACCCTTAGATTTAGGTTCAAATTAGATCAACTTCAAGATATAAAGTAAAAGAACAAAACTGTTGTAATACTTGTATTTTAGAGAATAAAGTTTTACAATATATTTTATGTGAAAAATGTAATAGATATTGAAAGGGATCTATCTATTTATTATATAAAAATTAACTGACTAACCTAAATTATAGATAACATCTTGACTATTTTATGACAAGAATATATTCTAAAGAGATTTGGTGATATAGTTAAGACAAAAAATCATGTCAATGAGATCTTCAAGGAATTAGAGGTTCCCAAGATAACACTATATATGACTAACTTTATCAACCAAATATTACATATTTGAAATACATATCTTACATTCTATTACTACTATCCGGAATAACTTCCAAAAATGGAAGACCAAACAAAAATCAATATCTATATATACATGTAAAAAAATAGAATTGATGAATTAAGTCTTGTAGATTATCATGAGGAATATAGAGAAACTATCTAAGCCCTTAAAAGGGTTTTGAAATAATTTATATAATGATTTGGGCTGATCCATAGCAAAATTTGCATTATTCAGAGCTAATTATTGAAATCCATAGTCAACTGTCAAGATCTTTAGTTGACTACTAAAATCTATAGCCAAATATTGAAATCCATAACCAATTGTCAAGATCTGTAGCTAGAATAGATTGATGAATTCATTATCTTAAATCCTCTTTATTTTCATATAATCTTGGAAAAGCTTATATTATTACTATTCATCAAGAAATTAAAACATGAAGATATTGTAATAATATAGAGATAGGAAAAATATAGTGTAAAACATGAAAATGTTAGAAGAAAGTACAAAGAAGAGAGATTTAGACTTTACATGAGTTCATGTAGATAAAAGCATCTATTTAATACCTTATTCTAGTTATAAATACCAAGATTACATACAGTGCTTAACATTTGTCATTTTTAGGGTCATAATCATAGCATTAATGAGTCATTTTGTGGACTCATCATCTCCCCCACACCTTAACTTTTGCAATTCCCTTTGTAAATTAGTTGGCTCTATCTTCATAATTATGATCTCTCTATTCCAATTTCATACTAAAGTCATATATGTCATATTCATCTAGGCCTATTTGCTAACTAGGAAGAGTAAATGCTTTATCCCAATTGACAAAATGGTACCAGCTACCAAACTATGCATCTTTTTGAGGTCCAGTATTCTACCATGGAGACATAAGGGAAAGTAATAAGGGAGGTTTGAATCTCATACCTATCCAAAATTCTTTTCCATATTTCTAAATTAGATCAATGATCATCTTAATATTAAATTGATCTCTATTGAGGGTCCATTTGAGAGTAGTGGGAGAGATAACTTCTCTTCTTTTCAAAGACATAGTCATTAAAATCTATCATTATTGAGAAACAATCAACACTTCATCCAAATTATTTTCTAAAAACAAATTAAAACTAATTATTCCATCTTATAAGTCATGAATATAGTTTTGATGAATGTCAGAACATTGGTAATAGAGATTTTGAATTATTGATAAAGTTTCATGTGCATCTTTAAACTATGGTCTAATATAAATACCAACTTCTCTTGCATGATTTATATAATCATTATATATTTATTATTAGGAAATATAATTTATATAAGTAGATAAAGGACATCTCAATTTCAACTTTCCTAAAAATAGATTAACTAAGAAATCATTAGTGTTGCATAAAACAAAGTCACAGAAGTAAAATTCACAAAGCAAATCCTGTTTGTCAGGGGTGTTATTCTAAAATACTGAGAGAAATTCAATACTTGTAGATATTTCATAGAAAATTCCATAGGAAATTAAAATAAAATTCCATTTGATAAACTACTCATGTAAAAAGACACTATAAGAAGAAGCAAAAATTCTATAGGCTAGCAATTTCTCACTCAATTGCCAAGTTAGCTAAATGAGTTTTTGACTATGTTCTTCTTTTAATTTTTATTTTTATATCTCTTCTTGACACTATTATTTTTATTTTTTAATTCTTTGTTTTGTCTTTTATATTCTTCAAGTTTTGAACAAACTTGTTCTCAATGCTTTTTGACAGCAGTATATGACAAAGTAGTTTGACACCCTTTTATAGCTTTGGATGGAGGGAGACTAGATCCTATTAGATTTTTTAATCTGGTGTTCTCTATTTTAGACTTAAAAAATTTTATTCTTCAATAAATATTTTATTCTTCAAGTGATTTGTAATAATGCAATAAATCAATCACTTCATTCTCTACTTCATCTCTTTCCTTAATGGATTGCATCTCTAAATTGTCAATGTATTTCATCAAGTGAGAAATGACAATGTCTTTATTTTGGGCAGTAGTAACCAATTCAACTATGTCTTTTGAATTTTTTGAAATATTAGATTTTAATTGAGATAGATTTAAATCATGTTTCAATTCTATATCTTTTGATTCTTTTTAAGGATGCCCATCCCCTTCAACCAC
Source organism: Torreya grandis (assembly GCA_037957365.1). NCBI lineage: Eukaryota > Viridiplantae > Streptophyta > Pinopsida > Cupressales > Taxaceae > Torreya > Torreya grandis. Next base: position 411,457 of record JARHVA010007916.1, on the reverse strand, counting down.
GGGGGATTTTCCTTTATCATTTTTGTATTGTATAGAAGGAACATTACTTTCATCAGGAACATTTTTAGCAATCTCATCAATAATGTCTTTAGGAAAAGATATTTGTTCTTTTGTTTTTAATTGAGGTTCACTAGTAGTTATAGGGGTCTATAATAAACTATCTAGTGTTTCCATAGCTATAGTCTCATCACTGTCAATAAACAAAATAAGTCTTCTTTAGTTTTTCTTAGGAGGCAAAACTTCCTATGGCTTGGGCTGAGAGATAGGGTATGCAAGAGGTTATTAAGTTATTTGTATGGGTTTTTGAGGAATAACCTATTGAATTCTAGTGGAAGGTCAAAGCCTTAGCTTCCTATTTGTTAACTCAAGAGGTAGAATTTAACTTAGAGGGTTTAGGGTTTGTAATGAAACAACCCTAGTTGAAGATCTTGTACTATGGATTGATTTAGAAATAATAGGTTTCATAGAAACATTTGATGGAGGTTTTGAATTAGAATCATGAATATGAACATGGACTTGTTTGACCATTTTGGGATTTCTTTCCCTTCCCTACTAGGAAATTAATCCAAGTTTCCATTCTATATACCTACTTTAAAAAGTGATATTAGATGATGAGGTGAATCAGTCCATAGTGATGTATGATAGAAGGGTTTTTATCCTATCTCAAGGCTATTACTTATATATACCCTAGGAGGAATGACGGTAGGTTAATTCTATGTTGGGGTTCTTTAACACCAAATCATAAATGAATTAGCATCCTCATTACTATACAACTTATCACACTACATTACCCTTCATGTGTTAAGTATTTAATAAGCTAAAAGTCAACTAAGCTCCATGGCTCTGGTAAGGACACTCTATTGACCAATTTTACCCTTCTTTTTATGTCTTTCACAAATCTTGGCACTGAATCTCCTTTGCTAAAATTTATAACAAGGTCATGAAATGAAGACCTTCTTGTAATTATTTCACCCTCATCAAAAATTCTTGATAATTCACTGAGAATTTGTGTATAAATATGTATATAAACCCCTCAAACTATAGATAAATTAGTCTATAGATGGAGAATAAATGATGACACTAATGTCTCCTCAAACCCTTCAAATTTCAAGAATAAATCTAACCATCTAGCTATAGCTATCACCTCCTTCACCAATTCATCTCTTAGTAGCTTATTTGTATTTCCTAGCTCAGACTTCTTAAACCCCATGGCAATATTTTCTTAAAATATGTTTTCATTTCATATGGAAATTAAACTACATTGATATAATGATAAAATGATAATAATGGGTGAGGGTTTAGATAGTTACAAAGGTGATATAAAGTATGCCAAATAATGATGATAGTCATTGATTTGACATGATACTTGTGTGATCACTTATATATTAAAATACTGACAACATCATATTTCCTTTTAAATCCCTATTTTAATTTATTTCGCACATGATTATGTTGTCATATCATTATGATGTTACTTTTATTATGGCAATATTTTATCTGTAGCTTTCTAACTAATTTTTTTAAGATGATGTCATTTATTCGTCCCTTTTTTTAGCATATGCATAAACTCTTAAATATCTAGAATAACACTTCACAAAAATAAAACATTATGTTTATTGAATTTATAAGCTAATTTTTTGATGTTTTTTTTAACCCTTGACTAACCATTTACTATTTTTCTAGTCAAGGCTCTTTATTCAATACATGAATAGCCAACCATCTAGTTTTTTAGTCTTGACTGTCAACAATGTCTTTAAGGATTTTCAGTGTTGAAATATTTTTTTATTTTTATTTTTTATTTATTTATTTATTTATTTTATTTTATATATATAAGAGATTAATTATTTTATTTATTCAAATCACTTTTATCTTTAGAGAGCAACTATCATAGAAGATTTGAGTTATTTCATGGTTCCAAACTCATTTTGTACCATCTACATGAATTCATATTTATTGGAAGGTTTATGATATAAGTTCAACCAATGACCATTAACAAAAAGTTTTATTTGATTTCCATCTATAGGTAATAACTGAACTAAACTATTATAAAAAATATTTGCTATTTGGAATGGTTCTAAACATCTATTTGGAATGGTTCTAAACATCTAGTTTTAAGCTTACCTTTGAAATGTTGATACATGAAATCATACAAGAGTGCCCAATCTCCTTTGAATTTTATTTAATTAATAAGTATATCATGTAATTATTTCCTTTGATATTGTGTCATATCTATTTACTATAATGTTTCTATCCTCATTTCATCCAATTCATTTAATTACAACATTCTTTCTTTTTTATCTTCATCCAAATCAAGTCCTACTTCTACTACAGTCCTCAAAGCTTGAATTTTAAATTAAATTGAAAAGAGAGGCTTATTACCATACAATAAATCTTATGGTGAAAAGCCAGTAGTAGTATTCTATGTAGTGTTATATGCCAAAACAACTTTTGGGAGTTTGGCTGCCCAATTCTTCCAGCTATTGCTGACTATCTTAGTAAGGATGTTCTCCAAGTCTCTATTAGTAACTTCTACTTGTCCATTTAATTGAGGATGGTATGGTGAATATTTTTAGTGGTTGACTTGGTATATCTCCATGAATGCTTAAATAATATTAGATATGAATTTTGGTCTTTGATCAGATACTATCTCCCCTAGTTCTCCAAAACACTGCATTATCTTGAAGTAGAGAAAATATGTTACTACTTCTTCATTTATAGAAGAAAGAGCTTGTACTTCAACCCATTTATTTACATAATCTATACATACCAAAAAATGTTCATTACCTTATGAAGGTGGATCAACGGGCCCAACAAATTCTATTCCCCACTTCTTAAAAGGTTCTAGAATTACTTGTGGCTGAAGAGGTATTTCAGAGGATAATGTAGGTTTTCCCATTATTTGGCATGCATAAAATTGCCAAACATAGGTTTTTACTTGTTTATAAAGAGTTGGCTAGAAGTATCTAGCTCTAAGGATCTTATGTATTATTCTTTTAACTGAATAGTGTCTTCCTGGTTAATCATAACATGTATGAATAATGTCATCCATTTAATTTTATCTTACACACCTATATAAAATATGATTAGGTCCATGTTTAAATAGTATGAAATTAATACATTTGTAATAAGATATAATTTTAATTAAACATTTCTTTTAATTTTTTTGTATTGAAAATGAAACTTCCTTGTAGCTAAAAAGTTTGTTATATTAGCAAAACAAGGTGTTCATGTTAAAACAACAAATAATTATTCATCTAGAAAATTGTCTTCTATAGGTTCATCTTCATCTACATTATGTAATATAGAAATAAAGTTAGTAACCACATTTAACTTTACTGGTTTATCAATTATTTTTATATCAAATTATTATAGTAATAATAGCCACCTGATAACTCTTCCACCTAGTACTAGTTTCTTCATCAAATATCTGATAGTTGCATGATCAATATACACAAAGATTTTATAACTAGTAATATAATGTTTAAATTTTTTTGTGGCATAAATAAATAAAATAAATTATTTCTCAATGGTTGTATAATTTCTTTTTATTGGAGTTAGATTTTTATGACAGTGTATAGCATACGTTTGTCGATCTTCATCTTTTTGTCCTAACACAGTTCCCCTAGCATGATTGGATGCATTAATGTAAATATATAAGTGTTATAACTAGTTGGGTCCTCTTAAGATAGGTACAATACTAATTTTTTCCTTAATAGTTTTGAATTTTTGTTGACATGACATACTCCAAATAAATTCACTTTCCTTTGTGAGGAAAGCAAGCATTAGGGGCATCAATTTTGTTGAAGTCTACAATTAACCTTCTATAGTACCTTGCATGTCCTAAAATACTTTTAATTTCAGTTTTATTTTTAGGAATAGATAGTTTTGAAATAACTTCAATTTTATTTGGATCCACCTGAATTCCTTTTATATAAACATGATGTCTTAGTACTATGCCTTCTTCTACCATAATAAAACATTTCTCATGACTTAGAGATAGAAGGTGATATTTACATATTTAAAACACTTTTGTGAGATTATTTAGACTGTCATTAAAATATTCTCTAAGAACAGTAAAATCATCCTTGTAGACCTTTACATAATCATTAGTCAAGTCTAAAAATATGGCTATAACAACTCATTAGAAAGTGGCCAGTGCATTGTAAAAACCAAAGGGTAAGACTCTATAGGATAATGTACCCATGGACAAGTAAAGGTTGTTTTTTATTGATCTTCATGTGTCACTTGTATTTTATTATATCCACTAAATCCATCTAAAAAATAAAAATATCTTTTTTCAGCCAAGTTATCAAGTACTTAATCAATAAATAACAAGGGAAAGTGATCTCTCATTGTTGCTTTATTCAATTATCTATAATCTACACACACCCTCAATTTACCATTTTTTAAGGTATAATGACTAAAGGAGAGACCCATTGACTATAAGAAATGGGATAAATAAATCTTACTTTTAATAATTTCTCAATCTCAGTCTTCATAATGTCTCTCAAAGTAGGGTTGATTCTTCTTTTTGGTTCCCTAATCAATTTGATGTTTTCTATGTAAATGTGGTGTGTACATATACTTGGATGAATTTATTTCATGTCTTGATACTAGCAACGAAAATATTGAGTATGGTACCTTAGTACATCAAAGACTTTCTTTTACTGATCATTTCTCAACCAACTATTTATGTTAAGTGTCTTTCCTAGTGAAATTATGATCTATTTAATGCCTAGATGAGAAGAATCTATTTTACTAAATTCAATTATTAATGAGTTAAGAGGACAAGGATGTGATAACAATGTCTGAAATGTGATAGTATCTTTAACAAAAATTTCTGTTATAAGATTAATTCCAACAAAAGGACAATAGAAGGCTGATAGAAATGATTCTTGGCCTTCATATGCCCATTACATTACACTATTTTGAAGATTTGAATGATCATACAACATGTTCATATAAGTGGAAGAGGATGGATGATTATAAGAATAAGAAGTGTTTCCTTCAAAAAGTTATTTCAAGTCTGTGGTTGATCTATTATAATTCATAGCTAGACTGTCAAGATCCATAGCTAAACTATCAAGATCCATAGCAATTCCAATACTTATTGATAATTCATCTTCTAATTCCTTTACATGATCAATGATTGTAACCATAGCTAAACAATAAATGTTATTAGGCTTTTCATTTAGTTGGTCAAGCAATAATTGTTTAACAATATTGATTGATGGTTAGCATGTGGATATAACAAAATTCATTTTGCATTGAGACCATTAGAGATGGTCATATCTCATGATCTAAAATCAATAAATTCTACTATAGTTTCTAACCAAGGTCTACCTAGAATCAATGGATAGTAATTTGTTTGTTTTTAGGCTGGAGGACAATGAAAGCAATAATATATTCCCATGACTCTATAGTCAATGTTATATTTTCAATAACACCTTATGGTTTGGTAGTAGAGTGATCTACCATCTTGAATATCCTTCAAAGAGAGGCTCTACATAGTGTTTATAGTCATTACATTAGTGGTAGATCCTAAATATACCAGTACATTTGGTTTCTCTTACTATCTAATTTTTATAGAGATAACGGGACTTCTTGGGTTTCCATATTTTGGTAAAAATAATTTTATTGCCAAAAGTTCAACAAGTTTTCCATCAACTTGTATAATATTGGGATCTTATCTTCTATTTCCTAGTTTTTTAATACACAAACATTTGATTACCCTATTTACTTCTAGAATGTCCCTAATGGCTTGTAACAAAGGAATTACTATGTTCAATTTTTTAATTTTTTCTATCAATTTAGATTCTTTGTTTTCCACTTCCTTCAATCTCTATAGAAAAGGTGTATATGGAGGTGTTATAATAGTTTCCTCTACTTTTTTTAATTTAGTTTTAGACTCTTATTATTTCTTACTTTGAGTTAGTGAATTTTTTTTTTCTTATGGAACTTTTGTGATGATGATATGTGGTTCACGTATTATTCTTCCTGATCTAAGTTGAATATCTGCACATTCAATATATCCTGCTTCTGCTACTTCACCTTACTCATTTATAAAAACTTGTTTATTTTTTGGATTTTCTACTGGCTAGGTAGGTAGTTGAGGTTGGTTTACTTGTTATGAGGGGTCACTTGATTCCCTTAAGGAGACATTAATGTTTATTATTGTTGTTGTTGTGGAAACCTTCTTTAATGATTATAGATTAGATTAGGATTCCAAGTTTGATTTATCCATGGCTAATATTGTCCTTGAGGTATCTAAGGTTGTTGAAGTGATGGGGTCATCATCCATAATTATGGCATACATTCATGGGTGTTCTATTTTGGTGGTGGTGCTTATACTTGTGGAGGTGCTTGCCATTGAGTAAAAAGAATCATTGGTCCAAATTATTGTGATTTATTTTATGGGAAGGTGTTTCCTTATATCTAGACATAATTAATTTCTTCCATAGTCTTATCACTCTATTAGAATTAAATTTTAAGTGTAGGAATATGACTACAATTTTTGGTGTCATAGTCTTTAGCATTAGATATTCGACAAACTTCAGTCTTATATAGCGGCAGTCTCTAAGTCCATGTTTCAATATGCATTTTGGGAAATAAATCACCAATGTTTCAATATTAGATTTGGAATTAGCCTATAATCCATCTAATGTTGAATTTATCTGAACCAATATTTCAATTTTGATGTTTGATAATACTTCCATCAATTGACTTACATCACTAGATTTTTCCAATTTCCCTTTCCTACTACTAGGTTTTGTTCTAGAGTAGTTGGTACATAATTGTTGGATCCATAAAAACCTAGTTTAGTAATATCTCCTTTTCCCATAATATTCAAAGCATCTCTAGAGGAGTCATCCAATCCTTTAAGGAAAACTATCTTGATCAATTTTTCTTGTAAGTCATAACCACATCTATTGAGGGAAAAGGCAAACTGATCCAAGTAGTCTTCTAGATTTTCATATTTATTTTATCTAATTTTTAAGAAATCTTCTTTTGTATTTATATGCTTGTATTAATCCTTATATTTGTTTAAAAATGAATTTTCCATAGATCTCAAATTTTTGATGGAATTTCTTGCTATGCCCATAAACCACCTCATTGCTCCTTCCTTCAAAGTTGAGGGAAGAGCTTCAAATTTTGATTATCTAAAGTGTAATCATAGGTTTGACATAAGGATTTAAACTCAAAGAGAAATTGATCTAGGTATTTAGTGGATAGTCCTTTGAAATTTGGTAGATGGGATAGAGACATTTTTTTCATTATTGTCCTATCATCATTCTCAAAGAGAATGGGGTAAGAAAAAGTCCTTTTAGGAGGATTTTCATTATGATTTTCAACATTAATTACATTTTCTCCCATTATAAATAAGGTTTAAATAGGATAAGAATATTCTTCAAGAATTTATGGTTGTTTATAAAGAGAATCATTATTTTTTGAGGAAGATTCCTCAATACTAGGATTATCTTGCCACTGAATGGTTATGACCAATTGAAGGTTGATCAAATTCATCTCTAGCTTTAAGATACTCACTTATTGAATATGTTGGCCCAATTTTTACTATAGAACTTAGTTGAGGTAATCTTCTAGTCCTTAGTGAAATTTCAAGTAAATTTTGAAGATGAGAATCAATAGTTTATTCAAGACTCTTAGATAAATATGATGAAGGGATTCTTTCTATAAGTTTTAGAGTAGGGTTTATAGCTACAAATGTTAAATAACTTTCTATCTTTGGAGGATATATAAAAACAAACCATCCTTTAAAATCCCTAGGTTAAAACATAAATTGATTACTCCTCGAATGATTTTGTGATTTTGTGTTTTCCTTTTTGACTATTATCTTAAAAATTTACCTTACTAATACTTTACACAATAAATTTCCCTAGAAATGGTGCCAAAAATGTTAGGTGTCATTATTACCCCTTCATTTAACTAATGTATATTGGTGCCGATTCTTACTAGGATGAGTGTCCAAGGTAGTTTGTAGTAAGGTATTTTATTAATTTTAGCTAAAAATATATTTTTGGGGATTTTGAGTTACTAGAATCTAATTCATATGTTATCCATCTAAGCTATTGTTGGAAAAAAAACAAACAATTTTTCATGAGATATAAAAGACACCACTCTTTTTTGAATCAAATAATCTAAAAAGTAATCACACTTAACTTGCTTAAAACATCAATCATTTACTATTTTGGAATAAACTTATAAATATTGATTTAAAAATCACACCTAAAAAATTGAAGTACATCAAATCATTTCTTATGGAATGAAAGATAATCAAGAATCTATATTGCAGAAAAGATGGAAACTAAGTAACCAATTTGTTTATACAAGAAATGTGAAATCAAATAACTATTTTAGCATGCAAGTCATAAATATAAGCAATGCAAATAGAAATCTATATTAATCTTTGAATTAAAATTATAAAATATATACCAAAATAAATACCATATCTCCTTTGCAAGTGGGCCCTTACTTACCCTTAGATCTAGGTTCAAATCAAATCAACTTCAGGACATAAAGTGAAAGAACAAAACTATTGTAAAACTTGTATTTCAGAGAATGAAGTTTTAAAATATATTCTATGTAAAAAAACTTATAGATCCTGACAAGGATATATCCATTTATTCTATATAAAGCAACTAACTAACCTAAATTATAGATAACATCTTGACTATTTTAAGACAAGAAGATATTCTAAAGAGATTTGGTGATATAGTCAAGACAAAATAATGTGTCAATGAGATCTTCAAGGAATTAGAGGTTCCCAAGATAACAATTTCTAAAACTAACTCTATCAACCAAATCTTACATTTTTCAAATACATATCTTCTATTCTATTACTAGTATTTGGAAAAACTTCCAAAAATGGAAGACCAAACAAAAATTGATAGCTATATATATACATGTACAAAAATAGAACTAATGAAAGAAGTCTTGTAGATTGTCATGAGGAATATAGAGAAACTATCTAAGCCCTTAAAAGTGTGTCAAAATTAATTTTGGAATGAGATAGTATAATCCACAGCAAAACTAGTGTAATCTAGAGCTAACTATTGAAATTCATAGTTGACTATCAAGATCTATAGCTGACTGCTAAAAGCCATAGCCAAATATTGAAATCTATAGCCAACTATCAAAATCCATAACTATACTAGATTGATGAATTCCTTGTCTCATATCTTCTTTATCTTCATGTAATCTTCGTAAAACTTGTATTATTACTATTATTGCCTATATATAATAAAATATAGAGAATAAAAGATGTAAATGTTAGAACAAAGTATAAATAAGAGAGATTAAGACTTTACATGAGTTAATGCAGATAAAAGCATCTATTTACTACTTTATGCTAGTTTTAAATATGAAGATTTCATATAGTGTTCAACATTTTTAATGTCACAATCATAACATTAATGAGTCATTTTATGGACTCATCAATGGTGCTTTTGACCCCATATATACAAAGGTCTCTTCATTATTTAAGTTCATCTTCATGTTAAAAAAGCACAACATCAAACTAGAGTCTATAATATAGAGTTTAAAAAAGGGGGATGATGATAAATGGGAATTAGAGCCAAGGTAGTACCATTTTCTAAGTGGTGCACCTTATAGACCTCAACTAGCCTAGTTAAAAATAGAATCTAGACCCAAGGCACAACTTGAGAAAAGGCTAAAGGAGAGAAGGCCTAATGAAATTACATTTTCCTCAACTCAAATAGAGGAGTAGGGATTAGTATTGGAAAAAATCCATGTGGTAGCAGTAGACCCTAGTGAAATAATTGAAGATGCTCTAAAATTATTATCATCATACTATGAGTCAATGGATGAGTCAATGGAGTTATCCAAAAAAATAAAATGGGAATGAAATGTTGGACATAGTTCTTATAGAACACTCAAAAATAAAAGTTGAATTGGCCATTGTCCTAGTTGAGGCTAAAAAGACCAAGGTGACCTTCACTCATCCTTTGAGTGAAGCTAATTTCTTTAGTGAGGAAAACTAGATTCAGGGACCAACCATTCATAAATGGTTCATCTATGGAAAATTACCAAAGGTACCAACCATGCACCATCCTTAGGCATTGATGCAGATAACCAATATTCTAATAAATGAGGAAGCCAAACTATGGATAGTTGCTTTATAAAAGGAGGAAGAGAAAAGAATGACTACTCTAAGAGAATCAAGTGGAGAAAAAGTAGATACCCTAGCTCTGAAATAGAAAAAATCTTCAGTTTGTGTCAAATTTGAGCCAACCATTACTAGTTTACAAAGTGTGACTAAGAAGAAGGCCATGATTAGTGGAGAGGAATTCAATTTAAAAAAATTGGAACCTTTTATTCAGTTGACACTAGTTAGAGGATAGAATCTTGGCAAAGATCCAATACTTAAAGAAAATGTACTTGAAGTGGCTCATGCCCAATCAAATAAATTATAGATAATGATAAAGGGCATCTTATAGTAGAATAATAACATGAAGGAATAAGCCATCATGTCAATTTAGGAAGATATGTTCAATAAATTAGAAGATGCCATGACTGACTTATTCAATTCTTTAAATTCAGTCAGAAGCAAGTAGTATGTAATAAATAGACAAAGCACTAAGGCTACATGACAAGTTGGCTAATGTAAGGCTTCGAGATACCAAGTAAAATATTTGATTAAGGTATTAACTAAAGATCAAATACTTTAATTTAGGAAAATTATCCTAGCCCACCTAAATATGTCTATGGCCATATTAATTGATAAAATTAAATCCCTAAGCAATTGGTCCACGTAGATGGAGGACATTTACAAAGACCTCAAGCAAAAACAAGGTAAAATGTTGCAAATTTTGGATAGCTTTACCAAGGATCCTACCATGATTATTCCCTTAGGCATAATAAATAATAAGTATTTCAAGAAAAAAAACTACTAAATCCATGTAAGAAGCAAGAAACTAAGAACAAGTGAAAATAAGGGTTGATAATAAGGTCATGGGCCTACTTTTGTCATCAAAAGAGAAGATCAAAAATGCCAGGGTCATTAAACAAGATTTGTAAATGGTTGAGAAGGATCTCATGGGCCTAGAAGATAAGGAAAAATAGTTGTTCAGGTGACCCATAATTGATCTCCAACTTATCAATGAGCAACATTATAGAATGAAGATCATATAGGGAAGGCAAAAGACTATGTCAGTACAAGGGCCTCCCAGTTAGTTTAGATAGGAATATTATTCTCTATAATCAATATTATATACTTTTTAAAAATGAATATTATTTTTTAAATGAATGTGAAAATTTTATAGCACATTACCTATAGGTTAGTCCATTAGGGAAAGTCTAATATATTCTAGAACATTTGTGGAAAGGATAACTATCCTAACACTTGTACTTTTGTAATTGGATATGATTGGCCAACATGCTTCCTTGTATCCTATAAAAGGAGCATAGTCAATTTTAAAAGGTGGAGAGTTCTTAGATCCAAGATCTAATTGTAACTTTTGAATAATTGATATAAGTAAAGAATTCTACAAAGTTTGTCCAAATTTATTTGTCTTTTATTATCCTAGCTTCTCTCTCACTTGTTTGTTCTGATTTATAGATTTGAATGGTTCTTATGAATTTTTAATGTGTACATTTGAATATAGAGATATTAACTTATTCCAATGCTAGGTAATTTAAAGTTTGTAAGTTCATTTCATTTTCTTACTCTTCTTACATCTAGGCTAATACTGTTTGCTTACAGTGGTAAATCTTTAAAGTGAACATGATTATTGTTTGCATCATTTCACGCCATCTTTAGATGTTTTCCTAATATTTGATAGGATTTAATCCTATGATAATTCATATAATACATTAGTTAAGTGAATGTCTAGATGATATTTTAACTTAGTCATGATATTTCGAATGAAGATCAATAACATTTATTCTCTATCTTACCTTCCCTTTTTCTCTTTTTTTAACCAAATCAATCTAGCTTAATTTTCATTATAAATACCTATCTTAGATTAGTATTTAAATTATTTATTTATTATAATTCACCATTTTTAGCATATCATACTTCATATTTGACATAGAGTAATATTTGGCCATGGTGGCTCCCAACCACCAAACATTATAAATATTGTAAAACAATCCACTTGCTTTTCCTTTATTTCATCAATAGATAATATGATTATAAAAGCCTACAACTAATGTGTTAATTTATTATAATAATAAAATTATAAGTGTTCTTAAACACTTTTGGCACTTATGATACATATTGAGGCATCAATAGGTGGAGCTTCCAATGGTGCTAAAAGGAGTGCTTATTAGATCTTTGTTCATTTATAATATCTTTGCTCATTTTTGTGAATTGTGTTCAAAGAATGGTGTAACATTTGAATAATTGTGTCAATATAGGATCAATTGTGTAAAGATAATTGATCTTTGTAGTCTTTAACCCATCATTGTGCTTCCTTTAGACAATTATCAACATTCTTTGAAGGTATATTCTTATTTATAGTAAATATGGCTTAAATTTTGTCAATTCAATAGGATTGAGGTTAGTAATAGTTTTTTGGATCAAATATTCATATACATTTTTCTAATTTGTGTTTATTTTAACTTAAATGTGTAAATATCAATCATACTTGCATATTGGGATACATTTGTGAGATAATTTAGTTAATTTTTTTTGTCCTTTATCATCCTTTATATAAATATTTACAAAATTTTCTTAATGTGAAAGTTTGATCATTTTTACCTATAAATATAAGACTCACACATTGCATTTCAAATAGGACTCAAAGCATATAAGATGCAATTACCAAAAAATAGGATAAGGTCATGTTAAAAGACTAGATAACATTTCTTTTCATTAGAATTTCATAAGAGAACTAGGTGGGACAATGGCAAGTTAAAATTTTCAAATTATTTTCAAATTTCACCAATTTAGAGTGATCCCATGTTCAATCCCTATCATGTACGGCTTGGCTAGGTGGTTATATAATTAATGTGCCAAGTGTAGCACATGACCTTTCTCATAATTTTAAAAATTATTTGATAACATTTAGTCATAGTGGCATCATAACTGCTAAAGAACACATTAAGAGTTTCAAACTTACATTAAGATTTCTAAATGTGACCCATGAAGATGTAACATGTATAATATTTCCTTTTAATTTTAAATATGTTACATATGAATGTTTTTTAAAACTCCATAAAAATTACATTACTACTAGGGTTGATTTACCAATGTTTTCATTGATCAGTTTGGTAAATTCATTAGTCCTTGTGTCTTATACTAGTAATTTAGCATAGTGAAATGGGATGAAAATGAGCCCATAAGAGATTTCAATGATAGGCTCCAAAAAATGTTTAGTAGGACGATCACTCTTTATAGACCTAATGAGGCTTTAGCCTTAGAAATCTATAAATATTCCTTGGATCCTATGACTTATATGTTTATAAAGAGAGTTGATGGCCCCATGAACACATTAGATTTATGGTATGGACACATTACATTTATCTTATGCTGGGGATATGATCATTAATGACCAGATGTAACCCCTAGGATAATTGGTATACCCCATTACCAATGTTAATACACATTTACCCATTTTAAATGTTATTCCAAATTCTAAACAAAATATGCCTACCTTGAACCAAATTATAGTATTGAACTAACTACCTTTGAGTCCTACATATCCCACATAAAACCTATGATTCTTGAGCAATGTTTCCAATAGATATCATCCATAGGATCACAAAGCTTTGACACCTAAAAATAATGCTAATACTCAAGTTTACAATTTTGAGGCCCCAAAGAATGATAGTGACTCTATCCTCAAGATGGTTAAAAATCTTAGGACTCATTTCTTTTAGTTGTAAAATCAAGTAAGAAATACTAGAGAGAGATCTAGGAGTAATTTATCTTTTCAAAGGTTCAATAGGCCCATTAACATATTTAAAAATTATAGTTACCAAAATAAAAATAGAAATGAGACATTTGCTAGAAATAATGGACATGATATAAATCTTACTCATCTTGCTTTACCTAGCTATTTTAGAGTTCATTGCACTTATAATCATGAGGAAATTGACTATGTTGAGTTTTGTAATGCTTTTGAAGCCTTGTGAGAAGAATTAGACACTTCTAAAGTTGTCCCTAAAAAGGATTGTGATGTAGGTACATTTCATTCCTCAAGGTCATCTAGATCTATTAATTTAACTCTCATGGTGGAGACATTTGAGTTCCCTTTCCAAGAGGATAATGAGGATGAGGATATTCTTAAAGAGTTTCATGATTTTCAACAATTTATAAGGAAGACATATTCTTTGATAAATAGGGAGTAAAATCAACCATTGACCACTTCAACTACTCCAAAGAACTTTGAGACTCCTCCTGATACTACGTCATGCAATAATCCAAATCCACATAAGGAAAGTACTTCTAAACCCAATGCTTATACATCTAATTATTCCAATAGGAATATATATAGCATAGTAGAGGACATGAAAAGGATCAAAGCTAACATTACCTTGCATGAGTTAACATAGATTATTGAATAAAGGGATCTATTATTGGAGTCTTTGTCAAAAAAACTTGACAAATCTCAAATGTATTCACATGCTAATGTTGTAATACATGAAATTAACATATATGTTCCTCCTTTCCTAATTATAGTCAAGATATTTGGTAATAATCTATATAATTATTTTTTAAATTTTGGTGCATCAGAAAATATTATGCCTAATGGTATTTGTGAATAATTAGGGTCGACTCCCAAAAAATGTGATAAAGTTGTAACTTAGTTAGACAAAACAAGAGTTAAAGTGATTGGTGAATTATTGAATGTTCACATGAGATTGAATTAGAGCCAAGGATCCAATAGTTTATTGACATAAAAGTGGTGTAAATACCTGATGCTTATGAGATGTTATTGAGTAGATAATGGACTAGGATCTTGAATAATTATATGTCAACAGATTGTTCACATAAGTGGTTACCTTGGAAGGGAGTCCCCAACTAAATCAAGATAGAAAGGGAGCCTAAAATGAAGCATATGATCACTAAATAAAATGTAATTAATGTGGTGGTCAACATGGTTAATTGATATCCTAGTTGTTAAACTCTTGACACCACAAAGGTATTTAACTCTAAAACTTCTCATGCTTTCCTTATATTATGGAAAATTTATTTTGATGGTGTTAGATGAAAATCAAGTTCTAGAGTGGGAGTGGTATTAATAAATCCCATTGGGAAATAATATAATACCTCTTACAAACTTTATTTCCCATGCACAAATAATTTGTTTGATTATGAAGCACTTATTCTTGGATTAAAATTTGAAATCAGGCATGACGCCAAGAAACTATTAGTTTTTGGTGATTCTAAACTAGTGGTCAATCAAGTCAAGAGTAAATATAAATTTAAGTTGTCTTATTTAAAAAATATATATAAATTTAGAGTGTGGGGCTTAATTTAATGTTTTAATTCTTTCAACATTATGTCAATCACTAGGGAAAAAATCAAGGTTGCTAATGAGCTTACTTCAGTTACAATGAACCTTATGCCCAATTAAAGTTCCAAGTTACTAAACCATATAATTGATTTAATCACATATCCCTGAGTACTAGATAATGTCAACCACTTGTAGGTACTCAATGATGAATAACAAATCATAGACTTAATGACTATCTACAAAGTGTTTGAGGGTCACGTTATTGGTGAAACTAGTCTCCTTGACAATGAGAAAATTGAAAGAAAAATTAAAGACAAGGTCATTGAATTGAATGGAAATAATATCCTTAAAGGAATTATAACCTTAGAGAGACTCTTTTATTCTAATAGACTGACTGAGGTTATGAAACTTTATAAATTAATTGGGAAGGATTATAATGCAATTGATCTTGGATTATAAGGTCAACCTTAGGTGGTCAATATTGGTACATCTTACACAAATATTGAGTCTAAAAGAGCCAAAGAAATGTTCACCAAATATAAACATATCATAGCATGGTCCTATTTTCACTTTAATATCTTTGATCCAAAAGTCATAACTCATAACATACCTTTAAAATAAATTAAACCTTTTAGACAAAAGTAGAGGCCTATCAACCTAGTCTTAAAACCCCTAATATACAGAGAGGTCAAGAAGATCTTGGATGCCAAGATTATGTTTCTCATTAGGCATTCCACTTGGGTTGCTAATTTATTCCCAATCAAGAATAAAAATGGTGAAATGAAGCTATGTATTTATTTTATAAATATGAATAGACCATCTAAGAAAGATAATTACCCCCTACCTTCTCTTTACCAAGTAATACATATTATTTTTAGTTTTTCCATGATGTCCTTTCTTAATGGTTTTTTAGGGTATAACCAAGTACTGGTAAACCAAGAGTATAGGTTTAATATTTGTTTTCCTATTAATTGGGGCACATTTACCTATAAGAGAATGCCATTTGGATTGATAAATATAGGTGCAACATTCTAAAGGGCTATGGATCAAGCTTTCTAGGGTCTTGTAGGTAAGTGCATTATTATATAAATGGATGATCTAATTGTCTTTCATAAGAATAGGTAGGATAATGGTATGCATTTACAATAGGTATTTTAAAGATGTAAAAGGTATGATATTTCTCTCAATAGAAAGAAAAGTATTTTCTATGTGACTAAGGGAAAACTATTAGGACATGTTATCACTAAGGAGGGAATCTCTAAAGACCCTGATAGATTAAATGCAATATATAATATAGAGACCCATAATAATAGGAAGGCAATGAATTAAGTCTTTGATAAAATAATTTTTTAATAAAGTTTATTTTTAGTTTTGTAGAAATAGTGAAACCTTTGAATGACATGCTGAAGAAATAGGCTAAGATTAGTTGGAATGAAGAGATAACAAAGTATTTAATAGACTCAAAGAGGCAATTATACAAGACCTTGTAATGATAAGTCCAAAATTCAGTAAATATTTTTATCTTTACTCATTTATTATAGATCATACAATAGTTATAGTTCTAACTCAGAAGATGGATGGATGTGACCATATAATAGATTTTATGAGCACTAACCTTAAAAATATTGAGTTGAACTACTCTTTTATTGACAATTAGAATATTATTTGGTTAAGGCAATGAAAAATTTCAAGCATCATATCCTTAGGAATAAGGTGCATGCCATTCTCCCAAAACCTACCACCAAGCTCATTCTAATTCAAAATGAACTACAAGAAAAGAGAGGTAAGTGGATGTCTATACTCTAAGAATATTACATAGAGATGAATATTGGAATATTGGTAATATGTTGAGGTTTAATTCAATTTATTTCCAATACTAGTCCTAAGCAAAGTGTTATGTAGGTAGAGCAACAAATTTTTAGACCTAATTATTGGTATTATCCCATTTTCCACTTACTAATAATGGTTATTATTCTTCAAGGTTAAGTAAAGAACAAAGGAGACATCTAAGGCTCAAGGAATCTCACTTTTTGATCAAGGATGGAGTGTTATACATGAATAACTTTGAATGAATTTATTTTAGATTTGTCTCCAAGAGTGAATCAAATGAGATCATGATCACCTTCCATGAAATACTGAGAAGTGGACATCCATCTAGAAGGGATAAAACACAAAATATTAAGGGATAGTTAATTGTGGCCTAAAATATTTAAGGATTCTCACAAAAATATTAGAGAGTGTCAATCATGTCAAGTCTTCAACACCAAAGAGCCTAAAGAAGCCATGCCATTAAAACTAGTAGTGATTAATAAACCCTTTTCCCAATGTACCCTAATTAATTTGATGGTCATAAGTAAAGTTTGACTACTAATAACTAATACACAAAATATACTGAGGTAGTGGTAAATAGATAATGTAGTACTCAAGGGGTGATTAAATATTTAAAAGAAAACATATGCACCAGGTTTGGGACACCTGTATCTCCAGTCTGTGATAATGGATCTACTCTTATATCAATAGAAATGATAGAATGGAAATATTATAATAGAATCATCCTCAAGTTCTCATCAAACCATTATCCTCAAGGTAATATAGTAGCTATATTAATGAATAATAACATGATGAAGGATATAAATATGTTTGTAATTAATAAACCTAAGTCATAAAATAAGTTTTTTTAGTATGCCATTTGGGAAAATAGAACTTGAATCAAAAAATCTCTCTAAACATCACTATTATTGATATTTTATGGTCAAGAACACATCTTCCCTATCACCCTCAATCTTCCAACATATAGGTTCATGTAAGAGTTCATGGAGGAGGACTAAGAGTTTGCAAATTTTAGGTTTTTGGACATCATATAGATGGAAGATGTGAGAGAAGAGTGTTTTACCAATTTTAGTAGAATCCAAAACAAATTTAAGATGTGGTTTGATAAACATTCAAAAGTAAAGGTGTTTAATCAGGAAGACATAGTTCTTTGGGACAAGGCATTTGAGCCTAAAGTTAAACATGAGAAGTTCAAAACTTTATGGATAGGCTTGTACTAGATATATGAAAAACTTGTAGACAAAAACTTCAATATGGAAGAATTATAGGGAGTATATCTCACAATACCCACTAATTGTAAATAATCAAGCATTACTTCTCTATTGTCCCACCTGGGGTCTTCATGGAATAAGACTAGTTAGAGTTAGTGTATATAGGCTAGATTAGTTTCTTTTTATTTTTTCCTTCATGTCCCTTATTTGTACATATGTTTATATATATATGTTTGTTTATTTCCTTACTCTCTATTTGTCTACTTTATATTTTGCATGTTTGATTTCTTTTCTTTGTTCCTTTCTCCTAATAAGTCCTTTTAGACAAGCCCTCAACTTAAGATTCAATTTATTGCTCAAATAAACTTCACAATTTAGAAATGCAATTATGTTCTCCTAGCATTGGTTAATTATGAAATATGAGCCTAATGTTATAATCTATAGAAACGAGTGAAGAATATTGAAAAGGTTAATTTATCCTTGAGATTATAAACTTTGTTCTAATCTATGTTTGGTTCTAATAAGGATTACACATTTAGGATGAAAGACGTGACTATTAATATACAGTCATGCTTGCACTTTAAAAACATTAATCTCCTTGGAAAAAGTTTACAACCAAGGATTATTTTATAAAGACCAAACACTTGACCAAATCCCTAAACTTGGCTAACCTAGTTCCCAACCTTTGCTAGAAAGTGAAAATGACTTGAAACCTTATTTCAAAATTAAATAACTTTTTGAGAAAAGGTGATTCTGATAATATCTAGTGAGGCTATGGATGTCTAGCTATCCATGGAACAAGTCCTTGAGTGGAGTAAAAATCATCTATGTCATGGCTATAAATGCTTGGATGAGAGCAAAGTAGTGCCCAATCCTTCCCTGAGCTAAAACATGTCTCTAAAAACATGATGAAAGTTGATATTAATGATTAAAGTCATGAACCTAGAAGTTCTCCAAATCCTATGGTAATCAGTAAGAGGATTCTAAGTTCACACATATCATGGCTATGTCTTGATGTTTGATCATAATCCTATATTTTCAATACTTTTTATAATAATGAAGTGATCTTAAAAATGGTATCTAATCAAATTGAATGAGTAACTTAATTATTAATCTAAACCAAAGTTTGAATTCTGACATATTATTATATTTCCCTCTAAAGTCACCATTTTTGAGGTCAACATACCCCCATTTATAAAAAATGGTGACCTTTGTGTTAAAAAGTGCAAATTTGTAACATAAATTTGGAAATTCATCTGATCAAAGTAACACTAGAATTTTTTTCACTTTATCTTTACTTAAAGATCATCCACACCTAAGTTGGTTGGCATATTTTTTCATAATTTTTATGTTGCTAACATTTGATCTTTATGTTTCAGGTCACAACTCTAATGGAATCTATTTGAAATAACTAATATCTGGGTTTTATGATTTAATAATGATTTGGTCTTTTACTAGCCTTTAATTTATTGAAATTAGGTTAAATTCATGTTTGGTCTGCTTAAAACCCTAACCCTAATTACACCATCTCATTCTCTTTGAATTAAATTAAAATTTGGTGGGAACATTCTACATGGGATTATTTCAATTATGCCATGGACTTAGTTTAATTTTTATCCTAAGGCTTAGTCATATTTTTCAACATGCCCAAACCTTAGGCTAAAAATCTTATTTTTGGTTCCATTACATCCCATGGTCTAACTAGGACATGATCTCTTTGATATAAATCTTAACCTAAAGCATTACACTAATTTTTATCATATTTATTAATATAAACCTTAGGCTAAGACTTTAGGCAAGGTCTTTTATTCCATGAGGTCCCTTTAACATGTTTTTAAAAAAAATAGCTTAAGACTTTAACCTAAATATTTATTTGTATTTATTAATACATACAAAATCATTAGTCTAAGGCTTTACTTTAAATTTTATGTTCCTTGAGGACTAACTTAAACTTCATTTTATTTAGCATCACTAGTTCATGTTTACTCAAAAGATCAAGATGTAATGGTATGATCTTAAAACAAAAATGTTAACCTTAAGTTAAAGCTCAAGTATCTTTCAAGGATTGATGACACATGTTTACTTGAGTAAGATTGATACAATGATGCATATTGAGTCAAGACTTTAACAGAGCCTTGAGACAAGTGAGAAGGTGATAAGTTTCACACTCATAGCCAAAGTACATTGAGTAGAGAATAACATTTGACCCTATAGATCAAGATCCAATGGTTCACATTTGATCATACAAAGATAATATGACACATAGAAAACATTAAAATTTCAAGGATGAACATAGAAATGACATGTGGCATACCTACAAGCTAGTAATCAAAGCTTCAGCATCTGAAAGATTAATTGTATGTGATATAGTGTACACATTTTGATCAACATTTTATGGAGCAAGAGGTATAACTAGGCAAATCAAGATCCCAAGAATGTGATTGTTTAATGAAATTGATATCAATGGTGCATAAAAAGTATTGTAAATTAAAGGATAAATGTATGGATGACATATTACATACTTATGATCCATGAATTAAAGATTGAGCATCTCTTAAATATCGATGGTACACAATGTAGCATATATATCTTGATTAATGACCCATGAAGTGAGGTGCATAATCAAGATGATCAAGATAGATGAAGCATGATTGGTTTGTATAATCAAGATAAATGTTGAAACATCAACATATAATTTTTAACAAAGCTTAGGACCCATAAAATTTGCCCTTATAGATCAAGATCAACTAGCCATGATGTTCCATGAAAATAAATATAGCAGTTTGAGATCAATATGGAATTTTGAAAAGATAATAGTCACATTTTAAAAATTAATGAGTAAAGTGTCAAGAAAATGCCATAAGATGCCATGACGGTGTCAATGAGAAAGCTATACTATGACATAGTTTTCATTCAAATGATGGGTCTCCATTACATTGTAGCTAAACCAAAGGTAATTCACTATGTTGACATTGTCTCTCCTATTTTTAAAGATTCTAAAATTGATAAAGACATGTTAGTCAATGAACATAATCATAGGAGTATAGCTTATATCTTTGCCATAGCATTTGAAAACTATTATAAGCTACCTAAATCCCAAATAGAATAAATCACACAAAAATTGGGATAAGGAAAATGACTTGAAGACCATAATTTCCTTATGGTTATACTCTAAACATCAGGTGTTTTTAGATTTCAATGGAAATAATCCCATCATTCAATTTGGGATTGGGAAAAGAATAATCATGACTTTGATGAATAGGATGTCAAAACTCAACCACCACATATATGGATAATATTTTTGTACCCTTACTCTATTGTATGATATAGAAACACCTCACCCCTCCCCTTAGTCAAGTGGTCATCACTTGTTTGTGTAGGTAGATCTTTACAATTAAGAAGAAAACTAGGAACCAATTCTACATGATGTCATACCTCTTAGATGCCTTGCTTGCAACCACTAAGATCCCCAACCTAAGAGAATGGTCACCTGATGGGACACAAATAGTCTCCTATTACTATTCAAAATTGAAAAAAATCAAATATAGGAACCACATCAAATTCATATGTGATTGTGTCTATCCATCCCTATCCTATGCCATAATTGGGAATTCAATGCCAAGAGTTATCCCCTTGACCAAAAAAATCATTTAAGACATGGGAGATATCTCATTTTATATAGATTACACAATCATTAGGATTAGAGGAACATAAGTCACTCCCTTTAGATTGCCATTCCATGTCCTAAACAAGGTAGCTATGTAAAAGGTGGCTTACCAATTATGCAATAGAATAGATGGTCTATTTAAGAACAAAAGGAAAGGACTATTTCATAGCTTCCCCTTAATAATTATAAGGTTTATTTTTTCATATTTGGATAACATAGAGGATGGTTCCAAACATAGGACCTCTTTCAATCTCTAAGAGGATGATCTAAGGTAGTGGGATCCATAGGGAAAGGTTGAATAACACTTAAAGGCCAAGGGATTCAATGTACCATATGATCATCAAGATTATACTATTTACCCTATCTATACAAAGGCCTCTTCATTTCTAAGGTCACCTTCAAGTTGAAGGTAGTGGGATCCATGGGGAAAGGTTGAATAACACTTAAAGGCCAAGGGATTCAATGTACCATATGATCATCAAGATTATACTATTTACCCTATCTATACAAAGGCCTCTTCATTTCTAAGGTCACCTTCAAGTTGAAAAAACACAACTATTAAACCAGAGTTTAGAATGTAGAGGGAGTAAAAAGGGAATGATGACAACCATTTTTTAAGTGTTACACCTTCTAGACCTCCACCATCCTTCTTAAAAAAATAATCTAGACCTAAGGGATAACTTGAGAAAAGTCCATATGATAAAAGGATTAATTAAATTACATATTCCTCAACTCAAACATAGGAGCATGGTTCACTAGTGGAGGAAATCCGTGTGGTAGCACTAAACCCTGGTAAAATAATTTAATATGCTTTAAAATTAATATTATAATCATATGAGCTTGAAAAATAGAGGTATCCAAAGAAGAAAATGGGAAGGAAGTGTTAGACTTAGTTCCTATAGAACCCCCAAAACAAAATCTTAATTTGTCATTATACCAGTGAAGGCTAAGAAGCCCAAGGTGACCTTCACTCATCCTTTGATTGAAGTTAGTCTCTTTAGTGAGGAAAAATGGATTTAGGGATTGACCATTCCTAAATGGTTCGTCTATGTAAAATTTCAAAAGGTACCTACCATGCACCATCCTTGGGCATTGGTGTAAAGAACCAATATTATAGTGAATGAGGAATCTAAACCATGGATAGTTGCTTTACATAAAGAGGAAGATAAAATAATGACAGCTCTAGGAAAATTATGTGGAGCATAAGTAGAGATCCCAACTCCTAAAGTGATATATTATTTAGTTGGTATCAAATTTGACCTAACCACTATCAATTTACAAAGGGTGACTAAGAATAAATCCATGATTAGTAGACATGAATTTATTTTACAAAAAGTTGAACCTTTTGTTGGATTGACACAAGTTGGAGGACAAAAGCCTAGAGAATATTTAATATTTGAATAAATGTCCTTGAAGTGTCTCAAGCCTAGTTAGATCAATTATAGACAATCGTCAAGGGTTTCCTACAATAGAATAAGAACCTAAAGGAACAAGCCATATTTTCCATTCAAGAAGATAGGTTCAAGCAATTTGAAGACACCATGACTAACTTATTTAATTCTTTAAAGTCTGTCAAAACCAATTTGGATTCAATAAATAGACAAATCACTAAGGTTAAGAGCCAATTTGGTGAATGGTAGGCTTTGATCTACCATGTATTTGATAAAGTTATTAACTAAAAATCAAATCCCTAAATGTAGGATAATTATCCTAGCCCACCTAAATATGGATATGGTCATATTAATTAATAAAATAAAATCCCTGAGCAGTTAGTCCAAGAAGATCAAGGACATTTCCAAGGACCTTAAGCAATAAAAAGAGAAAATGTTTCACATTTTGTAAATATTTATTAGGGAGCCTACCATGCTTACTCCCTAGGGATAATAACGGATCAAGAGTTCAAACACATAACTACTCAATTCATGGAATAAGTATGGAACCAAGGACTAGGGAAAATACGGGCTGATACTAAGAAGGTCATGGGCCTCATTTTATCATCAAAACAAAAGATAGGAAATTGTAAGGGAATAAAGTAACCTTTAGAAAAGGTTGAAAATGATCTCAAGGGATTTTTAAATTAGGGAAAAGAGTTGTTCATGAGACCTATCATTCATTTCCAACTTATCAATAAGGAACAATATAGATTGAAGATCCTATAGGAAAGGCAAAAGACTATGTCAACACAAGGGCCTCCTAGTTAGTTTAGATAGGAATATTATTTTCCATAATTAAGTATATATACTTTTTAAAAAGGAATATTATTTTTTAAATGCATGTGGAACTTTTAAATCACATTGCCTATAGGTCAGTCCATTAGGGAAAGTCAAGTGTATTCTAAAACATTTATGAAAAGGATAGTTATCCTAACATTCAAAATTTTGTAAATGGATATAAATGAATAACATGATTCCTTTAATCCTATAAAATCATCATTAACAATTATAAAATGGGGAGAGTTCTTGAATCCAAGAGCTAATTTTAACTTTTGAGAAATTAAATTAAGCAAGGAATTCTATAAAGTTTGTAGATTTTTTTTTCTTTTATTATCATATCTTCTATCTCAATTATTTATTCTAATTTATAGATTTGAATGGTTCTGATGAATTCTTGATGTGTACATTTGAATGTAAAGCTATTAACTTATGCCAATGCTAGGTTAATTAATATTTTTAGGCTCATTTCATTTGCTTATTCTTCTTGCATCTAGGCTAATGTTGTTTACTTGTAGGGGTAAATATTTAAAGTGAAATAAATTATTATTTTCATTATTTCACACCATCCTTAGATTTTTTCTTGATGCTTGATATAATTTGATATTATGCTACTCCATATCATACATTGGCTAAGGGCATGTCTAGATGATATTTGAACTTAATCATGATATTTAGAATGAAGATGATCAACATTTATTCTCTACTTTACCTTCCCTTTTACTCATTTTAACCATATCACTTTATCTTAATTTTCACTATAAATACATATCTTATATTTTTATTTAGATTAGTTCTTGATCGTAATTCACCATTCTTAGCATAGCATACTTCATAGTTTGCATAGATTAAAATTTGGCCATGATGGCTTCCAGCCACCAAAAATTATAAATATTTTGAAATATTACACTTGATTTTCCTCTATTTAATAAATAGATAATAGGACTCTGAAAACCAACTACTCATGCACTAAATTCTTAGAATTTTAAAATGAGAAGTGTTCTTGAACACCCTAGGCACCTGTGATACATATTCAGGCATCAACAAGTTCTTATAAGATACAAAGAATCAATAATTGATAAAAGTTTAAAATATTTGTGTATACACATGCCCCAATAAAATATCATCACATGTCACTTAGGTGTAATAGGGGATGGTTCTTCTAGAAATGAACATAACATCACACAATGTTGAGTTTAAAAAAAGTTGCAGTATTTTAAAGCATAAAATAACTAAAAGTAAATGACTAAAAAGGAGAGTAACTAAAAAACTAAATGTAATGCATACCTTGATTTACCTTTATCATTGGATGGTTGTCTATTATGTTTTTAATTTTGATCTTGGAAGGCATAAAGACTACTTTTGACAAACCAAGGATATGAAACTAAATATCAAAAAAAAATGTAAGAAATACATGATAATTGATTCTATATGGATGGCACATACATAAAAATTTGTCAAGATAGGTTGACAAGTGTTATGTTAAAATAAATAACCAAGTCTCAATTTAGATTAAATCGAGTAAAAAAAAATCCAAGGTTACTAAAGACTAAAAAATTCAAATAAGTAAACCTTAAGTAAGTAAGTAAAACATGCCAATTCAAACCAAGGATAAATGTCAAAAGGATGGAAATCAAACATTTATGTGAAATAATTAAAAATACTTAAAAATATATGGGAAAAAAATGGTAAAACAATAACTAGGAGTGATAAATAATAACCCTTACTCAATCATCAATGGAAAAAGGTGCATAAAAATGCAAAACAACAATGGAGAGTGAGAAGTAATGAAAAAGTATAAATAGACTTAGGTGTCTATGAAAAGGGTAGTACAATAATAAATGATAAAAGGAATTAAAACACATCTATAAATGTAGATTAATTACATCAAGATAATAATCCATAGTTTCTCAAGCATATTGTTTTATTCCAGGGATAGATAAAATTGAAATAAAGTATTGATATCATGTTTTTAAAATGTGAAGAAGAAGGATAAATAGAATAAGGGAAAATAGATTTAGAATCACACTTGTCCTTTCAAGGGGGAATTAAATGGGTGGAGTTTATAAAAGTTAAGACATTGAAAGTAGGCTTGTCAAAACAAGAGGACTTTTAACCTTAAATACTCTAAAGAAGTTATCTTAGCCACAAAAGTCTTAGGTAAACAAATGAAGTATGTAGATAATCCCATGAAGATTGTATGCATGAAATTTAAAATGCACCTACTTTCCCACAACGTCTTCCCCAATTCTAAGGACCCCTTATAAAGATGTTCATCTATTATGAAGATTGGGTACTTACATGAGAAAGTAGGTAGCACCATAGAGTTTGTTGAATTATCCCATTCCAACCTACTAGCCTACCACACCCTACTAGACCTCCTATTTAATGTGAGACCAACTATGGATTTTGAGCTTTTATTGGAGATAGAATATGTGCTTTTAATCATGTATTTTGGTATGATTTTGACTTTTGAGAGTTGGATGTTATCTTTTGTATATTATTTCCTTTTATTTCAAATGATATGGATT
The DNA here is from genome assembly GCA_037957365.1 of Torreya grandis. NCBI lineage: Eukaryota > Viridiplantae > Streptophyta > Pinopsida > Cupressales > Taxaceae > Torreya > Torreya grandis. The sequence goes on along the minus strand of JARHVA010007916.1, from coordinate 384,568 downwards.
TTAACTATCTTCATGGTTTTTTCTATTCCTCCTCCATATGGATTTGGAAAACCAAACATGAGTACTAAAAATGACTTTCATTTTAATACTTGGGACTTGTTTTCTAAGAGAGAACTTATAGATCATGGTGTTTAAGAGTCTCATAAATATAGGTGAAATAAAAGTGATATCTTAACTTTAACCTTGTTTTATCCAATGTGGAGTAGAAGGAAAGGAAATAAAAAGGAATGAAACATGACATAATTTGAATTACTTCAAATAAAAAAAAATGTGAGAAAGGATGAAAAAGGAATCAAATAATATAAAAGTATGACTCCTTATCATAAGAATGAGGGAAAGGTAGGAAAACATGATAAGATAGGTTTTTACTTAAAATAAAAAATTTTCAAAAGAAGTAAAAGCTAAAGTTGAGAACAAAGATCCAAAACTTGTAACCATTGAAAAACACATTATAAACAAGGATTGAAAAGATGGTGATTTTATGAGGAGGGCTAGGCCTATCCATGGTCTTACATAATAAATCATAAATTATAAACCCAAGGGGTACCAAAAAGTATTTGGAAAGTGAGAAAATAAAGAGGATAAAATTACATCATGAGGAAGACTGGCTCCTATCCTAAATTTTACAATACAACTCATGAGAAAAATGGGAAACCAAAAGGCCAAAAGGAAGGACTAAGGTTTATGAAGAGAGAGAGAGAGTTATTGTAGAGGTTAAGAACCATGTAATTATCCTATAAAAAGTGTTAAAGTGAGGATATTTAAATTATAAAAAATAAGGGAAGGATTTAGGTGAAATACTTCTTGAGAAATTGTGCATTGGTGGGGTCTTAGAAAATATGGCCTTCATTGGTTTGAAGGTGATATGTACTTGGACCAAAATATATTTGACTAAACAAGGCCCCCATCATTTTTGGGTGTATTTTTATTCTCTTTCATGAGTGAATTCTAATTTAAATATAAGATCACAAATATTAAATGTGTGAACTTTCATTCATTTGTTATGTTGTTTGGCAATACAAGACTTTTATTGATAATTGTGTTGTGTTGATATTTTTTTTCCAAAAGTATCATTACATATAATAGCATAAGGGAGACCCAATTTTTTTTAGGAAAAATCTTGAATCCTAAAAAAACCCATATTTCCCTTTATGCTTATAGAATACAAAACTTAGGTTGTTATTTACACTTGTGTAAATTGCTTTATGGGTTCTACATCCCTCAAAGCACTAAAACCTAAACCATGGAATCAAAAAATCACCATGTAATTTAAAAATTTTCATAACATGAAAAATGCATGGTGGGATTTGGATCCTACCATGCACTTAAGCTGGTGGAATCTAGAACTTGACATGCACTTTACATGTTTTCATAATGTGAAAAGTGCATGACAGGTTTTAGATCCCACCAAACCTATAACACTCCCTTATATGGAACCTATAACCTCTTATTCACATTGCATATTTTGAAACATGAAAAGTGCATGATCATATCCACCTTCTACCAAACTCAAAGTCATAGGATTCAGAGCCTTAAGTGTACTTTGCATACTCTAAAGGTGTAAACTACCTGATGAGTTTCACCTTTTGTTGAACCACATTTTCCCATCTATAGAGAGTGGACCTACTCCAAGAAGGCCCAACCTCCACTAACTACTCACCAAACCCCTTCCCATAAAATGCAAAACCTAAAGTACACATTACACATTTTCATAATGTGCAAAGTGCATGTCAAGTCTCACTTCCCACCAAGCCAAGCCTTTCCCACGGGGAGTAGACCTACTTCAAGAAGGTCCAACCTTGACTAGCAACCACCCAACATACATTAGTTACAATATTTTCCTATAAAAACCAAGTTATTTTATAAAGTTTTATCATTTGTTAAATGTTTTAAAGTGCATTTTTGAAGCTCCATCCACTTGAGACCAAGCACTTGTACCTCAAATCCATGATTGTAAATCAACCACATCACCTGCATCATTTTTTTCATGTTATTTCCCTTGTATTATTTGACATTTTATCCTACATGTTGATACTTTTTACAAACTTCCCTTCATGTAAAGAAATTTTTAATATCATTTGTTAGGGTTATCATTGATAGGGTTTCCTATGAATTAGGTATTTATTTAATCATTCATTCAATAATTTTTAGTGAGTCTTTAGGTTTCTTCTAAGGTTTTGTTTTGAAAGATTCATCCTAAGGATTTTCCTCCCTAATCATATATTATCTAAGAAAATCCTTCATTTTCCCTTCAAAGATTTTGCATTTGAAACTAGATCTTCCTCAAACAAAATATTCTTGAGCATATACCTCCATTTAAACCAATGAATATTCCCTAATATTCTCCAACTTCCATATAGAAGTTATAATTGCCAATAATACTTGAGAAACCTACAAGACTCTTAAGCACCATATAAATTGGACATGTTGAGTGGACATGGTTCAAGCACCTCCAAGTTTTATTGGAGAGTGAAAGTGTTCAAGGCACCTATAGATCCAACCAACTTTCATAGTTGGTTTCTTACAATTATTAAATTTAGTTTCCATGCCTCCCAATTGAATGAAGTTAAAATATAAGGGCCTTAAAGTGATTTATTATTTGGAATCCAATATGGTAGAAATAGAAGATACAGACTTAGGTCACATTGACCTAGGATATTGTTGGGGTATGATAGGTGTAGATTTTAAAACTGACTAGATCTAATGTATCTATGACTCTAGTTTACAACAAGCTACAACCTTCCCTCTATCTATTCAAATCCCTGAGTTGATCTTTACAATGGCACAACATTATGACCCTAATAGAAGACAAGTCTATAATGAGAAAGGTGAGAAGGTTCTAGGTCTTGACCCTGACTTCATCAACATAGTGTTTGCAATTCATAAGTTTGATATTTATTTGGATATAACTCCATACACATTACCATAATTTTATGAAGTTAAAAAGGATGGATGTCAAAAGATTATTAATAATAAATGGCTCAAGACCCCTAGACATTCCTCCACTAGATTGCCTAATACTATGTATAGATCTAGGTAGGAGATATTATAACACTATTGTATTGAGTCACTAAACATACTGATGCTAGGTGATTAAGGAATGGATGTATAATATATCTAGACAATCAAAGAACACAAACAATATATACACTGAGCCCAATTTATAAGTGATTCCCTCTATAACTAGTTGATGGAGGTGTAGATAATAAATAAGTTTTATATGACATCATATATTTTTTATATCTTGTCTAAAGGAAGATTTTTCCTATGCTTTAGTAAAATTCTTGAGAAAATAACTAGAGTTTACAACTATTACCCTAATCTCAGACTATATAATAGTGGACATAAGTTTGCCAAAGCTAATGATGTTTTCATCTACAACATCAGTATCATGTTTGATTAGGAGCTTAGGAAAACTAGGTTCTCCTAAGAAATAAAATATTAGATAACCAAATGGGGTTCGTATTTCATATATTTCCCCACCTAATCCTACATCAAGGAAGCTAGATTTAGTGGTTGTCCCTACAAACTTCCTTGGTATGTGACTGATAGATGGACATTGTTGGAATTTATTAGGGAACTCATGGAGACACACAAACTCCTTCCAGATAGGCATAAGTAACTGATACATTTATTAATTTCTATTGTTTATTACACATGGAAATCCCTTTTAAAGGCCAAATGTGTAGAGGTGGAGATGTGCCAAGTAACACTAAGGAATCTAGAGTTCATACCTTATTATTATCCATATGGTAAGGTCACTATTTTACTAAAACTAGAAACATATAAACACGTGCTTTTTTATGAATATTTTTGGGAATATTTTGATGATGAAGAGATGGTCAAAGTTGTAGACTTTTCTAGAATGTCCCTACAATAAATCAAATATTATGATCTAGAACCAATCCATGATGAATTGGTGAATAAAAACTAGAGAGTAGACCCAATATACCCTACATAGATCATTTATAGACCTTTACCACTAGTGAGGTGGTCAGTTCATGAATATTTCTCTTTATTTTATACAACCCCTATACTTAATATAATAATTAGCTAGTTAAGAAGCAAGGGTGTGCATATTATAAGGGAGACAATAAGGGTTAAGGAGAATATCTTTAATCTCAAAGTAGAAGGTATCACTCATTTAGTGGAGGGACTCGATAAGTCTTCAAAGGAACTTGAGAAGAAAAAGAAGAAGAGGAAGACAAAGGTAAGAAAAGGAGAATCAAGTAAATAAGGAAAAATTATAGATGAAACAATTGATCTTTCAACATAAGACATAGTAGTAGAAGCACATAAATCCATAGGTTCAAATCTGATAACCTTGAATCCTCTTTCCACTACTCCCCCTTCTCCTACCCATATTGTACAAGAAGTTTTAACACCTCCACCAGCTATTTCCACTCCTTGATTATCTTAATCCCCTATTGTTCCATATGTTTCTACTCCTCAACCTCTAGTTTTAACCCCTCCACATGTTTCCACTTCACCTGTCATTCCTCCCACATTTATAATCTAAGTGCATTTGGCACAAATAAGTCAAGTGGACAATTAGGGTCCCCTTATAATAGAAGATCAAGTTTCCACTCCACATTTCATTCCTCCAACTTCAACTTCTCTATTTGATCCACTCCCACTTTCTATTCCATTTACAATTCCTTTCATTTCATCACCAACCTTGAGTAGTCATACCCACTTAATTGACACATTCAGTGCTTTGGCTTCCACCATTCCACTAGTTCCCAGATTCACAACCCCTATGTCCATTCCATCCTCCACTCCCCCAATAGGCATAGTTTCTTTCATTACCTCTACTCCCCCCATTTCCACTAATTCAACTATACCATTACTAGAGATTATAAAAACCTATATACTTGGTGCAAATATTGATTTAAAAACCACTAATGAGAGTGGATCTTCATAGGCACCTCCTGAAACATGGATCAACTCTCTCTTCCAAATAATTGATAATGACAAAGCCACCCTAAAAATAAAGGTAGATCAGTTAACTAAAGCACTAAACTAGTTCATAAATCCCAATGAAACATCACAACAATCATAAGTAGTGCAACTAATCAGTCTATATCAAGATAATATTAATTATGTACAAGATATTACTCATATGGGAAGGGGTATGAAGGAATGGTCTAAGGAACCTATCACTAAAGGAAATATGGTTGTTTTATAAATGATGGAGCATTATGGAATCATCATATAGAGGAAAGAAATTTTTAAGGAGTAGATCAATAGATATGAATAAGAAGTTCATACATTAAACATGTATTATCCCAAATTGAAAATCATAAAATCAATTCATATGAATACCCTCATTCTCAAGCTTATATTGAAGAGTGATTTTGAGCATGAGGAACTAAATAGGGATATTAAATTTTAAATAAAAATACTAAAAAAGTCTAGTAAGTGAGCCAAGGAGGCTCATGACAAGATAATTGATGTCTTATATGAGATTGATGACATGATGAACTCAATGTCATGTTGACCAGTAGATGATGACAACAATCTCCTTTAGGTAGGATAGTTTTAGAATAATTTCAAAGTGGTAGTTGAGAAGGAGGATACAAAGGACATAATCTTTTTCCTAAGTTCCGTCCATAGGTGAATTAGGTATGAGAGCGATTGATAAGATGAGGAATGAAATGCAGTGCATAATAACATTTATAAGAGAATTGTTTGATGTCTAAGCATATAATGTAGCCTCCAAAATCTATTCTTATGGGCTAGATGTAGAGTAAATTCAAGATATTTTCAAAGCCTTTGATGCATATACAGATAAGTTATAGGCTGAAGGACAAGAAAGCTGAATAAGTTCTAAAAATTGATTAATTTTTGCTTTGTTTTAAATATTTTCAAATGTTATTATCATTTGTAATTTCATTTCAAGACTTTTCAAGTTGTAATTGCAAATGTATAGTTATATTTTTATTTTTATTTTTGAGAAAGAGAACGATATATTTTTTACACTTTGTATTTTTTGATAATGTAAAAGTTGCAAAAATCACATGTGAAAATTGCACTTTCCATTTTGATAAATGTGAATTGTTAAAAAGGTGCACAATCATGAAGTGTAAATTGCATGATTCATTTTTACAAAAGCGATAAATACTTAGAAAGTTGTAAAAGTCTCACTTGAAGTTTTGTATGCTACAATTTTGAATTAAAATAAAAATGTAATTATTTTTAATTTTATATTTTATTTTGAAAGGTCAAGTTCTATTTTAGGTGGCTCTTTTTACATGAGGAAGCTATTTTCAACCACTATTAGATAAGGAAATTCTACATGGAAATCTTGAATTCTAACCACACCATACTATGTCATGTTATTTCCAAGATCATGTCAAGCTTGTGCATGTCATGTTCTAGCCATTTTGAAAGTCCAAAAAAATCCATAAATATAAGATCTCAGCTCTCTTCCATGAGGGTTTTAGATTTGCATGAATTTATTCATTGGGCATTTGATTTTCAATAACTACATGTCTTTTATGACATATTTTGTATAAAATGGGTAGACCCCATGGACCAATCTATATTTTTTCTACTACTTATATTTTATAAATTTTGAATATATTTACTACAAGATGTACCCTTTGGGGAGAAATAAAGTTGAAGATTTGTCTTTCCTATCTTGAGAGACCTCTGTGTGTGTGTGCAAGTTATGTAATTATTTTTGGAATCTTTATCTCTTTGTTTCAATCTCAAGAAATTCATTTGTGGTATTTTGGCCTCTTGCAAATATTGTTTGGAATAAATATCTTCCCTTTTGTGAAAATTAGATAAAATACTACCTCTGATTTCTCATCTGTATAAGTTTGTGCTAAAAAAACTCAACATATTTTTTGCTCTATTGTTTTTATCAAGTAATCACTAAAATCCATAATAAAAATATTTGGCACAATCACCATATTTTTAGTTTTTCTAAAATTTCAATTCTTCAACCCTTTTTCCCTATCAAAACCCTAGTTTAGGATTCAAAATCACTAAAGAGTGAGATTTCCATAAAATTGATATGTTATTAGTTTACATAAGATTTAGTGAAAGGAAGATGGCCTTATTTAAAGATTAACACCAAATTTCCAAGGTCCCATGGCTTTTGAAGTTTTTATATTATATCATTAACCAATTACACAACAAGCTACATGATCAAAAGAGGTGAAATCCTATGTGATGATATGTTGTAAATCAGAAAGATCATGCTCATCAAGGAGATCAAGAGCATGAAGGTGAACTTCACTTAAGTATTCATTAGGTATGATACCATAAAAAGATATATAGAGAGAAGGAAACTCAAACTATGGTAGGAAGACTAATTAAAAACCATATACTATAGAGAATGATGTCTTCCTAGTGGTAGTGCATATGCTAGTATAATAGGCCCAAAGAGCAGGATAGAGATGAAGGTGCCAATTCATTTAAGTTTCATAAATTATATTTTGGAGAATTTTATTAATAATTTTATTTTTGGCCTCATCTTGGCCATTACATTATGGATTGTAGGTTTTGAATAATTTTTGATTGATTTTAAATTTAACACAAAGTCGTTTGACATATTTGTTTTTGAAATTACCACCATTATCTAAAATGATAATATGAGGGATACCAAAGTGGTAAATGATTTGATTAAGGACGAATTTAGATATGGTGTTACCAGTCAAATTAACAAGAGGCATAGATTTAACCCATTTAGTGATATATTCTATGGTTGTGATTATAAATACATGCCCATCTTAAGAGCAAGATAATTTTCCTATGAGTTATAATCCCCACATGGAAAATGGCTAGGGAGATTCTACGATTTTAGAAATCGGTTGGAGGTGAATGAATTAATTCATCATAAAACTAGTAACAAGTACACTTTTTAACCAATTGTATGTCATCTTTTTCAATAATAAGCCAAAAGTATCCCATACGTAAGTATTTATGGGTTGTAGCATGTCAACTACAATGGCCACCACAAATACACCCATGTACATGTTCAAAAAGAGGAGGAATCTCATCTTTCGTAACATAATGGGGTAAGGTACCTTTAGAATAATTATAATATAAGATGTTATATTTAAACACATACTTAAAATCTTGTTTTAAATGTGAGTCTTTTTTAGGAATTGAGGTTGGGAGGATAACTTTGGTATTCCAAAAATTGGATAATGTTTGTATACCATAGGCTTTGTTGAATGATGATGGTCTTAATGTGGTAGATAAGTGAATCTTGTGGTGGAGTATAAGATGGAGATTTTTTTATTGGGATATAAGAGTGGGATCATTAATAACTTCGTGCACATGAAAAAGAGATGCTAAAGAAGTAAGGGAATTGGTAGGATGGGTTTGATGGTGAATGAAATGATGTCTTTTATGACATTAGTTGTATTTTGATGAAAATAAATGAGTTTCTCAATTTTGAATTTGTAATCACCATTAACTTGGAAAAATATGAGTTATGAATTTCCTAAAGCATATAGGTATTGGATATCTAGATTAAGGGTAGATCTCATGCCTAAGATTAAAGATTCCTACTTTTCCATGTTGTTAGTGACATCAAATTTTAGGTGAAAATATAATTGGATTATTTTTACAATAGGTCTCATAAGGATACAACTTGCCCCAACTCCTTAAAGGAATTTAGAACCATTAAAGAGAAGGGTCCAAGAATCCTCATGTAAATTGACATTAATTTTAGGAAATTCTTTTATAACTACTTTTGGTTTAGTAGTGTCAGGGAGGATAGGAGGTTCATCAAAATGACTTGAATAAAGATCAATACTGAAGTGATGAATGTAATCTTTAAGGGATATTTCTTGGTTAAGACCTTCAATATAGAGAATATTTTCATCAAGAAGACTATCTTGAAGGTGGTTGGTAGAAATCACTAGAGCTATAACAATTTGATTAGTAACAATTTGTCCTTTGACATATTTTTGAGTATTAACTCAAAGATAAAATTCTATGAGAATGACCATCCATTACCAATTATGTCTTTAGGAAGAAAGGCTTTAGATAATAAGTGATGAAGGGGATCATAATGGATGATAACATAAGTGGTTTGATAAATCACATAATGTCAATTTTTTTTAGTGGCAAAATATATGGCAAGGAAATCACATTTGAATTTTGTATAACATTTCTCATAATCAATGAGGCCTTGGTTGATATAGTGGATGGCATATTCTATTCTAGTATCATGTTGTTGGGCAAGCATTTCCATAATTGATATGGGTGTGGAAGAGGTATATATCATCAAAAATCAATTTTTTTAAGGCGGACAAAGAGTAGGTGGGTGAAGTGATGATTATTTCATATTATTAAATGATTTTTGATAGGGATCCATACACTCTAAAGCATTACCATTTTTAAGAAGAGAATTGACATAATAGATATAGTAAGCCATTTTTTTTATGAATCATCTAATTGCCCTAATTTTATTTAGGTAAGTGTGATTGTCCATAATGGATCAATGGATGGGCATGTTGATGACAGGTTAATATTTCTAGGGTCAACATCTATGTCATAGAGATAAACTAAGAATCCTAACAGGTTTTTAGATGTGACACAGAAAACACATTTGTAAGTGTTTAGTCTAACTTTGTATTTAATAAGGCAATCAAAGATGATGAAAAGATCATAACTCTGAGTTGTGAAACATTTAAATATAAAAATAAGGTCATCCACATATATTTATATAATTTTATGAATAAGATCATGGAATATATAATTCATTTCCCATTGATAAGTAGTCCCAACATTTTTGAGGCCAAAGGGCATTATAACATAACAATAGGTGACCCATTTCATGCTAAATTTTTTCTTATGTTGGTATTTGAGGGAAATGTGAATTCTTTTATAGCCTAATAAACCATCCATAAGAGATAACATTTCATAACCAACTATGGAATCAATAATGGCATTTATTGAAGGTAGAGGAAAATTGTCCTTGGGACAAGCAAGATTAAGATTATGGAAATCAATGAAAATGCAAATAACCATAGTGACCTTTTTTCAAATAAGTACTGTATTAGAAACCCATTCAAAATATTCCACTGGTTTGATATACTTAACATCAAGAAGTTTGATAATTTCTTTATGGAATAAGATGGAAACCTTGGGTGGAATTTTCTATTACTTTTGGTGTATAGGTTTGGCATCAAGATAAGTGTTGATATTATACACCATAATGCTAAGATCAATACCAACCATATCCTCATAGGAACAAGAAAATATCTCATAATGTTTATTGAAAAATAAGTTAAAGATATCATATTTATTAGGTGTGAGTTTGAGATAAAATATAATTGGTTAAGGGCATGATGGAGTACCATATTTTATGTGAATAGTTTGTTCGATAATAATATAATTTCCATCTTAGAAATGATGTGTTTCATTTGGTAAGTAAGAAATTAGATAAGATTTAGTCTATAGGATAACAATGAAGTTTTTGAAACAAGGGGCTTTGTTTTATAAATTACCAAGTTTTTGATGTTTCCAAGGAAGTTGAGGTTCTCATGCACAAATCAATTAACTATTGGATTCATCTATAGTAAAAGTGGGAAGATGGACATAATACTCAACATCTGATTTAAGATTGAGAATGTAAATAGAATGGTACTAATATTTAGAATTTATCTAAGAGAAATCTATGGCATTTGCATCTAATGTAGTCTCAAGAGTAGAAGGATTAGGTTGATTAGATGAGATTGGTGTATCATTAATTTATTTGATAGGGGAAAAATCAAATGTAATAATGGTATCTATAGGTGGTAGAGAAGATGTAAGAATTTTTAGATGTTCAGAAGGTAGGATTTGTTTGATTTCCTAAGGAATATCAAGAAGTGGAGTATGATTGGGAGGTATGTGGCCTTCCTTAGCTAATTTAAAATCTATGGAAATGGTGTGAAAATCATAGTTTAAATCATGTATTTGAGATAATTTTTTTTGATAATGTTGAAAATTCAAATCTCATGATTGAGCTTGAGTCATGATATAGTTATCATCATAGGTTGGAGAAATGGTACATGCTTGAGATTCTGGGGGAGTTTTAGAAGGCTAAATTCTAAGATCATTAAACTTTTATGGAGACATGATGAGAGGATATTTGAATAATTTGGCCATTCTATAGTCATTGCATGTGAAGGCATCTTCTAGGTAAGAAGGTTCTTGACCATTGTATGGAAGGAGAAAATCATTGATCTCATAAATGAGAGGAATAGTGAAATCACAAGGACTCCACTTTGAGATACAAGGTAGTTTATTAGCATTTAAAGTATTTTTAAAGTCATTAGGTTCATCATAATATAAATTAGTAAGAGTGGCATGCAAGTCTAGATTTATGTTGATGAATTTAGGCAAGGGATCACTATTGATGGTAGGAATGTGATATTGAGATTTTAGACTAGGAAGTTGAATACTCAAAGCATTGGGATTGGCCTCATTATTATACCATTTGAAATTAAGTATTAATTTGATGCATTGGCTACCATAAGAAGTGATATCCCTCATTCTATGAGTCTAGGGGTGAAATATGAGTATGTTATAAGATGGAAAAAATCAACGACCTTAAGTCTAGTTTAATGGTCTTAGGTTCAATTTTTAGGGGAAGATATATATAACCAAGTGGATTTTGATTAATTTTATCAAATCCATGATAGGTGAGGTGGGTTTTCTTGAGATGATCCTTATTATATCCAAGTTGTTGGATAAGACACAAAGATGTCACATTAATACTAAACCCTTTGTCAAATAAAACCTTACAAATAAGGGTAGTATTAATGTATATATTAATAAATAATGTTGGATCATCAACAAGAAAAGGATTTCATTATTGAACATGTCCTCTTTGATAAACTCAATATAAATCTTGGAAGAAGGATAAATGGATTCAATGGTATGCACATTGGTGGGTTGAGGCTCAATAGAGGGTGGTTATTTATCTATAAGATATGTACCTTTAATTTATTGTACTTGTTTCATGATGAAATTATGATGATAAGGGGAGGTGATAACTAAATCCATAAGGGTAATCTTAAAATTCATGGAGTTAAGTTATTTGAGAAAGTTCTAATGGGATTTATAAGAAGATATAGTGTGAGGTTTATAAGGTAAGATAGATTCTTAAGGAATGGAAGCTATTGAGGGTTTGGAAGAAGGGGGTGGTTCCTCAAGGGATTACAAAGCTAAATGAGTGGTTGTATTATCTTTGAGAAGTTTTAATTCAAAATATGGTTTCTTAGGTTTTGTGATAGGATCCTTGTGATCTCATTTGTGATGATACTTAACCTTAGCTATGTTAACATATTGATAATTATTGTAATATTTGCCATATTCAAAATCAATGGTACAAACATTCTTGATATTTTATTGATGATTAGATGTGGGAAAATATTATTGGTTATTATAAGAAGAATCTTTCTAAGTTTTTCATTTATGAGAAGTAGTTTTGTATTCCTAATGTTAGAGTTATATCATGGCTTCATGATTAAAGGAATTACCAAGAATGTAAGAGATATAAAAATTATTAATCCCTTAAAAAATTTCATGAGAATGACCAATGTCAGCATGGAACAAATAAAATTGATTAGGGTCATAAAATTTAGGAGTATTATTAGGATAAGTAAAGGGTGTAGAGGGTGGTAAGAATTTCTTCATTTAATACATAGTTAGTGGTGTGTGCGAATATGGGGAACTCTTGGATTTATTTGAGGAGTATTTCTAGTGATGGCATTCACAGAAGTTTTAAAATATCCTTTAAGGAATTTAGTATTAGGTTCTAATTTCTTCATGAGGAAGTCTTAATGTTTGTCTTGGTCAAGATCTTCATTAAGCACATGAGGAGAAAAAATTCAAACCTTATATTGAATCAAAGGAGTTAAAGTAGTGATAAAAATTTTGGACAAATTATCATCAATCATGTTATGGTTAGCCTATGGGCCATATATTTCCATCTATTAATAAAATCATGAATTGATTCAATGGGATATTGCTTAGCATTGATGAAATAGCTAATGGGATTTTTGAGAAGATTATTATGTTAAAACTCTTCAACTAGAGGATTAACTAAATCCATATGTTTAAAAATGGAATGCTTTGGAATTTGGTTTTACCATTATAATACATTACTAGTGAAGGTTTTAACTAGATGTTTAGTTGTGTTGAAATTATTAGTCTGGATAAATTCTTTATAAAGATCACCAAATTCTTTAAGAAATGATGTAGAGTATTTAGTCCCATCATACTTGATAGTTGGAGATATATTACCAATATGAATGGAGATGATGAAAGGAGCTAAAGGCTCATTTTGGACATTTTGAATCATTTTTATTATTCATGATAGGTTGAGTAATAACATTTCTTGAGGAATCTCTAAGAGGTGGAGGAATAAATTTTGGATTGGATTGAGGATTGAGAACCAGAGGTTGATTATCCATATTGAATAAATGACATTATAATTTCATCATTTGAGAGGTGTTATAACTTTTAATTATGTTCATTTGTTAGATGAATTATACAACAAGTTGAGTCACATAAATTTTTAGGTTGATTTTTGTATAACTCCCTAAATTGATATTAGTGGGAGGGTTTTCGGAAGGTGGATTGCCAGTGTGATTGTTGGATAGACTTTTATCAATGGCTCCCACATTATGTTGAAAGGCTACAAGATGATAATTGTATTGATAGGTAAAAAAAGGATTGTATACACCTAATTAATTGTGAGGTATGACTTGAACCATATTATAATCCAAAGATGAGGGAGGGGAAGAGGTGATCCAAGAGTGAGGGTTCTCTTTGGAGGTAAAGAAAGGAAAAAAATAATAGCTCATAGAGTGTTTAAATTGATTTAACTTGTACAAGAATATTCTAATAGGGAAATTCATGATGTTTTGAGGAAATTAATAGAGTTTTGAGTAAGAAAATAGAGAAATCATGAATAAAGAACTAAGTCCTAAAAATAGAAGATTAAGGACAGCAATCAAATGCAAGGTCAAATGGGGTTGAATGTGTATTACTCAAAAGGGAATTGAGAAGATTACAAAGTCAATTAGGTTGACTTATTAGTTCTATGTAGAAGGAAAGTAAGGATATAGGGTCAACTAAGTCAACTTAGTACTAAAAATAGGGAAAAACATAGTATGTAAGAGACTATATTAATCAAAATGATAAAGTGATAAAATAGGGAAAGTTTTGCAAATTTAATTTGAAGTAAGAAATAGAAGAAAAACCACAAATAATTGGGTCAATGAAAATGATCCAACTAGGGAAAAAATAATAAAACCTTGCATCAATACTAGTTAATGCAAGTTTTTGAATACAACACACAATGATCAAAGAGCAAGTAAACAACTAAAAAGTAAATGCTAAATAAATGGTCATCCTAAGTGTTGTTAGATTAATATAAAGTATAATTTCAAGTGTGATAGGGAAGTTGGATGAAAATAAGGAACTAAAATAAATATATCGACGATTTAAATATGTTTAGGATGAAAGGGATCTATATTTGAAATGGTAATGGGTTGGTATTTGGTCCTACCCCCTCAATTCATAATATTATAATGATAAGGGTGTTGGGTGGTTTCCCAATATATACCATTAACTACATGCTTATAATTAGTCAGAAAACCAAGTTGGCTTCCCCCTTGGTGATGAAATCCAAGTAAGTAGGCCTTGGGAAGATAAATGTTAAATACATTTTGAATATTATGTTATTTGGTAGTTGTGTAAGGAAATATAAAAATAGTACATCTAAATGGAAATTTTAGAAAAATCCTAATTATACTATGTGAGATACTCTAGGCATTCAAACAAATAAAAATGAAAGTGTGAATTAACGACTAACAAATATTTATTAATTTCCAAATTAAGAATTGTCAAAGTCAGTTTAGATAACACTATATGTAAATAGTACATAATAGAGTTAACTAGGTCGCTACCATTTTATGGAAAAAATATTATTTAAAAACAAAGTCAACTATGTCAACTTGTCTTTTAGACAAAATATACGTTACATAACTAAGTCAACTAGGTCAACTTAGTTTGTTGTAAGATTGTAGTTTTGAAGACTACAAACTTGGACAAAATAAAATTATAATAAAGTATTGAATTAATAAAGAAAGAAAGAGAGGAAACTTGGCGGTTTGGAATATTGTTAGGATTGAAATTTTCCTATTGAAGTTCCTTTAATGTTTCTTTTAAGTTCTATAAACTAAGTTAATTGGTTTGACCTATTTTTGTAAAACCCTGTTTGTTGAAGTAAGATAAGTTGACTAAGTCAACCTGTTTGTTTTAGTTTTTAGATATAGATGATGATTAAAAGACTAAGTCAACTTGGTTGACCTAGTTTTTTAACTAATATTGAAGAAGAATATTATGCTAGCCTGTCCAATCTAGTAACTTGCATCTAATGAAGACCTTACAAAAAGTAGAGAGTCATTTTGATATGATTATGTGTTAAACCTATACATAAAAGTTAGATATATATTGTCCTAGTAGACATATTATCACAAATATATAAAAATAATAAAATGATATAAATGAAAGCATGAAATAAAAATTGTAAGGGTTAGATTCATGTTTGGTTCACTAGAATATATGCAATGGTAAATACAACTAATCTATAAATTAATCTTAGCTCAGAAAAGATAAATCTTACTTACACTTCAAATTAGGGATACATTATATAATTGAGGTCATAACCAATATGGATCCACTATACATATCCAAGGGATATCTTACCACAACAATATCACTAAGGAGGGTTCCAAAACCTCTAGTCAAGAAAAACAATGCAAAAACCCTAACAAGGTCTTATATTTCCATATTTACTAAACTGATAACAAGTAAATAAAAATACAATATAGTGATCACCAAATCTTGTTGCATAAATTGGGGGTAATAAAAACTAAAATTAAACATGTATAAGATAATCCTATTTGAATTGTGTATAAGTAAATTCCTTGTGCATGGAGAGAGCAACATATTCAAAAGCCATTATGTATGCTACTTCTATATACTAAAGAGAGGAGAAAAGTTAGAGATACTTATCTAGAAGATGAAACCATAAAGATTCAATATCTCCATTGGAAAAAGGTGTTTTGTAATTTTAAGTATCACTAAGAAAGGCCAAAGAATCCAAGACTTCTCCACAAGATAAGATGCTTCTCCAAGTAGAAACCCCTCCCCAACTAGAATGGTAGAAAAAATATTATAAATAATCATAAATTAATAATTAAATATTTTTTTCTCTCTAATAATGGTGAAATTAATGTGATTATATAACTACATCTAACCCTAAAACCTTCCAAAAGTTCTGGCTAAAAAGGTTGAACCAGTCGACCTAGTATTGAAATTAGAAAAAATAAACTAGGTTATGAACTATGTCGACCATGGATGACCTATTTATTATTAATATTTGTAAATAAAAATACAAGGTTGATGTGGTCTACATAGTTATGTAAACTACTGAAAATGGTTTTAGGTTAGGTAAAGGGATAATGAAAATGGCAAATGACTAGAAGAGGGTGCAAAATAAGAGGCAAAGCTTAGAAAAATGTTTTTAAGAGTTGGTTGGATTGATAACAAGAGGAAATAAGGAATAAAAATATTAAAAATCACCAATGGTCTACCCACCCTTTCCTAATGCACACTTTAAGTCATGTACTCATAGATATTGAGACTGGATGGGTTTCTACAAGATAAAAAGCAACAATAATTGATAAAGGTTGAGAATATTATGCATATACACTAGTCACCTTCATTATAAATAATAAGTCCATAAATAGTTTTATGGATGGCATAACCTCTATCTTGGCCACTATAAAATGTATTATTTGATGTTTTAATGGTAATATATCCACTACTAGCCACTTATTTATGTCCATTACATTTTATTCATGTAAATGGGCATCCACATCCTCGATCACATCTCAAAGAGCTAAATAATTAGCATATTCATCATTAAACATGGTAGAATTAAAGAATGTATCTATATATTATTTAGTGTCTTTGATATAAAATTTAGAATGTGGTAGCATTCCCTTGAATACCTTAGATGAAAAACACATGGCTACTTGATTCAATTACATAATTCTAGTCTTCAGTTACACTATTTTATTATTTTCTATAAGTAATTCATGTAGGAATGTACAAACTATTAATTTAAACCATTTTATTATGATAGATATCTCTTACCCCTTATCTACATTTTTTATGTTGTTTAATATATTTCTACCATTTACCATCTAACCTTGTGTAAATAATCTAGTTAATTACCATTTTACCTAGGTAATTAGTTAACCACCCATAAATCTGAGTTAAATCTCCCAAAACCTATTAAGGTTAAGTTTTCTTGACTTCGTAATAGGCTTTCCATACTCAATCCATATTAAAACCAATTTTAACTAATTTTTTATCCAAGATCTTGAGTTGTTGGAACCAATAACTTAAACTTAGACTAAATCATTAACATTTTCCATGATCATTGTTGATCTTGTTAGTATTGATGTTAATTTATATTGAATCTAAAATTAAGTTATGGATCCTAATTTTTTCACACTAGAATGCTGACAAAATTCCCCTAGAGCACTACAAAATATTGCCATCCTAGTTCTAGTCTATCGACAATCTATCCAAAGCCAACCACATCCTTGTTAATGAGGTATTTCTATGCAACATAGGAATATTTTTATAGAGGTAAATATTTTATGTATTTGATTTATTTATAATTATTTTAGGATCTATTAAATCCATTCTTTAGCCCCATCCTATGTCTTTTAGCACCCACTATAAAGATCGACCATGATTCTTTCTAGATTGACATTGATTACCTGATTGATATTGATTCTAAGATAATCAAAATAGATCCCTATGTTTTAATTTATATTTACAACCCAAGTCTATATTATCAATCATAAATGTTTTTAATTTATAATTTTTAAGTCTTAAAATCATGTATTCTTACCTATAGATGACCTTACCTAGTGTTATACATGATGTGGTTTCAATTCATGAATTATCCATAGTTCCTCATCCCTTATTCACCGATTAATTTGACTTATATTTTAAGTTAGGTCTTTGTGTGATTTGTCTTTTCCCTAAATCTATAATCCATCACTAAGACACTAAAAGCAATCCAAGAATAAGAGGACTTAACCATAGCATATTGGAATGAATGTTTTGATAATATATATGTAGTAGACTGATTTACCTAATTTTAATTTCATAATATTATCACATGCTTTATTATAATTTATTTTATTACATTGTGTTGTTGGTTGTATACAAATAATGGATTGACGTCCCTTTAAGGAAGTGTACCAGTTTTTGAATTTGATCTTGTATTAGGATATCCACCCATTTATTATATTAATAGGTCTCATCCAAGTTATCTTTCTTGTGCAGGTAGTCCCTCCTAGCCAGAAATGAACTCCCACATCATTGGATCAATGGTGTGCATCCCCCATCACAAGTACTCTTTAAACCCTAGATAATATCTATTTTTAGTATGTTATTTTTATTAATAAATAAGATTGAAAATATACTAAAACATTCCAACACCGAATGGGACTCCTAAGGTATCATTGTTCTTACTTTTTTCATTATGAAATTGTCCACTACTTGCATCTTTCTTAATTGTTTGCTTTCATTCAAAAATTATAAAAATTCTTACTTCTCCATTTAAGGTTTAAAAAGAATTGTATTCATCCTCTACATGTTTTTATAATTAACATATAATAATCTAGGTGGATCAATATATTGTAGTAATCACACTTTCTCACACACAACTAAAACCACATAATCTTAAAATAAGCATTAAAACATTTACCTACCTAAGGTGGACTCACTTGGATTTGATCACCTAGGGGAAAATGAACTTGGTGTATAGATTGAGTATAATTTTTTTTTCAAGAAGTATAAATGTTAAGCACCTGATACCCTTATCATTGTAGTGTGTAAAGTGAGGGGGTAGACCCCAATACATGCCACATACTTTATTCCAACATGGAATCAATCCTCAATGTACCTTCACATATATAGAGGTTCCCATCATTAAAAAAAACCCAAATATATATTTAGATTACAATTTCTTAGTATCCTCATTGACCCTTTTCCTTACCACATTCTAAAGTTAGTTTCTGAAAAAGTAAAATATTTTAAGTATGTTTGGTAGTGTGTGTGCTTGTTTCTAGTAAAATGAGATAATTAAAAGAGTATCATGTGCTTTTTCATTTCATTTATTTATTTATTTATTTTTAGTAATACATGTTTTTGAAGTGATAATAGTTGTTAAAAAAATTAATCCCCAACATTATCCTCATCCATGGATAACACCCTAAGTCCTCTTACCTCTCTTAAGTCTATGGGGGAGGGTATTCCCCATTTCTATTCTTAGGGAGATCTTGAATTCACTAGCATATTGGATAGTAATACAACTACTTTTAACCATTACCTCATTACTCAAGCCATTTGTATTCCACTTTCCCCTTATACATAGTCTTCTGCTAATGTTTTTGGCATGCCCCTAGATGGACCTCAAGGACTCACCATAACCCTAGTTTCCTCTCTAAACAGTCCACCCCCTATAAGTTCTAATACTAAAAATATGAAACATTTAAATAATCCACCCCTAATAGTATCTTGTAGTCCATTTCTGACTAGCACCTAAGCCCAAAATGTTACCACACCTCAACTTACATTTACTCTACCTCCTATCATGACTCCTTAGAACCAAGTGATTTTAATCCCTATAACTCTCTTATCCATCCAAACTAACATAGCTTCAAATATCCAAACTCATTGTTTACAACAAGTTCCCTTAAGTTAACCACCTTAGTAGTACATTCCATTGACTACTCAATACGTATATCCATCACAAGACCTTTGATCCACTTATATACACTTATAAGATCCACAATATGTGGCTTCATCCCAATTAATTATGACCACTTCAGTTGGCTATTGCTTGTCATAACCCTTATCAACCTTATTCCATACCTATCGGCACTCTTAATGTAATGTCTTGGGGGTGTTCCTCAATATAATACCCAACCTAAACTTATGAATATCCTTATGAATAGGATGGAAAATATATAAGCCTCTATCTCTAGGAAAAAAATATGCTCACTTATGAGAAAATATGTAGTGACCTAATTAATATAATAGTACATATTAGGCCATACCCCTCATAATGGGAACTTCCAAAATTCATGAAATTTCAAAACAAGAAAGATCCTCAGCAACACACTAGAGCATTTATACATGTTTTTTTATCTCATAGCCTTTGACGATGCTCTTCTCATAAAAATGTTTCCCATGTGACTAGTTAGACCACCTTTAAACTGATACAATTATATTCCTCAACATTACCTATTCTCTTTTAGGAAATATTCCTAAATATTTTTATATCACTTTTACATTAACATTTAAATAAAAGTGACCATAATTGACCTCTATGTCATTAGGTAATTCGATGACAAATATATCACCAATTTTGTTTCTAGATAGTTAAATATTATACACCAAATTAATTTCTTCCTTATTTAAGTAGAGCTAATCAAATTATTTTTGAGATTGTGCACTAGGCAGATCTCATCAACATTTTGGGTTCAATCCATAATTACTTTTGATGAGGCCTTTTCCATAGCCTATAAACTAGAAATCTAGGATTTAAAATAAGGGAAGGTAAAGTTACGTAATAATAAATTCAAACCAAATCCATATAAAGTAACCAAAAATACCAAAAATAAAGGCATTATTAATTTTTTTATTTTAAAATCAACACTTCCACATATGAAAATCTAATCCAAACACTCTACCTCCCAAGTGAAACCATAAAAACATTAACACAGTTTCCTTTATGGTAGTACACACCATTAGGGGAATCATATGTTTCTATTTTTGACAAAATCATAAACTATTATATTATCTAACTTCCTCTAGTTATACCTCTTAATTAATCTCACCCAAGCCTATTTAGTTAAAATAGATTGACTTAGGAAATTATTAACATGTACCAAGTCATGATGTCAATAGGTGTAACTATTTTAAAGGTCTAGTTGAAAACCTTATTGACTAAGGAGAGTTAAAGTTAGATAAGCCTAATTCTCCTCCTAATTAATCCATAGATATATTTATGTAATCATTCCCTAATCAGACCTCTATGTATAATGTTGTATAGGGTAATTTAGGATGCACCTCAGACCATCAGACCCATGTGATAAGTTTAATCCATGATCAAATTCTACCTAAAAAGCTTGGTAGTTCTTTTGAATCACCTTCCATGATAACTAAAACATAAGATCTCCTTACAAGAGACACTTTCAAACCATATGAATCAAGTATAACTATCCCTAATACTCACTAAAGCTTTTTGGATCTCACTATTTGGGACCCTCTCAAGTAACCATTACCTAAACCACTTAAGATAATCAACTAAAAATAAAGGATAAAAAAGTTATCAAGGAGGATGAATTTTTAGAAATCTTAAAAGATACACATATAAATCCTTAAATCACTAAAACACTTCATAACATACCTATACCCTCTATCTTATTCCCTCCTGAAAGGATTGTTACATTTCCTTGACCAAATCCAAAACTAGCTTCCCTTATAGCTCGAGAAGAGCCAAATCATGTAAAGACAAAAATTAGGGGAAAGGCTTTATGAATTTTAAATAAAAACATTGGGGTGACATGATTAAAATACTTGAAACATCAACTCATAATAACTAAACTCCCTAAAGAGGATATCCATACTACCCCCAACCAGATTTGAAAAGGGAAGATGGATCTACCACTAATTTGAACTAGAGTATCCATATTGAAAACTCATCCTTTGGTGAGACTAAAAAATACACTATACAATCCTCTTATAAATATAATATAAATTTAAAAAGGGATCTTCCCATAATAATAATGCCAATAAATAATCCACTGAATCATTATTACCCATAAAACCTAGGTGTAAGGTCTTATCCCAAACATACATTACCTTTTATGGGAAATATTCAAATAATAAGTTCAAAGGATCAAGACTCGAAAGGAAATTTAACTTACATGCCAATGCCTTATAAATTTAAAAAACCCAACCAAGATCCATTATGCAGGTCATACTCCAATATCCCTGATCAACTCCTTCAAACTTCCCTTATCACATTACCACCCATAAAACCTATTAACTCCCATGTTTAAAAGTCAACATGGTATAAAAAAGGAAGAAATATGAGTACCATAGAATACCAAGACATGATCCTAAAATTTATAATACACTAAAATCTATGGATTAAATTTTACTATAAGAGGATGACCTTTTACTGGAACAATTTGGTCATGATTATCGTCATATTCAACCTACTAGGGTCACAACAACTTTAGGGACTAGTATATTATCAATAGAATGAAAATGAGTTTCAAAGGAATATATAACCATTGATAGAACTCAATATCAACCCCTCTTAAACCTCCTAAAATTGGATTATTCTAAAAATACAACAAATCAACCATTGTTTCAAATAGATGTGATACACATAACTACATAATCCCAGGCCTAGGGCACAAGGCCTAAAATTCCAATAAAGCAAAGGTGACTATTGAAAAATCTCTTACTTATACCATAGGTATTCACACAACACCCATCTTTAAACCTACAAATTTTATTTTAGGAAAAACATAGAATATAATGCTTCAAAGTTGATATAGATATTAGTTCTAAAATAACTCCATAAACTCCCAGTTAAAATGTCTTTATATGAACTTATCTAGAACTCATAGCATCATCATGAGGCTATGATAGAGGCCCTTAAATCTACTGATATATAATCATATGAAAACATCATCTATTATATTTTATCAAATCTTTATAAAATTCTTCATCCATAACATTCTATAATTTTAAAATATCACCATTGTACCCTAATGGCTATAATCTATCATTATTTATCACTACCCAAATTAATCAGAGTTGAATCAAATGAGTAATGATTGATAATAAAGAAATTATAAGTATTATCCTCTAACATGATTTTAAAAAACTACAATTACCTAAAATTGTGATAGATCAATCTCAAGTTGTTTAGTGGACATTCAATGATGTTGTGGCCCCTATATTAGGAATAACTACCCTTCCCATTTAAGTAAGAATATTTACTCTTCCTGATTTATTTTACATAATAGAGGATGAGTTCCAATATAACATCATATTATGATGTCTTTGGATATGATCTATACATTGCATTCCCTCCACTTTGAATTAATGTTAAAAATTTGAACATGAGGGTAAGGTTTATAGTGTCCCTATCGATCCACATCCATTAAAGACATGCAATTTGACTTATCAATCCAATGATGTATTGATCCATCTAAATAACTTAAGTGGATTATATTTTTGTGAAACACATGCTATCTATATTATACCTTCATCTTGTATCCCTGATGTAAAATCTTTTGACTCAACATTCCAATAACTTTTTGTAGGGGAATATCATTTATTAATGCCCAACACTTTATCAACCTCCCCCCAATAATATAGACATCTTGATCCATATCATACCTATCAAACCAATCTAGGATTCATTATCTACTTCAAACCTCATCATTTCCAAATGCACTTAACATATAGAGGAATTGACCAATCTCATTTATAGAGGGAAAGTCAAATGTGTGCCCAACCATCCACATCTAAGTTATCCTTTCTTGATAAACCAATATTTCCACAAACCTACTTATAAGATTCTAATTTTAAAGGCTTTGGATTAGGGAATTATGAATAAGGAACCCATGAGGTTACAATAAATGACCTTAGAAAATTTTATGAGAAACATGGCCTCAATTTTAAGAAAAATCATAGAGGTATTGATAATAATGCTTTAGTATCCCATGTCCCAATAGATGTGTATTATGAAACTCCCTCATCCCCTCTTAGTTCCCCTATGGAAACTGATGACACCATCTCCATCAGACCTATTTTTTTTATTAGTTTCATTTTTCTATAATTTCAAACCTATCAAAATAGTGAGAAAACCATATCCCTTCCTTTAATTTTGTTTGATTTAATAGATGGATATTCTCCCTTAGTCCATGTAATGGATTGTCAAGATGATGAATCCATTTTATATTATTTGGAAGAAGGAGATTTATATCTTAAGAATATCATACCGTCTAAGTCTCCTAGTCTCTTAAATGAGGTCACAATTAAAACTAACAAAGGGATGCTTGAAGCCCTATAGAATATAAAAGTGAATTAGTCCTTAGATTCGTAAGAACACCAATATTTTTTATCATTCCTTACTAGTCATATCCAAGTTTTTTCTTGGTCTTATAGTGATATGATTGGAATTTATCCTACCATAGTTATCCATAACACCGTTACCAATTTTGAAGTTAAACCAATGAAGCAAAAGCTTTGTAATATGTATCCTCATGTAGCACTTCTTATCAAAGAAGAATTATAGTGATTATTAATTTTTAACTTTATCCAACCCATCGATTAACTTGAATGGGTATCTAACATAGTACCTATCAAAAAACCCATATGGGGACTACTCCTTTATACCAACATTCATAACCTTAACCTTGCCTATCTAAAAGATGATTTTCCCATTATTAATATCTAACATCTCATGGACCTCACTATAGGACATGAGATGTTTTCACTCATGGATATATTTTTTGGTCATAGAAGATCAACACAAAACCTCCTTTATTATTTCATAGGGGAATTTTTGTTATAGGGTCATTTCCTTTGGTTTAAATAATGTAGGAGCCACTTATCAATAGGACATGACCTATATTTTCTATGATTTAATTCACTAAATCATTAAAGATTATGTGGATGATCTCCTTGGTAAATCCAAGCATTTTTAGGATCATTTTTCCATCCTTAGGCAAATATTCACTCATTTGATCTAATATCATGCTCATCTTAACACCCAAACGTGTGTTTTTGGGGTTTTATCAAGAAAGCTCTTAGGTTTTATTATTTCCCTTTGAGGAATTGAGTTTTATCCTACTAAGATTAAGGAAATTATCAATATTGTACCTCTATCCAACCTTAAGTAACTTCATATTTTATAGGGTAAATTGTAGTGTATTTGTCATTTTATTTGACAATTGTTAGACTGATGTTAACCTTTAAATCACCTTATTAATAAATACACCTAGTTTATGTGGGATTAAAATTTTCAAGTGAAGTTTGATACTCTCAAAAAATTTCTTTCATCTCCCCCTATCCTATTCTACCAAAATAGGATAGCTCATATTTCTTATATATCTTGGCTATGAATCAGGAATTAGGTGTCATGCTTACCCATCAAGATGATCAACACATAGAATAAGCAATTTATTGTATAATTCATACATTGGTTGAGTATTAAACTCGATACACACATGTTGATAGACTATATTTGGACCTAGTAATCCTATTTTCTATGTTTTATCACTATTTGCTTAATTTCAAGACTTATGTGATTACCAATACTAAACCTCTTAAATTCTTCATTCCAAACACTATCAAAATTAATGGATGGCAAGATGGCTGATTTTACTTGTTGAATTTGATCTTGAGTTCCTTAATAAAAGTCAATTAAAAGGAAGATCATCATCAATAAATTAGCTAAATCACCCCTTGATAATAATCTACCATCTAGCTATGAAATCCCTAATGAATCAATAGCCTCCACATCCTAGGAAGATATCAAATATCAAATGACATTGTTCATTAATGAATCTAAATTCAAATGTGGAGGGTGAGTAGGGATTATTATTATACCACCTTAAGGAATTCTTATCCCCCTATCTTTTAAACTTGAATTTGATTCTACTAATAATATGATAGAATATGAAGCCCTAATTATAGGTATTCAAATAAATTTGGCTCTAGGAGTTAAATCATTTCATATTTTTGGTGACTCCCAATTGGTAGTTAACCAAATAACTAACATTTATAAGTGTAATAATATCATTATCGAAAGGTATAAGATCTTATTAGAGTAATTTTTATCTACCCTTAACTGTTACATCATCTAGACCACTCCTTGCTCAACCAACAATTTTTTTATATCATGGCTTCCTTGGCCTTATTTATCCCATCCTCTTCCTAAGAGTCTCATTTGTTTGTACTTATTCACAAGTCAATCAAATTTCTTACACCAAAGCTAATCTTCCTTATATCCATACAATAGAGGAAAACCATTTAGATCTATGGTACATAGATAGTTGATTATTTGTCTAAAGTCATCATTCCTTTATATCTATCTAAAAATGCTAAGCATGATTTTTGATAGTGAAATTATTGGAATGTAATACTAGGGGGTGCCATTTATAATCAGGGATTTAATGATATTTTCCTCCATTATCTACAAAATTTTGAGGTAAGTCTCATTATCAAATAAACTCATGATGGTATCTATGGTGGCCATTTTAGTTATTGAACTATTTCCAAGAAAATTTTGTGGTTAGGATACTATTTGCCCACTTTGAATCAAGATTGTTGTATGTCAAAAAATTCATGAAGTGTCAACAACACACTAACTTATCCCATATCCCTAGCCATGTATTATAATTATCTAAGTATTTTTTTCTTTTTCCCAATGAGGTTTATACATTATAGGGTAGATTAATCCCAAATCTTCCCAGTGATATAGCTTTATCATTATTTTGATTGAGTATTTCACTAAATGGGTAGAAGCCATTCCCCTTATTTCAACCAAGGTAGATAATATTGTTTGTTTCATTAATCATCATATCATATGTCATTTTGGTATCCTAAATACAATAATTATAGATAATGGGAAATCTTTTAAAAATAAACAAGTCTTAAAGTTGTGTGGTTTCTTTAGAATTAAGTTGAGTTTCTCATTACCTTATTATCTGCAAGCCAATGGACTAGCTAAAGCATCAAACAAAACCCTTGTCAATATGTTAACCAAAATAGTCAATGAAGCTGGAAAGGATTATCATCTTTACATACCATTTTCTTTTTGGGATTATTGAACTCATATTTGAACACCTAGAAGGGCTACCCCTTTTTCTTTAGTCTATGGTACTAAATAAGTTCTCCCCCTTCAATTCCAAATTCCTTCCCTTAGAGTCTCTCTAAAATATATCATTTCTTAAGAATATTATTGTTAAGATCAATTAGCACAACTATAAATTTTAGATGATGATCATTGAGCCATATCCCTTGATCACCTTCATTTATATCAAAAATGAATAAAACATGCATATAATAAACATTTAAAGGATTGAGTGTTTAATATCAGTGACCTTGTCCTTAAAGAAAATCAACATGTCACAAATATGTAAATAAGTAAATAGGGAAAGTTTGCCCCTAATTAGATTGGACCCTATATTATCACTCATAAATATATATCTGGAGCATATCATTTGGCTTCCTTTGATAGAAAACTAGAATGTGAGCCTCTTAATGCTTTACATTTGCATACAGTAAACTATTAATAATCCTATTAGAAACTCTAGTTAGCACAAGTTCTCCTAAAATCCTATCCCCCATCTTTATCATACTTTATGATGATTAAGAAACATGTGTATTTCTATTATTATTCTAGTTTTATCCTTAAATATGAACACCTTGAATCTATTTGTAGCATGTTATTATGGATTGGCTCTATTTAAAATAGAGAAAAGTCCTAAATCATTATCTCCTAACAATCCATCACCCTAAAATCTTGTTTGAATGTAATAACACATGGACCTACTTCTTGGCTTATACAAACACCTTGAGTTTAATCCATGACAAAAAGGGTTTGGGATATCAAAATCAAGAAGAGTAAAAGACAAGTTGATCCCTCAAATGATAGCTATTATCAAAATCAAGTAAAATGCAAAATTTAAAATTGATCTCTCAAATGATAGTTGATAAGATACATATATCTAAATAAATATACCACTCCCTTAAATTATGGATATGTACCTATGATTCAAGAAACTTACTGCATTGATCAATTTCCTATTAAAAAAAAATCATCTAAAAATATATGAAATCAAAATTACATCCGATGAAAGTTTCCCACATTGATCAATTTTTATTTATAGACATCTCACATTGATAAGTCTATATTTATCCATGGATTAGCTTAAGGTTAAAAATATCAAAAACTTAAAACAACATGTTTATTTATAGATAATTAATAATTTTCCACTTTCCTATAATACCCTTTTCTTTAAAACCAAGGATTTATGAATTAGGATAACATGAGATTGTTAAGGATTTTCATTAACATTTGGGTAAAATGGGAATATATGAAAAAACATAAGGAGGCCTAATATTGTTTAGGGTCCTATATAATTATCATTCTTTCATCCTTGATAAGTTATATAAACATTTAATTTATATAAACATTTGCATAATCCATAATCAACCATGATATAAAATCGCATCCATCTATTAGTGTAAATATAACCACAAATTAAAAAACATACAAACACCATCCATGTAATATAACATACATACGACAATATGTCATTAATCCATAAAACATCATAAATTATCACATGTAATTAAAAATACACAATCCACTACTAGTCTATTTAAAACACACACACATGAATCCATAATCAAGATACAATGTACATCGTATAATATGAATATTGTAATCCATGAAAACACTTCATAATTATTTTACTAAATTTGGGAAACTATAGGGGTTAATTTCCTAAATAGTAAAGGGGTTTGGATTAATGGGAAAATAAATAAATAAATGTGCCTTAATTAACCTACTTATTTATTGAATCTATAAGTGCTTAATTAATTTCTATAAATAGAAAATAAGGGGATAGAGAGTAAAACTTCCTTGATTTTGGGTTGAGATAGAGGAGACAGAGGTTATAAATTACAAATTTGGCTAGGTAGACTATTTGAAATAGGATCTAGAAGTTTCTTTGTACATAGATAGGAACACCAAAAATGGGACACATGGAGATCTAACATTGTAGGCCAAGTTTTAAAACATTGTAGTCCTCAGTGTTTATGATTTTTGATATTTTTGGGTTCTATTTGTCTACTCTAGGAGACCTTATACCTAAAATATTGAGTCTTTTTTATTCATGAAGCTCTATGTGTAATTGATTTGGTATTAAAGGATCCTACTTCCTCTTCATGATTCATATGTGATCTCAAATCCAAATGGAAAAAGGGGTTAGGACATACTACCTTCATACCAATACTTTGAAGAGGGATCATGCTAATGTAGTTCTCCTAATTTGAATGTCTATTGTGAAATCCTATGTATGCAATGCAACTGTATAAATTTTTTGCAAGATTGAGATGAATCATGACTACTGCAAAAGTTTTGATAGGTTAGAAATAATAGTGGTTGGCTATATACATAGAATATTTGCTTGAGTGTCCTTTCATATATTTCTAGCTTGTGCCTTTTGAATGATTTCCAACCCTTATAAATGACCTTTGAATAAAATTTTATATGAAAACTAGTGATCTTAGGTTATATGAACTCATATTATTCCAATAATGGAAAAGATAAAAATTCAAGAAAATTTAACCATTTGAGGCTATTATGGACTTAGACAATAGTGCTAGAAAGTGGACACCCTAGGTCTCAACGCTATAGTACAACCTATGGTGTTGTTGTCTAGGGGAAAAGGGACCCCAAGGGATAGATCTATGCATGGGAGAGGATTTTGAGATAGTAGGGGTTGAATCTATAAGGCTTCATATGATTATAAAATAGTTAAAACATGCCTAAGTGGGTTGTGTAAGCGAGTAGGAGAGACATATGGCTTTGGTGTCACAAGTCATGCTCAAGTTGTACAAATTGAATTTTAGTATGACTACATATTCCCCCCCCCCCATTTATTATAATTATGCATCAAAGTAAAATATTAGGATAAAGGGAAAAAAAATAAGTGTACCTGAAAATACCTATAAGGCTAAGCCCATGAAGCTATGTGATGCTGGGTTGTGCTTAGTGAGAGCAAGTTGTACTGTGTAAGTCTAAAAAAATGAAAGCAAAAGTAGATAAATTCTTACTATATATGTGATATCTAAAATAAGAATTTATAGATCTAGGTAAAGATAGGGGAAGGAAGAGAAAGGAATGAATACACCTCACTAAGAATGTTAACCAATACAAAACTTATTATGTTATTGGGTTGTGCTAGGTGATGCTGAAAGTATGATAAACCAAGATTTATATCAATGAATGAGTTGAGTGTTCAATCCCCTAGAATTTGGATCAATAATGCAAAGGTAGGCCCTTTGGCTCCATCATCACCAACTATGTGAAGTTAATGAATCATATGTTTGCTAATAAATATATAGACCATGTGTCCAATCCCTCTTAATAGGTGGCTTAAGAATACAAATGCTAGCTAGTCCTTTGGCTCCATCATTGCCTCATTATGTTAATATAAATGAGAAAATATTGGTGTACATGAATGTCATAAGAGATGGCTCATGAATCCCTTGAATGTTCTTTGATCTAACAATGACGGTGTGGATAGTTGAATGTAAACTAGAAACTAGGCCACTATTGGCCACTTCAAAAGATAGAGATTGGACCTATATATAAGCCCCTCCTAAAACTAGAATCAAAGCTTAGGAGGATACTTGGGAACTTGGGTACATGGGAAGCAAACTTGTATAAAAGTTTACTTTAATGTGATACCAACCACATAAAAATGGAGTAAGGCACACAATTATTGGGAATGTGCAAGAGAATGTTATAAACTTGGAAATAGAGAAGGCCCATGTGCTACACACATTTCCCTCAATAAATAGTGTTTGTAACATAGATACTAAACTAAAAGTTGTATGAACTATAATGTTTGAACTAAAAATGGAAACCCTCATATAACACATTATGCCCCCTATATCTATATTATCTAAGCAAAATAAGTGCTAAAAACTATTGATTTTAAAACTAAACTCACCTCTCTACCTATTTCTAAAAAATTGAATATTCTATTGTTTGGAAAATTCCAAAAACTAGACACTTTTGGGTCGAATGTTGTATTCCCATTTTTGGCACTATTGTTTAGATCTAAAACTGGTGACTGATTTAGATTCTCTACTATGTACCTTATCTGGTTTGCTTATGTTGAGTTCTAGATTTTAGACTGTACTATTTTGAAACTATTTTTTTGACCATTAGGAGCTTTGATCACTATGACAAAACCCCTGTTTATTTCCCCCTCTTCTAAGGGTAGGAATGAATACCCTATAATGATTTCCCTCAGAAGAATAATCCCTACAAGTATGTTAAGCTGTGAAAACATTTGATATAGCATTGATATTTATGATCTTTGACTGGGATTTTATAGGGAAACTAGTGATCCTAGCTAAGATGAACCCACATTAGGATGATAAGGGAAAAGATAAGCATTCAAGAAATTTTGATTATTTGAGGCTATTGTGGACTTGGATAATAGTGCTAGAAAGTGGACACCCTAGGTCCCAACATTGTAGTCCAACCTATGGAACTATTATCTAAGGTGAAATGGACCCTAGGGGATAGATATTTGCTTAAGAGAGGAGTCTAAGATACTAGGGAATAAATATAAAAGGCTTGAAATGACTGGGAAATAGTGAAAATATGCCTTAGTGGGTTGTGTAAGTGAGTAGGAGAGACCTATGGTTTTGGTGTCACAAGTCATGATCAAGTTGTATAAATTGAATTTTAGTACGACTACACTAATCAATATAACACATGATGTAAATAATATCAAATGATATATAAACATAATCCAAATCTATAATAATTTAACAATAAATTCATGTAATAACTATGAATAAACATATAATCATGAATATATATCCAAAAATCAAATGAATATCATAAATTGTCATATTGTGTAATATATATAAAAGGCCAATCCATGTAATATCCATATACATGACTACTCAGTAAACTAGATCTGACTCAAGCATATATCCATTCCACCTCCCCCACTATCCCCTTGATCTCCTTCATCCCTCTTATTACTCTATGCCACACTTTCCACAATAGATGTAGTTATATGTGCCTCTACAGAATTTGACCCTGCCTAGTTAGGTGGCTGGCATATCTAGGAATATCTACTAAATGGTTTATAAAAAATATTATCATAATATCATATCTCCACTACCAAATCTTGATATCTATCTAGTCTCACACTCCCCAGGGGTCCCATCCTCCTACCATGTCCCTCTCCTACAATAAACATTGATATTGATCTCCCTACTATACTTGTTTGTACTTATAACCTCTCATGATGCTCATGATATCTATATTGTACTTGTAATACCTCATAATAACTATTTTTTAATGCATCATATCACCCTTTTAACTCTATTAGATATAATTCTAGATAGTCTCACTCAAAAACCACTCTATACTACTCTACTTGGGATACATCCCTCTTTGCCATGATCATCAGTTTGTCCTCATTCCACTCCCCATCTCCTCCTACAACTCCCATATCCTCCATCTCCACATACTCCATATATTACCTCTAGTGAAAAATTTATCACTCTATAGTGTACCATTCCAAAAGATGTGCAAGCACACCCTCACTCTAGATGATACAATGGGAACTTCTCAAAGTGTGGGTGACTCTATGTTGAGAAGAACCTCTAAAGAAGGATAGTTCCCTTAAGACTTATCTATTAAGTCTGAATAATATGATCTTTTAGGGTAAAAAGGGGAAGTGGAAAATGAAGGGAAATCCTAATTAAATGGGTGATACACCTAAATTGTCTAAATCCTTTGAAGTTATTGAAATTAATGCACACATATAATCAATAAAATTTATATTTCTATCCTTAATAAAAAATGATTTAGATGAAGGGTTGAAAACCTCTAAAAATGACATACAAAACATGAGATAAAGAGAGATAGGTGAGGAAGTGACATGCCAAAAGGAGATAAATCTCAATTATACATTGATGAACAATCAAACACACACTATTCTTCTGTCAAAACTTAGATATAGAAAAAAAGCTTCCTTTACTCATAAATGGTCCGGTTTACAATTTCTCAATTAGCTTCTAAAATTTACTAATTTTATCCTAATTTTGACCTCTGTGCATGGAATATCTACATTTTTTATTGAATTTTGATGTGTTGAAGGTAAGTTTCATGTATTTATAGGCTATAAAGGTCAAAATCATCTTTTTAAAGCTCAATAGTCCTTTTAGGATTTTTTAAAACTCCTCTATCCCTATTTTCAAGCATGTCAAAACCTCCAAACAAATATTTATAGGATTCAAATGATTGTATCCATTATTTTAGGTTAAAATGATTAGGTTTGAACAAGATTAGAGACCATTCCATATTCAAAATATGCTTTCAAACCATTTAGATTAAATGAGGGTTTGAACTCATCTCTTCTAAGCAATTTGATAGGTTTTAGGCTTCTTAGGCCTCTCTTATGCATAATTTCATACACGTCTTATGTGTTTTCTCAATTTGATATTATAGGTAACACTTTCCCTCTATCCCTGTCAAGGTTTCTATTGTCCTTAAAGAACCCTATCTTGCATAAAACCCTTGTGAAAGCTCAAAACCTTGGCTCAAAGTCTTTTTTCTCTTTTCATAACATTTGACTATGGATTATGTTGTGTAATTGGCTATATATGATGGTCTTAGAAATGTATTTGATGTTATTTTGACTTATTCTATTGTTTAGGCTTATAGTATATGTATTTTAGTGTTTTAAGATTAAGACATCACCTTAAAATTTTATTGAGACTTTCTCACCTATTATGTTCTTTTGTTACCTATACTAACATAAAGATATCTTGCCCTTGAATGGTTATCGGGTTTCACTAAGAGGTGACTATGTTTATATGAATGTGGGTGTTTGATCATGATGTTTGGGTCCCTATAACCTTTATGACCTTGTATTAGGTCATGAATAACCCTTGTATAGTCCTTCTTACTCTTCATGGTCACCTTTAATCCTCCATTTTAGCTTATGTCATAATCTACCTCTTCAAAAATTCATCATATGAAGGTGTATGTATACCTTGTTGATCTTATGATGGTTTTAGGTCTCTATTAATGATAAATCTAACTATACATTTACATTAAGATTCTTCCATTTAGGATAATTTATTCCATTATAACATTTGATAACTTGACTTTACCTTAGCTAAAATAACCTCAACGAAGATCATCAAGACCTCATTGAATACTTCAAAAGTGTCTTGTACAAATAGTAACTATGTGGAGATGCTACAATACTACTTGTAAAAATAACCCTTAGAAAAATTCTTGAAATTTCTAACATCAATCTTGAATTCAAAGGCTCCACTATCCTTCCTCTCATTTTGACTAGGTCTCTGTCTAGTCAGCCCACCTGCTTGGTTATAGGTTGTGTGTTCATTGATGGATACCTATAGCATGATTTGTATTGAATTTTGCACCTCATTAAACACTTTTAGGTATTTAAAATAATTTTAAACTATGCTCTCTTCATGATAATGATAAACTCAAAGTTTGATGTCTCTTTTATAGGTAGACTCCTTGGATAATATTTAGTGTTTTAAGACTAACAAGAGTCAAACCTGATGCATAGTATGAGCCTATAGGTGATGATACTAACCTTCTAGGGCTATTAATTTTAATAATTTTGTCCCTTTATTCATTATATTTTAATGTTATCATATCTATCAATACTTTTGATCATATTTGACATTTTCCATGCTACTCACAAACCTTGGCAATGCAGAGTGGTCTGTAAGATGTTAAATTGGCATTATAGGTCATCATTGAGTCTAGTAGCATGAAGTAGCCCTTTCATTTTTAAAGATAAGATAACATTATCTCACAAAAAATTTATTTACAAAATGAAACAAAACCTCATAACCCACATTCTATGTATGATTTGCATGGAAACTTCTCCCAAGAGTTGTAGGTGATCTTCTATAAGTTGCTTTTATGTTACCTATAATGGATCTTGAATTAGGCCCAAGTGTCCTATAAATATTGAAACTTTATGATATTAATTATCTTAGTGTCCTTTCTTTTGATGATCAATTAGTCATATGTGCCATTCTAGTTCATACCTCTTAAGGATTAGGCTTTCCCTACTATGTTACAGGCCTATAAAAAGGTTTATGAGCATTGTAGGTTACTCCTTAGCTAGTTCATGATGATTTATGAGACATTATTAAACTAATATCTCTTAGAAACCATGATAAACCCTCTTTCCAATCCAAACTAACCATGTTTTCAAACCCTTCATCATTCTATTTATAATATCACAAGGTATACATGAAATAATATAAATTATTACCCTTTTGGATGTTTAAATATGGAAAATTGGCACATGTGAGGTGTTTTAGGCATTTTTTGGCTTAGGAAACTCATCAGATGACCTTTTCATGATTTTAAATTTTTGACATAGGAAATTTTCACCTTTATTGAACCTATTCAAAGTTATTTTGAGATAATTCAATAATTTTTGAAACCATTTTTAATGATTTTACCTCTTTTTTGGCGTTTTTGATCATAATTCACTAATTTAACTGATTGTAAAGGGGATACTAATTGGATTTTTGAAAGTTTCATATAATAGGTGTATTTATTTGGCCTTGATAGGCAAAATTACTAATAATTTTAGTGCCTTATTGTGGTTGACCAGCTTACTGGTCAAAAGGACTTAAAACCTCTTGTTATAGATAGACCAAGATGAACACTAAAACTATGAAAGCTTGTAGACCAAGACACAATAAGGGAAACTGAAACAACAAAAATTTACATGTACATGTATGCACTTAGAGGAAATGATAATAATAACATGGAAAGAAAAACAACAACTAAAAACATGTGCAAAAAGCACTTAGAGGAATGGAAATATGACTATGTACAAAGGAGTGACTCTAGTAATAATAGTATTTAAGAAACATCCCATTCATTAAAATGGGAAGTTATTCTCCACTCAATCTAGAAATTGAAAATCATTGTTCTTATAATCAGTGATAATGTAAGATCCACTCCAAGGGCTATCAAATTATAAGTGCTTACCTAGCTTTGCATATTCCTCATCCATTTTAAGCATTATATCTCCTTGCTAAAATGTTTTTGATGAAGCTCTCTTGTAAAATGTCTTCTTGATTTGCTACTAATTTTACCACATGGTATTCATATAATCATCTCTTATCTCTTCCAAATATCTCAATTCATTCATTCTTACCTCCATTACATCACTTTCCACAAGATCTAACTAGTGTGTAAGCTCCAAATTTGGAATCTCTAATGAGATAGGTAGCCTTTATTCTCTTCCATAAAATAGGATATAAGGTTAATGACCAATGGAATTATTATGGGTGATCATATCAGCCCTTAAATAAGTCTTCAACTGTGTATGCCAACATCTTTGATTATCTTCCATTATTCTTTTGATGATCTGAATCAAGTTCTTATTAGTGGACTCAGCTAGTCCATTGCCATATGGATAATAATTAGATGAAGATTTAAAATAAATATCATGTTCAAGACCCCATTCACATACCTTTGTACTACAAGGTGCTCCAAAATGAGTGATTAGGATCTCATAGAATTTAATCTTTGAGTTCTCATTACCTCTTGTAAAGGCAATGCTTCTACCCACCTAGTGAAATAGTGTATATATATCAAAACCCACTTATTAATATCACTATATAGAGGATGAATCATCCTAATGAAGTCTAAATCTCATTACATGAAAGACTGCTCAACCTGAATTGGCTTTAGTGGAATAACAACTAATCTCTATTTTCCTATAAACATTACACACTTTGTACATTTCTTAAACCATGCATGTGCATATATGAATAAATTAGGCTGAAAATAACCATATATAATGATTTTTTCAGATCAATTATTGGATGCAAAATTACCTCCACAAGGACTATCATGAAATTTCTCAAAAAGCTTGTCAAATTGACAAGTTTCAACACACCTTAAAAGCATACCTCCAATGTCTTTTTTGAAAAGAATTATGTTAATTATAATGTATGGTACTGATTTCAGCCTAAAGTGTCTTAATTTTTATGCATTAAAACCTCTTGGACACTTTCTATTTTGAATAAATATAGCAATGTTCTATGTCCATCTTGTAGGAGATGTATTTTCAACTTCATGTTCAGTGTCCTGAATTGTCAAAATTGTTTCTTTTTCATATTTTACATCTTATAAAATATTTTCACATAATAATTTACCTTGGATCAGATTTTTAAATTAAAATTCAATGTCATATTCCATACATTTAGTGATAGTTCTAGCTCTCTTTTCACTCAAGTCTCTATTGAGAATGAAATCCTTCACACTTGGATGAGCAACCATTAGTATAATCTTGTTATTTGAAACCAAATGTCATAATTTTATTAGAAATTTTATAATATAAATTAAATGTTTTAAAAAAAAATTATATCTATTTTCTTAACCTTATAAATCTTGACTAAAGAAAGCAATGGGTTGTTCCAAATCTTCATCATTTTGTTGCATAAGCATGGTTGAAATAGTACTAAAAGTAGAGAAAGCATACAAGAAGAAACCCTTAGTAAAATTTGTATTGATAAAAGTATGAGCATGTTTGATTTCTTCCTTGATATATTCAAAATTTATTTTACCTTATTTATTCCAAGTTAAATTTTGATGTTTCTTCAACATTTGAGTAAGCGGCTTTACTAGTTCTGCAAAACTAGGAATGAATCTTCTAATAAATTTGATCTTAACCAAGAAGATCTATAATCCTTTCTTATGTTTAGGTAATGATACACCAAGGATTTCATATACTCTTTTGGGAATAATTGAAATACCATATTTGGACACCACATGCCCAAGAAGTCTCCCCTCATGTACAAAAAAATGCATTTCTTTGGATTCAATGAAACTCCAAATTCTTTACATATATAAAAAATAATATTCAAATGTGTTAGATGATAATTATAATCCTTTGAAAATATTTTAATTTCATAAAGATAGACTTAAACCATTTCACTCAAAATACCATGAAAATCAACATCCATTACCCTTTCAAAGGTAGCTCTAGCATTGGAGAGTCCAAAAGACATCTTCTTGTAAGCAAAAGTACCCCATTTGGTGGTGAAAATTGTTTTATACTTATCTTACTCTTTTACCAGTATTTGGTTGTATCTTAAGTACCCATCCAATAAATAAAATCTCTATGAACCTAAAACTCTCTACAATATTTGATCCATGAAAGGAAGTGGATAGTAATCTTTCAATGATACTCTATTCAAATCTTAGAAATCAACACAAAGTTTTATCTCTCCATTCTTTTTCCTTACTAGTAAAAGATTTTTTTACCAGTTTTGAAAGATTAATATGAAAAATAATACCTAATTTAATCATCTTATTAATCTCCTTTATCATGAGAAACTCAACCTTTGGGTTGATTGGCCTTTACTTTTATCCTACGAGTTTTGCATTTTGTTCTAGTTAAATAATGTGTTGTGCTAATTTGGGGTCAAAAATTTAAAATCATGGTATTCCAAAGACAAAACATCCATAAAATCTTGACATAATGAAATCAAAGCTACTCTTTCAGAATTAGTATTCACTTTACGTAGCTTAAGTTGCTTACCTTTAGTTATGCTAATTGGCTCATAATGTTCTTTCTTGGAATAAATACTCACTATTTATTTTCTTAGTTAATCAAAATCATTGAATATGATTTATAAAATCACCAAACCTTTAGGAATATTTTTTTATTTCAATTTTGCAATCTGATTTCCATATTGATCTTTTAATTTATCATGATTTCTTTGGCAAAACTCTACCTCATTCTATAGAAAATATGCTATTTATTTATCAAAATAAAAAACTTTAAAACTTACATCATTATTTTCAACTGAAGACATACATATCACCTTTTCTTGGTTGTGATTTTTATTTTCCTTAGTCTGATCCATAATATCATATTGTGCTCTTATGGTAGCAAGTATATCAACATGTTGATTTGCTCCTCTAGGAATGGAGCGAATGCGAAATACAAGGAAATATTCTGTGAGATCCAAAACTCTATGTTTTTATGACTTAAAAAGAGGGTTATTTTATGAAATTAAACCTATAACTTAATATAATATCAATTCACTATCATCTTTTACCTATAAGAGCTTAATATTCCTCCTTCTAGCCCACTGAAGACCATAAATAAGAGCTTCATACTCTATAGTATTAGAGTTACAACTAAACTAAAATCTTAAAAAATAATAGTACCTTTGATTTTATGGTGAAACTAACATTACCCTAGCCCATGACCAATATTTTTTATATATCCATCAATGAATAGATTCTAAACTCCTTGATTCTGCACTAAGCTAGTGAAACTACGTAATAAGTCACCTTCTTTGTGCATACAGTAGACTCCAAAACCAATATCGTTAATAATTTTGTAGTTTTCATGTCCATTATTATCATTATCCCTCTCATCTATTATAATATCTATAATTAATTCAAGAGTCTTAGAAGGCTCTTGATCAGTGGTGTTATCATCTTCTTTTGAAATACTACCATTCACATTTGACATATTTGGCATATATGGCTCCAGATGAAATCTGGAAATAGGCTCTAATCTAATAGTTACTTTCATTCCATACCTAGTTCTAAAAACCATGTATGACAAATTTAAAGAAATTAAACCTCCTATTTTGGTAGTAAAATCTTTAGATAAGCATAGTACAAAATATGGAGGTAGATCAACAGCAATATCCTGTAAAATGGTGAAATTTGGAAAACCAACAAGTATAATTTTTAGATCTTTCAACACATATATAGTCTTGGTAGGAGATCCATATAATTTCAAGACA
The DNA here is from genome assembly GCA_037957365.1 of Torreya grandis. NCBI lineage: Eukaryota > Viridiplantae > Streptophyta > Pinopsida > Cupressales > Taxaceae > Torreya > Torreya grandis. The sequence continues at coordinate 344,803 of JARHVA010007916.1, read as the reverse complement.
CCTTTCTCATAAGGTTCATATTTCAATCTTAACTTACCAGTTATTGATTTGGGCATAATAGAAGTACTAGCCCCACTATCAATCATATAGTTATGGACAAGACAATATCCAATGATTAAAAAAAGGTAAAATGGAGGAGTTTTAGTCAACTTAAGATGTTTATAATAAATATATGGATTGGAATTATTTAGGAAAACACTTAATCTTTATTTCTTAGGTGATTTTATAGAGATAGTGAGATTTGAAAGTTCCTCTTGCAAGTACTCCTTTTGTCCTAGAACTAGTAAAGTATCCCACATTAAAATTGAGACTATAGTCTTATTCATATGATCCACAATATTGAGTCGAGAAGTGGCTACATTTGAATTTAGTTTAGGAGTATAATGAGATCCCAAATTTTTTCTAAACTGAGGAATGTAAGGTCATTTCACATTCTTTTCTTTTGGATCTTGAGCTTGCTGATTTGAAATTTTATGAGGCAGCTCATGTGTTGTCTTTTGTTGAGGTTGAGAAGAAGGGGTGACCCTTTTAGGACCTGAACCTTCACTATTTTATCTTTTCATGAGTATATTATTGGATATAACTAAATTATCAATATTAGGTAAATCTTGACTTTGATTAGTATCTAAATGCTTAAAACAATTCTCAACTTCTTACAAATTGACAAACGTAGTTTCAATAGGTGCCTTACCACTACCTTCTCCTTGTTGATTTGAAACTTATAATTTAATGAATGAAGGAATGTATCCATAGGGAACATAGTCTTCTTTATTTTGAGAAGGTGGATATTTTTCAAATGAAATGAGAACCAAACTTTGTTGCATGAAAGATTAATGAGAACTCTCACCAGTTGGAGCCATTTTCATGTTGTTTGATTGATCCCATTGATTATTACATTGTCCTTCTTGAGAATAATTTCATTGAGTTGACACAATATCTATTTAATTTCTTGGATAATTTATATTATACTACCTTGATTGATAATTCTACACTTGACCTTGCTAATTAGATTGATAGGATGGCCTATTAGGCTGATAATTCTAATTATTATTCTGATAAGTCCTATATCGTGGAACTTGTTACCTCTCAATTGCAACCAACTTGCTATTTTTAGCAATAATAAGACTCTCTACCTTCCCTAATATATCATTTTCATCACCTTATATTTGATGGAACTTTGATGACTATAGAATTAGAGCAATACTCAAAGCAGAAGGATAGATCTCTAGAAAAATAGGCATTGGAGGCCTTAGAGATAACTTGCCTACTTGTATAAGATAATTTTTAGACTTTATTGCTACTTAAAAAGATTTAGGTAAAGTATTACCTCCCATTTATGGGATCATGATAGCCACATTTGAGTTAAGAGCCTTTATATAATATACAAAAACATAGTTAGGTGTAGGTTTGATCACTACGAGAATTCTAACCCAGGTCTTCTAGAATATGTAGTTAAAATCCACCTTGAATTCATGATTAAATATCTTAATTTTTATAAGATACTCCAAAATTTAAATATGATCACTTTTATCTTCAAATTTTTTGCATAGAAGTCCTCCAAATTCATCCCAATTATTGATTGATGCAGGAGTCAAACCTCTGCACCACTGAAGTGCCTTCCCTTTGAAAGAAGTTGTCAATAACCTCATTTCTATATTTTACTATGTCACATTATGCACTTAAAAAAAATTATAAATATCTACTATATTTTCTATAGGAGTTGTTGGATTTTCTATTGTGAAATATGGAAGAGCCTTTAGAGCTAAATATGGAATATCATCCCATTGATTGAGATTTAGAAGACTTCCACCATTGAATGCAACAAAAGCCTATCTTATATGAACAACCATCTAATGAATAACATATATAACAATATTTATCTAAACAATATTGGATTTAATATGAGGATTTTGTGTAATAACAAGGGAAATAGAACATGTAGGATATGGATTTGGCTTAGAAGCTTTCTTTTTCTTTGGTTGTTAAGATAATTAAGAAAAATCTATTTCTTTCCATTTTAAAAATGATCTTATGAAAAATCTTGGTGGCATTAAAAATATATAGATCTAAAAATAAAAGTATATAAATTAATATGATACTCAGATACACAAATAATAATTCAAAACTGTGAATAAGTTATCACACTAGGCATGAAAAAAATTGTTATCACTCTAGAGTCCACCATGCTTGAAGATGTGAAATAAAACCCTCACTTAAATTGATATAATGGGAACTTATTAAATTTTGGGTGACTCTATGATGAGAATAACCTCTAGAGATGGTTGGTTTCCTTAAGATTTATTTATTAAAGTTTGAATACCATGATTTTTTGGGGTGAAAAGGGGAAGGGGAAACGAAGGGAAATCTTAATTAAAGGGGTGATGCACTTAAATAGTCCAAATAATTTTAACTTACTGAAATCAATGTACACATATAATTCATAAAATTAGTATTTATATCCTTAAGCAAAAACGTTTCAGATGAAGGGTTGAAAACCTCTTCAACTGACTTGTAAAAGGTGAGATAGAGAGATAGAGGTGAGAAAGAGACCTACCGAAAGGAGATAAATCTCACTTATATACTAATTCACAATAAAATACACACTATTATTCTATAAAAACTTTGATATAGAACAAAATATTCATTTATTGATAAATGGTCGAGCTTACAATTTCTAAATTAGCTTTCAAAGATTTCAATTTTCTCTAAATTTTGACCTTCGTGCATGGATTTTTTGCATTTTAACTAAATTTTTATGTTGTGAAGGAAAGTTTCATTTATTTAGAGGCTATAAAGGTCAAAATCATCTTTTTTAATCTCAATAGTCCTCTTAAGAGTTTGGAAAACTCCTCTATCCCTATTTTCATGCATGTCAAAACCTCTAAACAAACATTTCTAGGATTCAAATGATTGTATCCATTGTTTCAAGTGAAAATGATTAGGCTTGAACAATATTGGAGACCATCACTTATTAAAAGTATTCTTTGAGACCATCTAGATCAAATGAGTGTTTAAATTCATTTCTTCAAAGAAATTTGACAAGTTTTAGGTTTCTTAGGCCTCTCTTATGCATAATTCCATACTTGTCTTATGTGATATCTCAATTTGGTATTATATGTAACACTTGCCCTCTATCCCTCTCAAGGTTTATATTTTCCTTAGAGAACCCTATATTTAATAAAACCCTTATGAAATCCCAAAACCTTGGCTCATAGATTTTGCTCTCTTTCCATAACATTTGAATGTGGCTTACATTATGGAATTGGTTGTATATGATGATCTTGGTTCTATATTTGATGGTTTTTGACTTATTCTTTTGTTTAGACTTCTGGTATATCTCTTCTAGTGTTTTAATATTATGGAATCATCACTTTAAACTTTCATTGAGACTTTCTTAGGCACTGTGTTCTTTTATTACCTATACCAACATGAAATTATCTTGCCCTTGAATGGCTATAAGGTTTCACTAAGACGTGAGTATGTTCATATGATTGTGGGTGTTTGATCAATGTGTTTAGGTCCCTATAATATTTATGATCTTATATTAACTCAAAAAAAACCCTTGTATTGTCTTTCTTATTCTTTATGGTCACCTTTAGTCCTCCATGCTAGCTTATGACATAATCTTCCTCTTCAAAAATTCCTCATATGACTTTATATGTATACCCTATTGATCTTATGATGACTGTAGGTCTCTATTAAGGCTACCTCTAACTATAGATGTGCATTAAAAGTCTTACATTTATGATGCTTTATTCCATTATAACATTTGATAACATGACTTTTCCTTGGCTAAAATAACCTCAACGAAGATCATCAATACCTCATTGAATACTTCAAAAGTGTCTTGTATGGATAGTAACTATGTGGAGATCTTACATTACTAATTATACAAAAAGACCTTAGAAAAATTATTGAAATTTCTCACATCAATATTTCACACAAAGTCTCTACTATCCTTTCTCTCATTTTGACTAAGTCTCCATCGAGTCAATCCACTTACTTGGTTCTATGTTATATGTTACCTCTAATGGCTCTTGAATTAGACCCGAAAGTCTTATAACTATTGAAACTTTATGAGATTAGTTATCTTAAAGTGTCCTCTATTTTGATTATGAATTAGTCATATGTGCCCTTTTAATCCATATTTCTTAAGGATTATTCTTTCCATACTATGTTCAAGGCATGTAGGAGGGTTTATGAGCACTATAGGTTACTCCTTAGCTAGTTTATGATGCTTTATGATCACTTATTAGAATGATATCTATTTGAATCCATGATAAACCATATTTCCAATACAATCTAACCCTATTTGTAAACCCTTCATCATTCTCTTTATAATAGATTGGCCATGCATTCCAATGATTGTAGGGTTTTATTCAGTTGGATGAAGGTAACCTTCACTTATGAAAGGATGATTAATACTGGGCCTAGGATGAAAAGTAAGATGATAAACACCATCTACTTGAAAATTTATCAACTTGATATATTCACATCATGATGTTCACCTTTCAAAAACCATGCTCAACTAAAGCTAATAGTGAGGTACTCAATTGTATGGATTGGCTATAGGCTTCAGTTCGTAGCTCATTGGGAAGGCTTTGAATGTAAAATTTGCTCATCTCTTGATCCATTCATGGAAATTTAAAAACTTAATTTTATTAATTATAATGATGCTTGGAAAATTTTCCCTAATCCTTAATAAGAATTATGAGCTATCAATTAGGACTGTTGTAGGCTATATCCATGACTATAAAGAATATTCCATTGACATATACCTTCTCTTGAACATGCTTTGATGATGATCTTCTACAAACCTTCACTCTCTTTAGTGATGGAATAGGTGATGGAAATGGGATGAAGGGTTGTAGGGATGGAGGAATGTTATAAAACATGGAGATAACTAGAAAAAAGGATGAAAACATAATGGTATGGCTGATTATAATCATGGAAAGAGAGTGAGAAAGGAGCAAGTGAGGTGGAGATGGGAAAGGAAAGCATGGGAACTTGAAAAGAATAGGAAGAGGGGAGTATGAAAAGATGGATACATGACCATAATTTCACGTAATTTTTAAAGCCATTAAATGAGAGGAATGAATCAAATTCAAACCTTGTTTTTTGAAAAAATCTTAAAATTTGCAAGGAAACCTTAACATATGCTAAACTAACTCATTAAGACACTAGAAAGCATAAATATGGTATTAACTAGCCATGAAAACTAAATAATATATTATTATTGTGATTCTAAGTCATTAATATGTGATAAAAACCATGAAATCATGAATTCTTGAAAATTTGAGGCTAACTTCTTTTCCTTGGACTGTACAAGTTCTCTTTGCAAGCTTACCAACCATAGATTTAGATTGGATAAGTTTGTATCCTCTCTTTGAGCTTTATATCAATTAATAACACCTAAATTAGACCATGTAAGTGTAGATAAAGTTCCAAATATCTTATAACAACTTTAATTTTCCCAAACTTGTACCCAAGTGAAGAAAAATTGAACAAAAACAACTACCTTTTTGGATGCTAGGCAATAGAATTTAGCCTAACTTCAACTAAATAGTTCTTGAGCCTATATAATCCAATTTAAAAAATACATAAAACATGAGGAATCTATATGAGTCTAGTTTCTTACCCCAAATTTTAGAGCTTTACCATCCTCCATCTAACCATACCATAAGAAAATCTACATACATGTCACTCTATGCCAATAAGCAAGAAATTAAAAGAAAGCTAGTTTTGGGCCTGTGTGGCCATGAAATCCATGAAATGTTATGAAATATGGTATATTACCTATAAATTACTTCCCATAACCTATATTTCATGGATTATGTGTGGATTCTATACTCTTCTTGCAAAATAAAGGAAAAAATAACTATTTTGCTCTTTTAAAAGCCAAGTTAAGTTCCCCACCACTTGAAAATAATATTTGATAAGTATCACGTGGTATACATTCAAAAAATATAAATTTTAATCCTTTTTATGTTTAAATATGTAAATTGGCATGTGTGGGGTGTTTTAGGCCCTTTTTGGCTTAGGAAACTCATCAAATGACCTTTTCACGATTTGAAATTTTTTCCATAGGACATTTTCACCTTTTTGAAACTATTAAAATTTATTTTGAGGTAATTAATTAAATTTTGAAACCAATTTTGATTATTTTTACCCTATTTTTAGTATTTTTTTTACCATAATTCACTAGTTTTGACTGATTATAAAGGGGATAATGACTAGATTTTTTAAAGTTTCATAGAATAGGGGTAGTAATTTGGCATTGATAGGACAAATTAGTTAAAATACCAACCTCCCCTATCCCTTACCATAATTATCCACCCACCATAAGAGGTATGCCTCTATCACTATGGCATCATCTATCTTCTTTCCCTTAGGCTCCTCCTCTGCTAGCTTCTCTATCCTTATAACCTATGGATTGGGGAGCTCCACCTCTAATTTATATCTCTTATATACTTGAGGTGCCTCACGTATATGCTAACTTAGCCAAAACTATCACCATATGTGTACAAAATAAAAGTTATCCACATGCTTTGGACATCTCCCCCACAACCACCTAGTTCTTTTTCCTACTACTAACATCATCTCCATCCCTGAACATGTTGGGAATCTGACATAACATCTCCATATAACCTCATCCTCCTCCATCTTCTCTAGCATGTTTCTATGAAAAACTAAATCTCTAACTCTCCCATCTCCATGTGGAAGGGCAAGTCATCCCTCCATCTCAAAAATCCAACACTAAAATCAAACATGTGCAAGCTAATCCATGGTAGCCCTATTGGTTGCATTACTTGGATGTGCTCATAATCCAAGCACTATATCACATAGGTAATATTTATTCCATAACATCTCTATATCTTCCACCCCTACATCTCCCAAAACATGGAACATGTGAATTTTGACAAAATTATTTGATAAACTATTACATGTCCTAGTTATATTGTCAATCTACATGGAAAATACATATAAAAATAACTAAGTAAACTAAGGATTACTAGTCAATGGAGCCTACATGATTAAACTAGAAGTCATTGGAGGAACTGTAGTAGAAGGTGTAGTTTAACTAGAAGACCCATCCATAACTTGATTTTTCACTTACAAATCTTAATATTGATTGTATCCAACAATATATTATAACCTTGTTACATCCATGTTAAAAAGGGAGGGTCTATCCACCCTAGCAACCTATACTATAAATTGGACATGTTCTATCTTGGTTGATCTAATTTCCACCTAAAATATCTCCACTTTTGTGACCTTCTTTCTAGAAAATCCCATCTCCTATTCAACTTCTTCTAGTGTACATACTTGAATAATGTGCTTAAAATGTGTTGAATCCTACTATAGTAGTTGATCAAAACTATCCTTGCTTATCAATATACTTGAAGGATCCAAATCTTAGGTAAGTTTATTCTCATCTAAAAAAATTCAAGATTTGATTTTCTTTTTCTATTAATTATGGAATCAAGTCTTACATGTTTGATACCTAATCTTTGACTTCTAATGTCCTAATGAACATCATATTTAGATCATTAGTTTCTTCTAATGGTACGATGAAATCAAGATTTTTAATATAGTTATTAATTGTATACAATACAAGTAAATTTAGTTTGTTTTCATATTATTTCAATTAATTAAATAATTTGACCATTTCACCTATGTAATCTTCTATATTGACTCATCATGCACCTATGTTCTTTTTTTCTTGATAATGTTTTAAATGGGTGAATAGGTCTCTATGAGACCTATAAGAGCTAGAAGGGCCTAATTGAAAGGTATACCTATTTAAGGGTAACTCATGGGTACTATGGATGACTTATGTGGATGATATTGATTTTTTTCTTGATGAGATATATGCCTTAAGGGTTAAGGTATGCCTTTTGGCTGACCAAGATGGTGATGATCATGAATGCACTTATAAATGCATAGATACACTTCACATGACCCATTTTTTATTCTCAAAAGCTTACAGTAATCATTAAACTATTCTTTGCAAGCTCAATCAACTCAAAAATTAGCCTTTTTCAAAAGGACACAATGAACGAACACATAACCAACTTCTAAACCTTATTTCATGATACATATGATTTTTCAAACCTTTGTAATACAAAAAAATGATCCTCATAGAGTCTAAAATATTATTTAATAGATAAGTCATCATAAAACATTGAAACAACATTGACACAAGCTCAATTATCCTTCTCAGGTCACTTAAAGAATAATAATGAACACATAGTCAACATTGAACCTCAATATATTTAATTGAACACAAATTTAGATATTCAAATTTATATTTATAGATGTAACTTAGAGTCCTATACATATTTTTTTTTTGATTGTGATCAAATTATGCATAGATCAAAAGTTATGTCTCATAAACTAGGCACTCATATTTTCCTTTTTTAAATTCAAGTATTTGAATACAAATGGTCATAGTTAAACCTCAAATACCATGTCCCCATATCATGTCCTTATTAATTTATATTAAATATGTACCATTGATCTTAATCAAACTTTAACTTGGCTATATTTTTAAACAAATAACATGCTGACCTCATCTCATTTAATCTTTCAATATTGACTCATCATGCACCATCAATCTTTATAGATTGGTCACATTTTTATTTTATAATTTTCATCATTTGATCAATCTATATGAACACTACTCATCATTAGGTCCTTAAAATTTACCTTTTCTCAACATTAAACATCATGTACTTCTTACCATATCTCTCAATATGAACTATTAGATCAATCTTATATGATTGCCCATGCACCATTAGATCTTAATTTGGTCCTGATATCTAACTCACGTAAAATAGACTAAGTATGGGGAACATTTCTATCTTCTTTGAAGGATAAATTTAGACCATAATAAATTTTGCCTTGTTCACTCACATGATTTGAAATTTGGACCTATGATCTCCTCACATAGGAGAATCTAGCCATGTATCAAAGTACTCCTAAAACCTTTACATGTGTGAGATATACAACTTAATTAATATTCTCACTCAAATTTCATCTACCATAGAGCCAAATATGTCAAGAATTATCTATGAGGATAAATTTTAACATGCATATATTTTGTCATGCTATATCAAATGACCTAAAATTTAGTGCATATAACCTAGGAAAAAAACTAAATAAACCCATATGATCAAATTGTTCTAAAATATCCACATGTGTGATATATGTCATCACCAAACTACTTACTCGACTCTTTCTTCCCTTATGCAAAATTGGCTAAGTATGGGAAAACACTATCAAAATGCCTAAGAGCCCAACTTTGTAACCACATGTATCTGACTATGCTTCATCACACGACCTGAGATTTAGTACATAATATTTTATGACTAATATTATCACAACCATATAACTAACTCTCCCTGATTCATCCACATGTCGTAACTACGACACAATCAAAATGCCTAAATAGATCTTTTGCCATTGGACACAAAATATCTAAATGAGAATAATGAAGAACTATGTGAATTTCATTGATGCACACAAGCTATCAGTCATCCTTGACCACTGATAGGACCCATTACACATTATCATTACCTTATAATCATCATTAATCATATCAAAACATGCCAAAACTAAAGATCAATGAAGCATACTTCAAGCATATTAAGACAAGCATATTACACACTTTGTCATTATCACTTAGGTTACAAGGCACTTCATCCACTCACTAGGACACCTCCATGACATCACCATGAAATCATTGAAAACTCTCCAATAATATCACCATTTTTCATCAATGTCAATAATCATCATATAACAATATAAAGTTTACCTTCCTTCTCTCTCTTCAAGCACTCTCAAATAAGAACTTTTCCCACTTTGACACAATGACAAAGTGGGCACCAACTAATCCTAAGGACCTAAAAATAACATAAAAAGGATAGTACCACCTTATAAATATGATATAAAAATCCCCTTACCTTGAGCCTACCTCTTCTTGCCTTGATAACTTCTTCTTTCTCCATACTAACACCTTCTTCAACCAAACACTACAACCCATGAAGAAAGAGCACAAAAAAGAATGAAAATCAGATAAAACTCACCAAGAAACATTTAAGAGAGACTCCTAATAATATCTCTAATCCATTTCATCTCTTAAGGATCTTTATCTTTCCATAAGTCATGAAGAACCATTAAACATGGTTACAAGTCTTCTCTCTCAAACCACCTTAGGGACCACCAATAAAAATTCATGACACTCAAAAAATAGGAAACATACTATCAAATAACTTAATAATATTTTTTGAAATACTCATGCCTTTATATTTTGGATAAATAGATCAAAAACATCATATCTTCATTACTAGGCGACTCTAGATTGCTTGTAGCCCTACCTAGAACTTATGGATCTCATAAATTTTAGTAGACACAACTTCAAGATCTAAAAATTCATATCTAGAGTACTCTAATATTTCCCCTAAAGAATAGTATTTTTCATTACCTAGATCATCATATGAAACATACTTCCTTAGCAAACCAACTTGCCAATTAGGCCTCCATCTTGACAAAAACATGAATAACTTAAAAGACACAAAACATCAAATCTCTATGAAGCTTGATTTGATAACCAATTTACCCATTCAGCCTATTAAGAAGCCTTATACCTTAACTCATAAGGTATACCACTTTTCAAGCATAGACCAAAACCCTAAAAAGTCAAAAATAAATAAGGTCAACAAGCCTCCTTATGGTCAATGCACACCTCTGAAACTTTTTCACACCTAGAGACACCCATCAAACACTTCTAGACTAAGATTTAAGATTCCACATCTTTAGGAATTGATACATCCTATAACTATTTTAGGACTTGCATACTCTTAATTCTAAACTTGGAAACTTGAGAGCAAACACAAATCTCCAATTTGACTTCAACATACCTTTAGACCACAAAACCACCAGGAACATGCTCAAATAAGGTTAATAGAGATTTATATGTAAAAATACCAAACTTGACAAATCATAAATCCTCTTTTTACAATTTAAAACCTTCAATTTTAACCCTATAGATTGATCATATGTAGTTATGACATCACTTTGACATCACCACAACATATCTTCCACTTGGGTACACTTGATCTAAATGAAAAATTTTGTTTTTATTATTTTTGGAAAACTAGGATCTATTTCCTAAACAATAAAGGGTCTGGAGTAAGGGGATAAATCCAATGAAATATAGTAAATATATGTTTTAATCAATTTAATTTAATTAATTTTATATATAGTGAAATAAAATTATCTAGAAAAATAGGATGAAACAAATGACTCAAGAGCTAGGATCTGTTGTACAGGATTGGGAATATGTTAGGAACTTGGATCTAGATTTTATTTTATGAAAGGATAGGATAACCATAATAGGACACCCTAGGATTTGATAGTATAGTCCTCTTCTATTTTTGTTGTTCCTAAGACCTAAGCTTTTTAGGTTTTATTCATTATCTCTGTGTGAGCCTGTGTATAAAATTTTATTGGCTAAATGTTGAAAGAGCTCATTATAGATACATTTAAATATCCAAACCATATGTCTATCTACACACATGAAATTAAAAATACATCAAAATCATAAGGATAAAACTTGGGTTAGGTGGAAAATGATCACATGATATATAACCCATGTTGTCCTAATCACTACCTACATTAACCCTCAAGCTAGGATCTCAGATCAAATGTAGTTTTCCCTTAGCTAATATGCATGAGAGATGCAATAATTATATTTTTCCTAGGCCATTAATTGATCAATAATATAAGTATATGTGTGATATAGAATGATTATATATATTATTGACTAACTTTAATTATGTAATGTGCCGGTCATAAGTGATAGATATAAAATGCCTTTTGTAGTCATTTATATAGGAGGCTCTTTATTTTGAATTTGGAAAATTTATCACATTTGAATAAAATTAGAAAACTTAAGGATGAATCTAGGAAATTGGTAAGGACTCATTAAGCCAAAGAAACTAACTATTAGATCTCAAAATAACATTGGATAAGAGCACTAGAAATGGATACCCTAGGGTCCAGTGCTATAGTCCAATCCCAGTGCTCTTATCTTATACGTTTAAGATTTGGGGGATGGAATAAGGATGGTAAATATGACTTAGTTGAGGTGGAATGATCATTTTAAATTCTCAATATGACTAGGAATGGGTAAAAAGGTGACTCAAGCATGAAATAAGACCAAGATGAGTAAACTGAAAGACATGGATAAATGTGAACATTGCTCATATTCTCCACTTAGAGTCTCCTATGAAAGGACTATGAAAAGACAAGATATGTGTGGTTACTTGACCAATTTAGGGTGTATACATTTTCCTCCCTTTTATTCTAGTGATTCAATTAAATGAACTACTAGAGTAAAACAAAGAAAAGAAAATGTGTACCTAAACCTACCTATGTGGAGATGAATGTGTTATAAAGGGTCCAACTCACTTCCTCCCTAGGGAAGTTGACGGAGAGCCAAATAGTGCCTAAAGAAAGAAATAATCCTTGAAATAGATGCCTCTTATACTGAATTTGAATGTGTAATCCATGTAATATGGAGAATAAGGGCAATGATTTCTCCCTCTCTTGAATATGACTAAAATGAGAAATGCTTAGAGGCCCAAAACCAATTTATATCATTCATCCCACATAAACTCATGTAATTTAGAATGTGTGTATTGAATTTGTATGTTGTGAAGAGCAAAATCTATCATGCCCCCACTGTGAATATCTAAACTAGAACTAAGAAATGTTTAGAGACCTGAAACAAATATCTATCCTCTATCTTACACAAACTTATGTAGTCTAAGTCTAGACCAATTGTTGTACATGGATATGTGGTCCAACATGGTGACAACCGAGGTATAATTTGAAACTCTGGTAAATTTACAAGAAGAGAATGACATATCTTACCATTCTAATCTCTATAATCGTGGATGATGAAGAACATGAGCATCTGTGTCACGCCTCCAAATCTAGTATGAGTGATGTGTATGTATAATATGGTAATATATATAACCAAATGTGATATGACCTATCATGTCATATTATATGTTCAAAACAAGAGATCAAGACATTGTGCTCTATAATATGCCTATAATCTGCTATCTAGTCTTATAACTATGTCATGCTATATAAATCTGTGTGAGATGTGTAGTAATGTATATGCCCCAAATTTTGGTATATGAGTCTAAATTTATATCAAAGTCACTATGAATCCATATATTATAAACCACTATATCTAAGTAGTTTATATATCTATAAACTAAAGATGTATCCCTGTAAATGTTTTCAGTAATGTTGATTGGCCCATGTAATATGAATCACTATATATTTTGACTGATCTAAGCTAAATATGATAATATAAATACTAAAGGTGTAAAAATAATGATGTATCCACCTATGAGAGTGGATAATCATTTTGTGTAAGTGTAGGAGTAGGAATAATAAGAATGATGCCCCCTTTTGGGGATAGGGTTGAGATCATGTGATAGAGGAGTTTGAGCCAAAAGTGATGACTAGTGGCATAAGAATAGATGAAAGGTTGGTATATTTTGAATTGATTGTGAAGTTGTTTGATTGATTTGACTAAGTTATTGAAATTTGAAAAAGTTTGTATTGGTGATGATCAAGGCATGTGTATGAGTATAAGAGAGGTATAGATATGTGCGTGTCAAGATGAGTTAGCAAGAGAGAAAAGATTACATGATGTTGAAGGTATTATTGTCATGATTCCATTGAAAGAAATGGTTTGAAAAATGGAGTTATGGAAATCAAGTTATGGTTAAAATCATATTTTTCTTTGAATGAAAAAGTTGTTTGATATAGGAAAATTGTGTTGATTCTTGATTTATTTGTGTATTTACTAGTTTGAGATTTGGATCTCTATAATGAAAGATATGTTGAGGAGATGAGAATGTTTTATGACCTAGTTTGAGTAGTTGGCAGCCCAAGTTCAAAATGGTGGTGATGTTACCATAGTAAGTATTTGAAACATGTTAATTTTGCCTATTTGGAATCTTATTTTTGATTTTTTTGAGCTATTTAATGCGCCCTAAATTTTTTTGACTAGTTAAAGTGCCCTTATCTAGGAGTCAACACCCATGTCTAGGTTTCAATGTTATTTTCTAGGTTCCATCACTCTTGTCTAGCACTAGTGTTCTTTTTATAGTGTTGTTATCCATTGGGCCTAATTTTTTGAGATTCTGATTTGTTACCTATTATTATTTATCTTGGTTGTTTATTTTGTCATGGTTGACTGATTTATATGTTATTTTCTAGTGTTTTATAGGGTAAGGTATCGATGAGAAAGTTCTATAGAGGTTAGGTGATGGAAAAATTTAGGATGTTACAATTATTTATTGGTGAGAGAGCTATCATGGATAGGGAAAGGCTAGGTCATGTATGTGATATAGGTAAAATGTAATAGGATATGTATCTAATTAGTACCTTATGTGAGAGGTGGAATGTAGATATGTGTACTTTATAGCTTATTACAAGGGATATTACTGTGTCTTTGGAGGATGTGTATCACATTTTGCATTATTTAGTTAGTGAGTGGCAAGTGACAATACAAGATGACATAGGTGATAATGCTATTAATCATATATCCTTGTACTTTACTAGTGTACCTTCAAGTATTAAATAGAGAGGAAATAATAGTGATGTGTTTCTATTATTTATAGTACAGTCTAGTGTTCTGCATCTATGAAAGTGGTTAGTCATGTTGTCAGCTTTGTTTGTAGATATGGATATGAGTGGGGTGTTGATTTCATATAGGATGCATATGATCATTTAAATTGTGGAGGTGTATGGTATTATGTTCTCATGGGGTATGAATATGATTGAATACATATACATGGATATTTATAGGTTTACATAGGAGGTATTCAGTGGTTGTGTGAGCATAGCTACTTTATTACACTATTGGGCTTATGAGCACACTACAATTATGCATCTGATTGGGTTACCTAGGCTAGAGTGCACACATCCACAACCATTTAACGAGTGATGTATGAGTACATTGGATATTTAATCTCTTTAGATAGATCATTATACAAGAATCTTAAATATATTGGTGTCTCATGATATCATATGGAGGCCTTATAGAGGATTTCTTGAGTGGGAGACGGATGGAGTGTCATTTCAATATATGAGGGTCAATTATTGGTTATGTGACCATTGAGTTGGAGTGTATGATGAATTTTAGTATGATCATGTGACTAGCTAATTTGGGGTACCACAAGATGTGCCTTTAACAGCATGGGTATGGGTGAAGAGTGCATAGGTACTAGTGAGGGCAAGGAGCTTGTACGAGGCCTATTAAGGCTAAGTTAACACCATTACCTTTAGATGAATGAGACATAACTATAGATATTCCTAATGTAGATGATGTTATATGTATAGAGTCATATACCACATATTAAGAAAGGCATTGGTGGGATCCATTATATCTTATTGATGGAGGGGATGATCTCAAGAATGAGGATCCTACATCAATCCTGATAATGGAAGGTAAGTAGAAATTTTATTTGAATTATGTATAAGTCTATTATTTAGTTTGATTTGAAATTATATATCTAGTTTAGTGTTGTAATTTGTGCGTAGGTGGAGTGAGATGTGTGTAGGATAAATCACAAGCTAATTTAGGAAGTGGAGATGATGGTTTTTAAAAGACCATCATTGAGTTGGCACTTTGAGAGCTTACATGGCATTTACCTAATAATGTTATGGAGGAGGGTTTGATAAAGTAATCAATAATTACAATCAATTTTTATGCTCATTTTTTTGATATAGATAATACAGATATAGATTCATATGTTACGGAAACAGGAGAGAGATGAGCTAAGGGATAAGCTAGATAGGCACAAAATGCCCCCACCTAATTTTGTATTAGTGAGTATGAGGATTATGGATGAGTAATTGGAGCTTCAGAGGCACTATATAGACTTGCATGAGGAGCATGGTTAGATATTTGAGTCAAAGAGTCATCATAAGAGGAATTCAAGAGAATGAGGAGGTGTGGGGTCATATATTTCTGGAGTGGATTATGGGACTAGTACTTATGGGTAGAGTGAGGGCATGATGCCTAATCATGATTTATTGTACCTTGATATGATACATATGTATTGAAAAACTATGTTATATATATATATATATATATATATATATATGTATGTATGTATGTATGTATATGTATGTATGTATGTATATGTATATAAATATGTGTGTGTGTGTGTGTGTGTGTGTGTGTGTGTGTGTGTAGGTATATGGATACTAGTTTTTATTTCTAGTCATTTGTACTATGTTATGGATTTTGGAAGATATTGGTATATTGATTTGTAAATGGTTGATCAGAAATAGTTAATCTAGTATTGATGTTGAGATTGCATACATTTTGGTAAAATGTTGTTTAGGATACAATTTGATTGTCCACGATATGTTCAAGTGTGACTTTAGGTTTGATTATTAATCATATGTGAGCATAAAATGTATTGGTTTTTATAATTATTAAATTGATTTGGTAAATTAAACTAGTTTAAGATTGGTCACATGAGATATTAGTAAGATCAAGAGTTGGATAATTTGGTTTGGTTAGGGATGAAAATTTGGAACTAGGAATGTTCATTGTTAGTAAAAGGGGTTATAAGAGAGCATTCTATGCTTAATTACTCAAGAGTGGCTCAAGAATACAAAGGATGGTCCTTTGGCTCCATCATCACCCACTAAGTGAAGTTATGTAATCATGCATGTGTTAATCAATGTTTGGACTAGTTTTCCAATCACTCTACGTATTTGGCTCAATAATAAAAATCATTATGGCCAAATAAACAAGTTCCCACATGCTCATTATGTGTAGGAACATATGATGTATCTAATACATTTTGATGTGCACTAACTATAGCTATGTGTGGAGACTTTACTAAATGTAACCTTACTAGATGTGCAATTGAATTTGTGTGTTGTGAAGAAGGGTCATCTATCTACAATCATAATGGATTGTTGCATGAAATAACACCCTAAGAGTTGTACTATGATGCATATAACTAAGCAATAGATTGAGTCAGAAAATTAACCTATGATGGTTGATCATCTAATCTTAACCATAGTGGGTTGTTATGTGAGATAAGACATGAAAAACTCAACCTTAGTGAATATCTCTCAAGAGATATACTTTATGATGTGGGTTCATCTAATCTTAGCTATAGTGGGTTGCTACATTAGAAATGACACATAAAAACTTGGCCATAGTTCTATATGTAGGTTTCTCTCACTATAATAGTTTTAAAACCTTATGAATGGGTGGAATATGAGATCTCCTATGATGCTCTATCTTGGAAGCTACATTACTCACATGATGACTAACTTATGATTCTTATGAAAGAATTTCTTGGGATGACTCCGCCATGGAGGAATGAGGTATAGTAATCCATGATGGAGGAGATCTCTATGCCCCCTATGTAAATGATATGATGCCATTATCAACACATTTATTAATGTAATCCTTGAGTCCATAGAAATAATTATCTATGTATCCATAGATATGATGATAGTTATAAAGGGTCAATCTGGTTATCTATGTAAGAGATGTGGATCTTGTCGATGAGTATAAGGTAATATGACTAACCTCCTATCTAGTAGTGCTAATAATATGACACATGGGCTATCCCACTCTAAATCAAATTGTAGTGGTGCCTTGTTATTATTCGTTGTAGTGCATATTTTAGGTTATACTATGGAAATTATCTCTTTATTCTTAACTAGTTATTTTTCTAGTTGAGGTCTCCTATCTTGTTTAGGCTATCATGGATTCTATGTGATAGGAGATGTAGATAGAGGTACTACTATGAAATCTAGAGTAATGTGATCAATTGACTCTACCTCAATAAATCCCAATTTATTTTCAAAAACTAGAAATGTATAGCATAAGGGTATAAAAGAGGACTATGTCTGATATAATAGATGATCGAGGAGATGTTGATGAAGCCCCTTAATAGAGATATGATGAATCTCTAAATCTGCTAGTTTATAGATTAATATTAACATGTGCATCTTGAATCGTAAGATATAATCACTAACTGGCTTTAAATTATTATGACGCTATGTTTTAAGTTTCTCATATGTAACATGAGGTCCCATGTTTGTTATGTAATGTCTAAGAAATACCTCCTCTAAGTCATCATATCTATATAAGGAACCAAGGATTAAATGAAAGAGCTAATTGAAATCCTCCCCCAATAATTTCTATTGAAATAATTTGAGTAAAATCAAAGGACTCACATGAGATGGAAAATCCTTAAGAAAGGCTTGAAGGTGTATGAATGGATCTCTAATTCCATCAAATTGATGAAATGATGGTATCTAGAAATGCTTAGGCAAAGAAGATTTTATGAATTTCTTCAGAAGAGGGTTACCATGTAAATCATTGGCATCCATCCAAGACTTATAATCCTAATTTTCTAAGGTAATGAGATGTATTTGGTGTTCTAATTCACCTATGACATGCATCAAATGAATAATTTCCTAGGATGTTATATTAACATCATGAAGTGGTTTATTTAATCATTGAATTTGATCATTGATTTTAGCTAGAAGAAGTCTATATTTGGCAGTTAGATCATAAAGAGGGGGTGTGCTCACATTAAACTTTGGAAGAATGGAAACTTGTATTTTGATAGCGGGATGTGGGATAACATTCTCTTTAGGTGAAGAGTGAGAATCAGGAGCTACTATAGTGGGTGGTGGCTTGGGAGATTCATTGGTATCTTTATGTTTTAGTGAATCATATTATAATTGAGTAGAATATGTGATGTTATCATTAACATGTGCATTATTTGAAATAGAATCATGTGTAAAAGAATTAAAAATATTATGTAGTGCATTATGTTTGAGAGGAAGAGTAAGAAAAGAGTTAGAAACATGAGATGAATTTTATTATTCACTATGTACATAAGAATCATCATTATTTAATGCATTATCATAGATAAAATATTTTTCATAGTAACTCTCATTTTCATATTAATTTTCATGTTCACTATCATTCTCATTATCACTTGCATTGTCACTAGGGTGAGGTGTAAGAGAAGAATTTAATTATTCTCTAATATGAAATAAATTATCATATGAATTTGGAATATTATGTGCATCTATGTTATCCATAGATGGAGTGTATGCATTATTTTCATTTTAAAAATGATAAGAGTAAGAAATTTATCATTTAGAAATTATTTTGATAAAGTAGAGTTGAGAGTAAGAAAGTTATCATTTAGACATTATTTTGATAAAGAAGAGTTGAGAGCATGAGATGAATCATTTAAACTATGCATTGGTAATTTTATTTTATTGCATTTATATTATTTTAAAGCAGAGAGAGAGAGAGAGAGAGAGAGAGAGAGAGAGAGAGAGAGAGAGAGAGAGAGAGAGAGAGAGAGAGAGAGAGAGAGAGAGAGAGAGAGAGAGAGAGAGAGAGAGAGAGTAGGTTCACATGAAATAAAATGATCACCAATAAGAGTTTCACTTGGAAGTGAATGACTAATTTATCCATTTTCTACATTGTGCATAGAAGAATGAGGTGGAAAGTATCTTTCCAATTTATCAAAAAAAAAAATTAAAAGAAGGAATAAAAGAGATAAGTTTGAGAGAAGAATATGAATCTCCTTTTTCTTCACTATCACTTTCACATGTATCATCAGATTCCTCATTGCAACAATAGTAATTTTAATTTTAAATGAAATCATTTACCACATATTTAGCTAATGTGCAATTTTGCAAACTTGTCCATTCATTGTCATAATTATGAGAAAAAATTAGAAATTGATCTATGGGATGAGAGGGAAGAAGTTCCTTATTGTTTTTTTATTTATTTCACCAAATAGAATATGTAAAAGTACTATTAACAAAATAAATGCAAAAATAACCACTAAGAATTAGTTTATTTAATTATTAGATTTGGGGACATGATGAATATGTAAAAGTACTATTAACAAAATAAATGCAAAAATAACCACTAAGAATTAGTTTATTTAATTATTATAAATTTATAGCCTATATTATAATAATTAGTTTATTTAATTATTAGATTTGGGGACATGATGAATGGTACATGTTCTCAACCTCAAAATTTTATACCAGATTCTATATAAATATTTTCAAATCATGTCATTCTCCATGTTATAAACATTGGACTAATTTAATAATTATATTTATGTCATTTTTTAATTATTTTTTCATGAGTATGAATCTATCTTTATCTATAGGTTGATTCAAAATATTTTTCACCAATATGTAATATATGGAGTTATGTGCAGTTGACCTCAAACAAAGTTTTGAATTCTAGGCACCTCTAGTTATAGATAATTCAATTTTTTTTTCAATTTTTTTTTTTTTTTATTTACTTTCACCAAATAGAATATGTAAAAGTACTATTAACAAAATAAATGCAAAAATAACCACTAACACATAGATTTTGAAAATATTTATAAATATGAATGAGATAAATGCACAAAAATTTATACAAAAATTAGAAACTAGAAATTCATTTTTTTAGAAAATTACTATCAACATAGATATTTTGAAAATAATTTTGACACTCGAAACAATTTGCAAAAAATTCAAAATATTTTTCTAAAAATTGCAAATAAGGAAGGCTTGGGATTTGAGGACCTGGTTTGGAAATGTAGGGTTTTGGGTTGGGGTTTTATAATTTTTTAAAATTATTGATATGATTTAAATTATAAAAAAAAATTTGAATAAAATTAATTCATAATAATTTTTAAAAAAATTAGACTTTTAAAGTTAAATTTTTGCACAAAATATGAAGGAAAAACCCTAAGGGTACCTTGGTTTTTAGATTTTTTTGAAGTAAGTTAGGTTCACCCAATGTTTTATTATTTTTGATAAACTAGGGTATAGTTACTAAATAATAAAGGGTTTGGAGTAAGGGGATAAATCTAATAAAATATAGTAAAATACAAGTTTTGTTTAATTTGATTAAATTAATTACATATGGAAAGAAATAAACTTATTTGGAAACATAGGTTTAAATGAATGACTCAAGAGTTGGGATCTAATTCATATGATTGGGAAGATGTCAAGAACTTGGATCTAGATTTTGTTTTGTGAAAAGATATGAGTGCAAAAATAGGACACCCTAGGGTCTGGTCCTATAGTCTTGTTCTACCTCTTTTGTCTTTGAGACTTGAGATTTTTGAGTTTTATCTATTGTCTCTATATGAGCCTATGTATGAAATTTTGGAGGCTAAATTTTAATATAAATAATTTTAGTTCTATTTTAATATCTAAACCTTGTGTCTATCTACAAACACAAAATAAAAAATACATCAAAATCATAAGGGGGAAAAATAGGTTAGGGGAAGTATGATCGTACAATATAGAACCCTTACTATCTTGATAGTTACCTATATTAACCCTCAAGTTAGGGTCTTAGATAAAATGTAGTTATCCCTTAGGGAATGTGCATAATCAATGCACACAATAAATGAAAGAACAAAATTAAACCTAATCCCTTCTTTTATCAAGCATGAAAGTCTATGTGTGATGCAAAATGTTGAGCTATACTATTGACTAATTTTAATTATGTACTATGCCAAAGTTGTAAGTGCTAGTTATAAAATGCCTTGTGTATTCCTTTATATAGGAGACTCTTTATTTTGAATTTGGGAACTTTATTCATATTTGGTCAACATTGGAAAAATTAAGTATGAAGCTAAGAAATGGGTTAGGACTCATTAAGTGAGGTAAATTGACCTTTGGAAATCAAAATGAAAATGGATAGGAGTGTTAGAAATGGACACCCTAGGGTCCACTATTATAGTCCAATCCTAGCACTCCTATACTATAGGGTCGAGACCTAGGGGGATGTAATAAGCATGGGAAATCTAACTTACCTAAGGTTTAATGATGATTTTAAAGGCTCATGATAACTTTGAATGGGTAAAAAGGTGACTCAAGCATGAAACATGACTAAGATGAGTAAAATGAAAGACATGGCTAAATGCTAAAAAATATCATATTCTTCAATTGGAGTGTCTTACGAAAGATCTATGAAAAGACAAGATATGTGTGGTTTGTTGACCAATTTAGGGTGTATACAACACTCAAATCTAGACTTCTAGCATCATTTGAAGAATACCACAACAACACTTGCTTCTCCACTAAAAGGAGTCTCTTAAGAAGAATAGACAGAGACATCCTTTACACCAAAATGCTATAAAACAAAATGAAGCCAAGAGTGGCCCACATCTCCTCAATAACCACTAGAATCCTCTTATATCTATAAGACTTGCACTTAATTCTTCTTTTTCTTTGTATGAATTATGAAAACTAGTTATTTTTCTATATCACACTCCTCTTCTAGGAAATAATTGATAATACATGGAGCAACTATGGAATCTTGACATACCTTTTCATTTGAAGAATCAACCTTGTAACTTGAAACCTTATCACTAGTCACTAGAAATTGATGTTATTTGAATGAAACTTGCTTAGAAATAGTATTATGTTTAGTTGGGTCCATACTTACCTCATCTCTAGCCTCAACCAATACATTGGTATTTTTTTGAGCTTGGTCTCTTCATTCACAACATGAGTAGATAATGATGTTTCTTGGCACTCTACAACTTTTGAAGCATTCTCCATCATAGACAAATAATTACTTAGACTTGCAGTCTCATCATGACTCATAATTACCACCTTTGACTTTTATGAGTTGACTTGCCTTCTTCCTTTTACTCTACGAGCCTGATTGAACTCATTTTGACTTGATGACTGTTGCTTATATAAGCTAGAAATGTGGCCAATCTTCCCATAGTTTTAGTAACCAATACTCCTTGAAGCAAACCATTTTTATTATTGTGTTTGGACATAAACTTTTAAAGTGTCCCATGTTATTATAAATGGAATAAACTTCTCCTTTTGGAGATAAATCAATATATTTAACCTTATGTGGATAATGGTTTACAAAGTGTCCCACATCAAGAAAGTTGAATCACTTAACATTGTTAACACCTTTTGACTAATGACCCCCATCATAGTTCCAAGAAAAGTCATTTATAATATGTCTCTTACAATCTCTATCTCTATTCCCAAATTGATTACAAGTATAACAACCATTAAAAAATTCATATCTCATGGCGTTTGGCTATTTGATCTGATTTGTCTTCATTCTACTAGTACCTTCATTCCTTGTTTAATGATTTATCTTCAAAGTATGATTGTCCTTGTTCACATTATCCTTCATCTTGTTTTGAGTTACATTCTCTTGTTCTTATTTGTATCCAATACCATTTCTATCAATAACATGATTTTGAACACTCATAATATTATCTAGATCACGTAAGCTCTTTTGAAATCGCACAAATGACATTACCTGAATAGTTGTCTTC
This sequence comes from Torreya grandis, assembly GCA_037957365.1. NCBI lineage: Eukaryota > Viridiplantae > Streptophyta > Pinopsida > Cupressales > Taxaceae > Torreya > Torreya grandis. The sequence continues at coordinate 321,374 of JARHVA010007916.1, read as the reverse complement.
TCTAACTTAGATCTCAATGAATCATTTTCAATTACATACCCATTCATATTCTTTATCTTTAAGGCTTGTATAAATTATTTAAAACTAACAACTAAGATGCTTGATCATATCTTCATGCTCCTTGCTGTCTTCATTCATTCTTACCTCATACACATTGAATTGCTCCTCATAGTCTTTGAGTTGAGATTTCATCTTCTTGTTAATCTTCTTCTAAATCTTCAATTCTTCAAAAATGTTTATCAATATAATATAATAGTCCACCTCATCTTCATCATTATCTGAATCACTCCAAGTAGACTCCTTTTGATGTGATAAACTTCCTTCCTAAGCCATGATTAGGGATTCATATTCAACAAGACCGTCTTGTTCATGGTCATAATCTGAATCACTGTCTTCACTCTCATCTAATTATCTATAGTCTTTATTGGTATAGAGAATCTTCTTATTCTTGAAAAACTTCTTGTTATCATATGTTTTGAAACTAGTATGTCTTCTAGTCTTCATCTTGGTTTTCATCATGCTTATGAGGGAAGTTTGTAGAAAAAATTCCTCTCTCCATAATTGAAACATGTTAAGGGTAGTTTACCCTTATAATTCTTTGAACTTATTTTCAATTTCCTTATAAACAAAGTAATCAGTTCATCCTCATCAATATCAAAGATGTCATCTTCCTTATTTTTCTTAACTTAGAACTTATTCTTAGGCTTCATATCTATTTTGAAAGTCGCTTCCTTCTTCGGTGCTATATCATCATTCTTCCTCATCTCATAGGAAGTAAGGATTCCATGCAATTCATCCAAATTCAACTGGACAAGATCATGACTTTATTCTATAGTAGATGCTTTAAGATCAAACTTGAGAGAGAGGGACCTAAATAACTTTTGAACTATAGTGTCTTCTTCAAGGTTCTCTTCAAGACCTTTGATCATGTTCGCAATATAATCAACTATCTATATAAAATATGCCATAGAATATTCTTCCTTAATCTTGAGACTTTCAAATTGCCTTCTTTGTGTCTTCAACCTACCAAGCTTGACCTTTAAATATCCTTCATAAATAATCTAAATTTTTTCTCATATCTCTTTAGAAAATTTATGATGGATTACCTTGGTAAACTCAGTCTCTTTAAGACAATAAGCAATGGAATTAATTTACTTACAATTATTCTCAAATAACTTCTTATTTGCTTCACTAGGCTCTCCTCACAGGTGCTGATGTATAGATGGGATGCACTAGGCATGCTAGAAGCGTGCCTAGAATTTGAATTTGCTAGGTGGCAGATTGAAGGTGCCCTATTAGATGTGGAAAGTGCAAGTTTGAAGGTAGTGGAAAACTAGTTGTGGAGAACTCGGTAGCAGGTATAGACCCTAGAGGGACAGTAGGAGGTGTAGAAAAAAAATTGGGGTAGAATTTTTGGCTGATGTAAATAATGGAAAACTGTGGAGTAGTTCTGATCCTCCCTGTAGGATCTATGTCTCCCAACTGGATTTTACTCCTGCTATGCTAGGACAGGAGCCTGAAAAGGAGAAATCTAATGTGCATTTTAATAAGGAAAAATCCTCAAAAGTGTTGAAGGTAGAGTATGCTGAACAAAAGAAGTGGTCATCTCTGTTTGGCAAGAAACCCAATGGAAAATCTCTTTTCCCACCAGTGACTGCTAAATCTTGCTAGGAGAAAGGTGAGTTTCAAGTTTTTATTCTAGATCCTTTAATAGATTTTTCTATATCTTCCATGGATTTCACCCGACTGGGTAAATTTTTAGGAGCAAGACTAGATCTAGAATCTCTTAGAAAAATGGTTAAAAGGAAATGGGTTATTCGAGGAGAGATAGAAATGGCACCAATGTTGAATGGTTTCTTCTTGTTTATCTTCAACTACAAGGAAGACATGAATATGGTTCTATGTGGAGGACCGTGGTCTTTTGGTAAATGTTCTCTTACTATTAAAAAATGGGAGCCTAACATGGATCTTTTAGAATATTTTTTCTCAACCACTCCCATTTGGGTTAGACTTCCTAGCCTCCCTTTAGAGTTTTGGCATGAGGACATTTTTAAAGGTATTGCCAGTTATTTTGGTGAACTTGTGGCAGTGGATAATGCTACGGTTTCTAGATCAAAACTTCAATGTGCTAGACTTTATGTTAATGTGATAGATCTGAATCACCTCCCAGAAAAAGTGGATCTAATATCCAAGTTGGGAAAAAAAACTCAAGGGATTGTTTTTGAAGATTTGCCTAATTCTTGCTAGTCTTGCAAGAAATAGGGGCACTTCGTTAAAAATTGTCCTTCCAAAAGCAAAAATCTTCTAAGTGGTGTTTTGGATGGGAGAAAAATCTAGCATAAGAAAGAATGAGAACTCAAGGAAGATCATAGACAAGAATAAAATAATAATGAAGATTCTAAAGATTTAGATGCTGAGGCAGATAAAGAGCCTTCTTTTGAGGATCCTAAAGCTCCACATACTGAGGCGGATAAAGAGTTTTCTTTTGAGAAAGAAAATTTTGAGAAAGAAGGAAATGGACTGCAATCAGATATCAAAATACCTATACAAAGAATAGATGATTTGATGGATCTATCAAGACAAATCATTTGCTATCAAAGGATATAAGAGTGATGGGGAGATGCTGATGACAAAATTGTGCTTAAAGAAGGAGAATTCATGGCTGAAGCTACAAATAATTTAGAAGAGGGAGATATTCTTATTTCTCAGTCTAGGGAGATTCAAATTGATAATGATATCCCTTTGGATGAGCTTCCTATGAATTATAATGGAGAAAACTTAAAGCACATTTTAAACCAAAGAAAAAGGGGTGGAAAAAATACCAATACTAAGGGGGTAGAAACTAGAAGCAATAAAAAAGATCAGCAAATAAAGGCAAAACATCTTGTTTCTACTTTGGATAAATTTGGAAAAAGAGATGAACAACATCTTAAGGTGAAACCGAATATTGGTTCTCTTGACAAACCCAGAAGAAGACCCATAAGGAAAACTAGAGAGATAGAAAGTATGCAGAATATTACTGATGTCAGACAGGCAACTATTCTGGATTTTGCCCCTAAAAATAGATATTAGATCATTACTTGGGATATTAGGGGGTTGATTGTTTTCTATATTTTGAGGTTATCCTTGTATAACCTAATTTTGTTGCTACTATTTAGTAGGTTTTAAGATTGCTTTTTCTGGTGCATGGGAATGCTTTATCTATTTTGATCCTATTTAAGGGTTTTAGGTTCCCTTCAAAACCTATTTTTACCTTGATCTAAAACTTCTTGTTTGCATCATTAGATGAAGGAGTAGTATGAGCAGCATAACCTTCCACAACAAATTGCCATACATCAAAACCTAGGGACATAATATATGTCCTCATCCTTATGATCCAAAAATCATAATTAGATCTATTGAAAAATGATGCTTTCTTAGTAGATAAACCTCCTTAATGACTACCCATATTCTACCTTGGATCACCTTCAAGATATCAAGCCTTTACCAAAGGACCTACTATAATACCTATTGTTAGAGGTAAAATAATTGGGGGGGGGGGTGAATAAATGGCCATAAATATTTTAACTTCACTGTTAGTCCATTAAAAATCTTAATCATTTAACACAAAAATTCATGAATTCTACACAACATTCATAACAGTGAACAAGAGAGACAATGCAATATCAAGCATATAACTCATGACATATGTGGGAAACCCTATTAAGGGAGAAAACCCACTATAATTTTCAATTAGACTATTATCCTATAAAAACAAGAACTAATTTAGACAAGCTAAAACTAATCAAGGAACTACCATACCTTATTTAGTGAGACTATAATACCACAAGGTGCTACCATACCTATCTAGCTGAGCTGCCACAATAATTAGACCTTTAACAAGTTTCACCTTATAAAGAGGATGAAAAACCCTAGATTTTGATCTAAAAAAATAACAGCTATGAACATAAGCATGATGTATTAAACACCTTATGATGAACCTCTAATTATCACTATTCACCTTCGCTCACACTTAATCTGTAAGAGCACTACTTTTCCAACAAAATTATAACTTATAGGTCATACATAAATTTCCTCAATCTATTATTCTCTTCAACTAGTCTAACCCTAAAATTTTTTACACCTTAAATTACCTTCTAAATATATCACTTAAATGTTATGGTCTTTTTAAATGAAGAACTTGTCTCTTATCAGGACCAAGATACTAGTGGAGTCACCAATGTTCTTATTGGTGACTATCTTATATATAGGAATAAAAACCATGTTTATTCAAAAGATCCAATTATACTAATCTATCCATTTAGAGGTATCCCATACATTTTAACATACCTTAATAGACCTATCAAAATTAATCATTCATTTAATGAATGCTTAAAACTCTTAGTTTGCCTGTAGGCTAGTTCATCTTCGTTGTATCCATACAAACCCTAATTTTAACCATATTTTTCTTATAATTTTCTCAATAATGAATGTAAAAATAGTTTTCAGTACCAATTAATACCTTATATAACATACATGAGAATCTCATGAGATTACTTTGTATAGAATTGTACTTCCTTCTTTAGCCCCTACTCTAATTAGCCCTCTTATCATGCAAACCTCCTAGTCTTGATCACTGTATAGAATTCCAAGCTAAAAAAATAACCTTTATATATACCAATTGCTTCCTTAAAATTTAATCAATCATTTTTTGGTTCACTTATTTCGATAAAATCACTTTTCCAATATCACCCTACTCTCTTTTGCTTGTAGGCAACTAAGATTTAATTTCAAATGATGTTTTCCATACTTATCCATACTTAAAAAATTTGAGACCAGATTCAATAGTTCATTACCATATCAAAGTGTAATATTACAATTTTTTAGGAATTTTCAAGGGTTAAAACTCTTTCTATCCCCTAAACCTTAGTCTAGGGCTTTTTAAGGGACTACATAGGCGAGAGCACATCTAAAGGCAACAGGGAGTTTTATAGGATGTTTAAATGAATATATATTATTTTTTGAGGTATGTATAAGTTTATTAAACATTTTAAATTCATCTATAAATTAACAAATAACCTCTATACATTCTAATCACATGGATCTCAGCTTGTATAGATTGTGTTTTTCTTGACAATCAACAGGGTTTTAATGTTTATTAAAAATTCTTGTGGTTAAGAGACTATCAAAACACTATAAAAATGAAATAATAACTTATTAAATATAATTTTTTTTATCCTCTATATCGCATACAAAAATCAATCCAATTCCTTTCAAAACTTACAAAACTAAATATACTTCCTTGTCTCTATCACCTACAGGTATAAGAGTCAAATTTTAGGGATTTCCAAGAATTTATTAGGTTTTTAAACCTTAATATATTTTACCTATGTTTATTAATTATTCCACAAACCTATTCCCACATTATTAAAATTCCATGCATCCCTTCTCATATTGATTTAGTAAACAATAGTGGACTATGTTTATGCTAAACTACCATGTTCACAACACTATTTATAACCCTTATAGCATTCAATTTTATTTAGGTCTCTTGATCACATAATACCATATTCAAATTGTTACTTTTCATACACCTAAAGGTTTATCATGCATATCTTATACCATGAGGTGATCATTGTTCTTTACTCTTAAGTAAAATACATGCATAGGCAGATTTGTATACTGTATAACCATATCTCTACATTCAAGATCATTGTTTGCATGATATAGTACTAAGTTTCAAATATAATTCTTCAATAATCAAATAAATTTATAATATCAATCAATGTTTCATGATCTATAATCAATGGCTTTCTAAACCTTATTAACACTTTCATACTTCTTTCTTCACATATGTAGTCTCCACCTTCCCTTGCTTTCTTACCTCCTTATAATCATTCTCTCTTCATCCTTGAATGAGAGATCCTCTCTCTCCTTCCTCTATACATATATTTTTTCCTTGAATGAGAGAGATCTTATATCTATCTCCCTCTCTTCTCTACATACCTCCTTACCTCCCTTAAATTAACTCTCCTTTCTTACATAATATCTCTCCATATATGATTTCTTACATAATCCTCTTTTGAAGACTTTCCCATCTCTCACTTATAAACTAAAAATGGGCTCAAGATAAATAAATAGGATTTCCTAAAACTAATATAAAAGTTTAAAGATAATCTCAAATAAAATATTATGGTTGGGAATTTTCAACCATTACCCCTTGTTTACTCAACAAATCTCCAATGTGGGGTTCTCATAAGAAAACATTCACCCCTTTTTACCAATTACATTTAATTTTTACATTTACAATTACTCCTCTCAAGACAACATTTTGGATGGAAATTACAATAATTTGAATTCAAACTCAAAAAAATACAAGACTTGAACTTTTTATGTTTTTATGCTTTCCAAATTTGACCATGTCCTCCAATAAACTATTGTAGATGCTTTTACATCATAATCTTTCTCTAGAAAGAATTTTAACCTTAGTTCAAATGAGATGCTTCCTCCATGCCTTAGTCTTCAATTGTATGCTTGAATCCCATTGCTTTATTTGCATTGCTTGAGTTTGTCTTCTTTTGAGATAATATTTGCATTTCATCTTGCTTTTATTCATCTTTTAGTATGTTCTTCTCCTCATCTCCTTCTAAAATGCAACCTCCCATCTCCATGCCTCTTCATCTCCATACAAATCTTCAAGAACTTCTTGGTCTTCTTATTTAAAGAGATTATCCATTGAACTATGGACTTATTCCATCTTCACTTCTTCCAAACGTACATAAAAATATTAAAAAAAATCTTGAGGCCATGAAGCCTTTTGGTTGCCTTCACATTCTTGTTCCTTGATCAAAACTACCTTTGCATCTTTTCTTTGATTTTATTTTGATTCACTCTCACCAATGGTGTCTTCATTATGGATTATAACTACACATGACTCTCTTGGAGAACTAAATAACTCCTATAACATTCTTAATCTCTAATTTAGTGAGATTATCTTCATCAAACTTGGGTTTATTCTTCTCAAGGATTTATTTTCCTTTACCCTTCTTCTCCTCCTTTCTTGGATTGTCTTCATGCAAACTAAATTTTTCATTAGTAAATTTATCAAATAAAATTGAAACACCATTACCTTGTGTCTCTTTAATCTCTTCAAATTTTACTTAAAACCATCATATTTGTCCTTTTCCTTTAATGAGGCATTGCTTGGATGTATGCTTACCTTTTCCCTCATCTTCCATCCATTTTGAACTCTCTCCTTATTGCATGTTAGTCCTCATAGCAAATTTATACTCATCCTTTTACATAAAGAGATCATTAAATGATTCAAACAATCGTCATTCAATTTATTGAAAACAATTTTCTTACCTTTCATCTCCTTGGTATTCCTTTCAAACTTGTTGCCTTCATGGAATGCCTCTTCCATGCTCACCATCTCATATTCATTCTCTTTGTTGCTTGTATCTACTTCCATCCTCATCCATTTTATTCTTGGTGTTTTTACCTCAACACTAATATATTAATTCTTTTCCTTCTTAGGTACCCATACTTCTTTATATTATCATTTGGCTTTTCAAGCAATCTAGGCATCTTGTAACCATGCTTTTATGCCAATACCTCCTATTTCTTGGGAGTATGCTTTTTCCACCACTTAAGAATAAAATATCCATGGCTAATTGATAAATCCACCTTTATCTTTAATTCTCTAACCTATATATCAGTAGCTTCATGCTTATGAGAATAAGAAAAATAAACTTTTGAATTCACTTTTACATCCTTAATGGGTTGCTCCATGGGTTGTTTAACTTGCATGGCTTCTTGATTGTTTCCATTTTTCTCTTCCTTTATGATTGGTTTTTCTCTTGCCTCTTCTTGGTTTTAAATGACATTATGGAAGTTATCTTCATCTTCCATCTCTTCTCTTACTTGTATGGGTCCTCAATACCTTCCTCATGAATTAACCAATGTATTTCTCCTTCCTTTTCAATAGAAGAAAACTTACTTCTCTCTCTTTCACATTCACTTGTGCACTTGGTGTCTCCTCTTGCACCAATATTCTCATTCTTCAAGGCCCTTCCCTTGATCTTCATAATGATTCTCATACCTATAATTACCCATGCAAAAATAATATTAGATATAAAAACAAGAGACCATAAGTTCCCTATGAGTGATTTATTCACCAACACTCTCATATTCTCAAGTGCTCCTCTTGGCACTTCATCTTTATTTTCTTCTTTCTTCTTGTTCTCTTTAATGAGAACCTTCTTCACAATCTCTTTCTCCTCTTGTTGCTCACTTGGAAACCTTTGTATCTTCTTAAAGCCTTTATGGGATTCAATCTTCTTGGTAATCTCCTTTTTCATCTTTCTACTCTTCATTAGGAGATCTATTGGGCACTTCAACCTCTTCCTCATTGGCCATACCCTTGCTTCCCTATCCATCTGCATCCAAGACTCATATTTATTTGCAAACTTAGCTAAATCTCTTTTCAAACTGGCAATCTCTTTATCAATTTCACTACTAGTCATACCTCTCTTCTTCTGGATGCCTGCTTCCTTATTAGTACCTTAATGTTCTCTACTACTTTGTAATGCCTTCAACAATACTTCCATCTTACCTTTTCCTTTTCAAGCCAACCTATGATCTCAACTTTAACTTGACCAACCTGTTAGAGGCTCATATATCTTATACAATTGTCAATACACACACAATTGTCTATTGGATCAATTTTTTATTCCATTCTCTAGGTAAAATATGAACATTTGTAATACACCTCCAAAGAAAGAAATATTCACCATTAAATCTAGAGAATACAAAGCAAATATAAAATATATTTAATTATAGTTAGGATTTTAAGCTCTAATACTAAAATTGGTACAAACCTCACCTTGTTTACAAGTTAAATTACCTTCCCAATATATCAGTTCAATTATATGGTCTTTGAAAATTATGAACTTGTCTCTTATCACAACTAATATACTAGTGAAGTCACCAATGTTCCTATTGGTGACTATCTTCTATATAGAAATAAAACCCATATTTATTCAAATGATCCACTTATCCTAATATAACCATTTGGATGTATCCGATACATTATAACATACCTTAATATACCTATAAATATAAATCATTCCTTTAATGAATGCTTAAAACTCTTAGTTTACCATTAAGTTGGTTCATTTTCCTTATAGCCCTATAAACCCTAACTTTTAACCATATCTTTCTTCTCATTAGCTCATTAATGAATGCATAAACACTTTATAGTACCCATTAATCCCTTATATAACATAACTAAGAATATCATGAGGTTAATTTATATGTAATTATACTTCCTTCTTTAGCCCCCACTCCAATTAGCCCTCATATCATCCAAACCTCCTAGTCTTAATCACTGTACATACTTCCAAGCCAAAAAAATAACCTTTTTAGATACCCATTAAGTCTTCATAGGTGAATTATTAATTTTTTATATACTTATTTGGATATAATCACTTTTCCAATATCACCGTACTTTCTTTGCTTGCATGCTACTAAGACTCAATTTCAAATGATGTTTTCCATACTTATCCATACTTCCTAGTTTTGAGACAACCTTCAAGAGTTAATTAACATCTCAAAGGATAATATTACAATATTTTATGACCTTTAAATAGTTAAAACTCTTTCTATCCCCTAAACCCTAATTCTGGGCTTTCTAAGGAACTACATAGGCTGAGAGCACATCTAAAGGCAATGACAAGTGTTATAAGATGTTAAAAGAAATATATATTGTTTTTTGAGGTCTATATAATTATTTTAAATCTTTTCCATTCATAAATCAAGTAAAAAATTACTTCTATCAATTCTAAACACATGGATCTCCACTTATCTAGACTATGGTTTTCTTGACAGTCAACATGGTTTTAATGTCTCTTACAAATTCATATGGTTAAGAGAATATAAAAACTCTAAAAAAATTAATTAATACATTATTAAATATAAAATATTTTTAATAATCTTTATACCATATAAAAATTAATCTAATTCCTTTCAAAACTTACAAAACTCATTATACTTCCCTGTCTCAGTTACCTACATGCCCAAGAGTCAACTTTTGGGGATTTACAAGAATTTATTCGTTTTTTTAAGATTAATTTATTTTAATTAGGGTTATGAATTACTCCATATACCTATTCCCATGTTCTTACAATTCCATGCATCCCTTCTCATGTTGATTTACTAAATAATAGTGGACTGTGTTTGTGTTAAACTGCCATGTTCACAACCTTGTTTATAACCCTTATATCATTCAATGTTATTTAGGTCACCTAATCACATAATACCATGTTTAAATTTTTACTTATTATACTCCTAAACGTTTCTCAATCATAAATTATACCATGAGGTGATCATTTTTCTTTACTCTTAAGGAAAATGCATGCACATGTAGACCTATATACTGTATAACTAGAATTCTACACTCAAGATAATTATTTTCATGATATATTATTGAGATTAAAATATCATTCTTCCTTAGTCAAATAAAGTTACTTTTAATATTTCTCAATGTTGAATGATCCATAATCAATGGGTTTCATAGCCTTATTGACACTTTCATACTTATTTATTCACATCTGTAGTCTCCACCTTCCCTTACTTTATTACCTCCTTATAATCATTCATTCTTACTCTTTGAATGAGAGATACTCTATCTCCTTCCTATATACATCTATCTTTTTCCTTGGATGATAGATATCTTCTCTCTATCTCCCTCTATTCTCTATGTACTTCCTTACCTTCCTTTAATGAACTCTCCTTTCTTACATAATCTCTCTCCATATATTATTTGTTACATAATCCTATTTTGAGGATTTTCCCCTCTCTCACTTCTATTCCCAAATTAGGCTCAATAAAACTAAATAATATTTCCTAAAACTAATATCTAAGTTGAGAATATAATCTCAACTAATATCTTATGGTTGGGAGTTTTCAACCATTCCCCCTTATTTACTCAACAAGCCTCCAATGTCGGGATCTCCTCATAACAAAATTTCACCCCTTTTTACTAATTACATTTAATTTTTACATTATACTTACTTTTAAAATTAATCCTCTCAAGACATCATTTTGGATGGAAATTAAAATAATTTGAATTCAAACTCAAACTAAGACATGACTTGAACTTTGTATGTTTTGATGATTTCCACCTTTGATCATGTCCTCCATGAAACTATTGTAGATGATCCTACATCATCAAATCATCTACTAGGCACCCAACCTTTCCTTCTCTTCACAAATCTATGATCTCAAATGCAAATTCCACACACATGTCTCTCTCAAGTCTAGAAACCATCTCATTTGGTTTCACAATATATAGAGAATTCATATTCATCACCATCTTGGTTTTTCAAAAAGGCATGACTTAACCCTTAAGGCATATATCTCATTGAGACACATATCAATATCATCCACATAGGTCAGCCATAGCACCCATTGGTCACCCTTAAGTAGTTACACCTTTCAATTAGGCGCTTGTGGCTCTTATAGGTCTCATACAGACCTATTCACCCATTTAGAAAATTATTGATCAAAATAAGAACATAATACCACTTTTAAATGCGTAGGTCCACTTCACATGACTCCTTTATTATTTAAAAATATTACAATCATCATTTCACTTTTTTGTGCAAGCTCAATCAACTCAAACATTAGCCTTGTTCAAAATGACACCATAAACAAACACACCATCAAATTCTAAACCTTTTTTCATACTGCATATGATTGGTAAAGCCTTTTTAATGCACACAATTTGTCCTCATGGAGTACAAAACATGATATAATATCTAATTCATCATAAAACATAGAAAAAACATTGACACAAACTCAATGATCCTTCTTGGGTCACATAAACAACAAGCACAAACACAAAATCAAATTTGAACATCAATATATTTGTTTATACACATTCAAATATTTAAATTTTTATTTCCAAATGCACCTTGAGGTCCTCTATATCTTTAATTTTTATACCATGATCAAATTAGCCATAGATCAAAAGTTATGACTCATAAACTAGGAACTAGTATTTTCCTTTGTTAAATTCAAATATTTGAATTCAAATGATCACAATTAAACCTCAAACAACATGTGCTCATCTCATGTCCTCATTTATTTATATTATATATGTACAATTTAAATTAATAAAATTTTTACTTGGATATATTTTCAAAGAACATGTTGACCTCATTTCATGCAATCTTCAATATTGACTCATCATGCACCATCAATATCTACAGATCAGTCAGGTATTTATTTTATAATTCTCATCATTTGATTAATCTATATGAATGCTTTCTCATTTTTATATCCTTAACATTTACCTTTACTCAACATTAAACATCATTCACTTATTATAATCTCTCTCAACATTCACCATTAGGTCCAACTTGTATGATCATTCATGCACTATTGGATCTTAATTTGGTCTTGATCTTTAACTCATGAAAAATAGATTAAATATGGGGACCATTGCTATCTTCCTAGGAGGACAAATTTGGACCAACATAAATTTTATTTCACTTAATTTCATGATTTGAAATTTGGACCATATGATCTCCTCACATAGGAGAGTCTAAAAATGTGTCAAATTTCCCCTAAAACATTTGTATGTGAGAGATATAACTTCATTAATATAATCACTCAAATTTCTTCTGCCATGGAGCCAACTATGTCAAGAATTATTTAGGAGTCCAAATTTAAACATTCATATATTTTTTCATGCTAGATTACATAACCTAATAGTTAGCACATATCAACTAGCCATAAAATTGAATAAACCCATATGATCAAATTATTTTAAAACATCCACATGTATGATGTATGTCATCACCAAACTACTTACTCAACTTTTTCTTGACTCATGAAAAATTAGCTAAGTATGAGAAAACACTATTAAAATTCCTAAGAGTCTAAATTTACATCCATATATATTTCACTATGCTTCATCACATGATTTGAGATTTATCACATAAAATCTTGGGACTAATGTGATTAGAACCATATGACTAACTCCCCCTGACTCATCCACATGTGAAAAGTATGGTGTTATCAAATGTTCATAGTTAAACCTTCAACATCACGCCTCATATCATGTCCTCATTTATTTAGATTAAATATTCACCATTGATCTTAATCAAAATTTAACTTAAATATTATTTTAAATGAAGAATATGTTAACCTCATCTCATATAATCTTGAAATGTTGACTCATTATGTACCATAAATATGTATAGATTATTCATATATTTATTTTATAACTCTCATCATTTGATTAATCTGTATGAACACCCACTCACCATTAGATCCTTAACATTTACCTTTTCTTATCATTACACATCATGCACTTCTTACCATTTAAATTAACACACACCATTAGATCAATCTTGTATGATCACTTGTGCACTATTGGATCTTCATTTGGTCATGATATTTAACTCATGAAAAATATACTAAGTATGGGTACCATTAGTATTTTCTTGGAAGGTCAATTTTGGATCATCATAACTTTTGCCTCTCTCACTTGCATGATCTAAAATTTGGACCATATGATCTCCTCACATAGGACAATTTAACCATAGTAAAACTGCTCCTAAAACATTAACACATGTGAGATATAACTTAATTAATATTCTCACTCAAATTTATTCTTCCACAGAGCTAACTATGTCAAGAACTATCTTGGAGGCCAACTTTGAACATGCATATCTTTTATCATGCTACATTAGATGACCTGAAAATTAGTGTGTATCAACTAGGAACAAAACCAAATAAACACATATGATCAAATTGTTCTAAAATTTCCACATGTGTGGTATATTACATCATCAAATTTCTTACTCAACTCTTTATTTCCTCATACAAAATTGTTTAAGTATGGGGAAACTATCAAAATTCCTAAAAGCCCAACTTTGTACCCACATATCTTTCACTGTGCTTTATCTCATGACTTGGGATTTAGAATATAATATATTGGGATTAATTTGATCAAAACTATATGAAAAAATCCCTTTGAATAATTCACACATGGAAATTATGATGTTATCAAAATGCCTACTCAGATTTTCTACCATTGGACCCAAAATGGGCAGATGAGAAGAATGATGAACTAGGTCAATTCCACTCATATACATAAGCTCTACAATCATCCTTAACCACTAAGAATACCCTTTTTACATGATTAATACTTTAGAATAATCCTTAATAATTTCAAGCCATGGAAAAATTGAAGACCAATAAAGCATACTTCAAGCATACTAGGACAACCATAATGTGTACTTTGTCAATATCACTTAGGCTATCAAGGCACTTCATCCACTCACCAAGACACCTCCGTGACATCACCATGACATAATTGAAAAACCTAAAATAGGGTTTTTATTATTTTATTTAGAAGATGGATTAATGGAAGTTTTTGGAGGCTTGTTAATAATGTCTCTAAGGTGGCCAAAGATGTTGATGAGGTGTGATGTGTGCTAAAAGTATAATGACAAAGTGTGATTTAATTTGCCTTAGAGTTCCTTCATTGATATTTAGTGTTTGAATAAATTATGTTATTAAGGATGATTATGGTTATTTTAGGGCGTGTAAAAATTCCTAACATACTTCAAGGAAGACTGGAGAGCTTGTGTGCATGAGTGGAATTCACTCAATTCTTCATTATGTTAAACTAAGCATAGTTGTCTATGTGATAGATAAATTTGAGGAGATATATTGATGAGGCCATATCTCACATGTGTGAGTTTTATATGTGTTTATCAATATATTAATGAATTATCTTATGTGAGGAGATCACATTGTTTAATTTTTAGATCATGCGACTAAGCAGAACTGAAGTTATTAAGGTACACAGTTGGTCCCTTAGACAAAAGAAAAATAAGTTCCAACACTTATTAAATTTTAAAAGGTAGATATAATGTTTTTTTGTTAATCAAATTGAATATTTATGATGAAAAATGAATATGAGCTTAATTTAGCTATTTGTCTAAGTTAAAGAATGAATCAAGTGAATAGTTTTATAATAACATATCTTGAATGCATGAAGGTTTCAAGAGATAATAAATATATGGATGGTTACTATTTGAACAAATAAAATATGGTGAAAATTTTGGGATATGATATTTATCGAGGAAAAATATATGACTATGTAAAGTTGGCCTTCCAGTCATATTTCATTTTTCCCCATATTTAGTATATTATACATGAAATTAAAGATCAGGACCAAATGGAGATCCAATGGATCATGGGTATTTTTGTAGATAAATATATATGGTGTGTGTTTATTTTAGTGATTCAATTTTTTTATTTTTAAACTAATTTAAAAATCAATCTCCTTATAAAAGGATCAATAGAGAGTATTTTTTCTAAGATGTCTGGAAGCAATGAGGTAAGGATAAGTGTTTATAGTTTAATGTCAAGAAAAGATAAAGACTAAACTTATTAAAAGATAAATTATTGGTTAAATGTTTATAAATATAAATATCAATGGTCCATATTGAGTGAGATGATTTAAGAGTGTCAAATGTTTAACACAGATAAAGATCAAGCTTCATACAAGAAATCGATGTAGTGCATTAAGTCAAATAGTCAAGATGAAGATCCAACAATGAGAGATGAAAGGTAAATGTCAAGATACATCAAGGAATATAAAAAGTGTGTGTTTAATATAAATTTTAATTGAATGAGATGATATCAAAGTGGTTGATCTTTAACTATGACCATTGGGATTTGAATATTTGATTTTTGTAAAAGAAAAACTAGTGCTCTATATTTTATGCATAAATTTTGATCCATGATGAATTCAATGGTGATATAGAAATAAAAATTTAAGAGTAATCCATTTTTCATATAATTAACCTAATTATAATGTTTGAATATTCATACAATAAAAAATATTGAGCTCTAAATTTGACTATGTTTTGAAAGTGACCTAAGAAGGATAATTGAGTTCATGTTCATGATATATGAATGTCTCATTATGAATTATATATTGGAGAATATTATATACTATATAAGTATCATATATGTGGTAATTTTAGGTTTTAAAAATATATATTTAGTATGAATAAAGACATAAAAGTTGACTATGTTTGTTGAATGCACTAGTAGTTTGGATGACCATCTTAAAGAGGTAAGTTGAAGGTGTTATGAGCATATTTGAATAATAAAATGAGAATGTATATTTTATATAAATAAATAAGGATATTATAAGTAATTTTTTTTCACTATATGCCTTTAATCAGTTATGGAGATTCAAAATAGCTTGACTATATTTTGACTATATATGACCAGTTTGAGTGGTCATTTTATGTATGTTATTTTAAATTCTTAAAACATATGTTGATGTGTCTAATTCACATGGAGGTATATATTAGGTATAGAAGGATTCACCCATGTGATCTAATCATATGGATATGTGAAATATTTGATTATTTGGTTCAAAATTTTGAGACTATGTTTTTTGGTATGAAGACCTAAAGAGCTAAGAGATCTAATTGGTAGGTCTAAGTGTGGATTTGGTATTATAGATGGCATGGACCCATGTGAGAGTTATCAAGGGGATATTGGAGATATTTTTTATATGTCTTAAACATTGGTAAAGGATTAATGTGGTCCAAGTAGTCTCACATGTAACGTGTGAGTATGAAGGCCTAATGGTTGTAGGTCTCATCAAGACCTAATTGTGGTTTGGGGGTAATGAGGCATTGGAAAACCTATGGAGTATGTAGTTATAAATATATCATGTATTAGGACCTATTTAAAATGTGGAAAAATTGTGGTAAGAATATTGGCTAACTATTATGGATTATACCAGGAGCATGGTATAAATACAAGGCCTATTTGACCTATTTCTTATAGTTGTGTGAATGTGGAGCCAAGTGAAGGAGAGAAAATTTGAAAGAGAAGGTACATGTTAGTGATGACCAAAAAATAGTGAAGAGGATCATAATTTCTTATCTGATCAAGGATATCAAGGTAATCACATATGTCATTGGACCTAATAAGCTTAGAAGAGGAGGAATGAGTGAGTAAGCTCAAGAGGTTGTTTAAGAGATTGTGTATGGTGAATGAAGGCAAGGTGAAGGCTATGTGTTTCTAGTGTATGAGTTGAAGGGAAGAGTAGGTTGATGATGGTATTTATGTCCTATAGATCATATTTTTTGTCATAATATTTATCTTGAAGGTTTGAAGATTGAGTGTTAGGGAAGGTAAAGAGTGATAATTAGATGTCCATCATCAGGTGTTAAAGACATCAGTTCAAAGGTGAATTTATTCATATGTTAAGTTTTGGATACTAAAAATATAAGGGGTTATATCCTCCTTTCAAGGTGAAACTTGATAAAGGTCTAGTTATTGTGGTAACTCAGCTAGACAGGTGTAGTATGTCCTTATCAGATTGCAGTCTCACTAAAATAGGGGATGGTAGTTCCTTGATCAGTTACAACTAGTCTATATTGGATATTAACATTATAGGATTATATTCGATCTTGTAGGGTTTATTGGGTTTTATCCCACAAAATGTTTTCCCATATAGATGTTGTGTTGATGTGATGTATGCTCTTGTTTATGCTTTGGATATATTTCCTTTATTATTTATGTTGATAGATCAATTTTATGAAATGACATAATGATTTTGGAATTGAATGTGCATTGTTGTATACTAATTCACTAGCCTATTAGTAGATAATCTCAATTATTGGTATCATATTGGGTCCTTTAGAGGAATCTTATCAACTTAAAAAGATCTTAAGTAGGTACAAAGATGGATAAATAGTTGATGAAAGAGAATCAATAGTGGAAGGATATGATCAAGACACATGAAGAGAATATATGTACCTTAAATAAATATTCCAAAGAGGATGATAATGTTATAAATGATCTCAAGGTTTAGCTAGTATATGCCAAGACAAGTTTGTGTTCAAAATAAAAGGACATCATTTTCGATAAAGAAGCTTGATATAACAGTAGAAGAGATGACACCAAGGAAGAAGAAGTTGATGTAGAAGCTAATATTATGAGTAAACTTGGTGAATTAAAGGAGTATAAGAAGATGAATCATAAAATGAAGAATATGATCAAGGGTCTTGAAGCACAAACAAATTCTCTTAAGGGATTTTTGTTAGGAAAGTCTAAGAGAGATGAGAATAAGTATCAATAATAGATTAAGTATATTAAATTACAAACATATAGATTTAAAGACATGGCCAACATGGTCAAAGAGGATAAAGAGAATATTAGTATTCTTATGGATAATTTAAGGACTAAAAATGTAAATATAAAAGTAATAGAGGATGAGTACACTTAGCTAAATATTGAGATGGGGTCTTTAAAGAGTAATCATGAGCTTGTTATAGTCAAGTTGGATAAAATTGAAAAGAAGCATGAGAAGCCTAAGTATGTCAAGGAGAATGCAGTATTTTAAATTAATACAAGAAGTTTTTTAGATAACCAAATGATTTAAGGTATACTATTTTATTTCATGGTCATTGTTATACATGTATAAAATATGGTCATAGAGATGAGGATTGTAGAAGGAAGTTAGTAAAGAATGAACTCTCATCAAACCTTAGAAGAAGATGTTGGTTGATAACGAACAAAAGATTCAATTTGTCTTAGAGAAATCATAACTTAGATTAGTCAAGAGGTATGTTGAATAATATTGTTTGCTATAGTAGAAATAAAGTAGGACATATTGCTAGATTTTGAAAGAATAGTTTGAAGAATAATTCTAATCCTAAAAGTCAATCAATTGTGTTGAAACCCAAGACTATGAAGGATAATATTTATCAAGGTGGATTAATTCATTAAAAAAGGAGTTAGATATGAAGAAGACATAGGATAGGAAAGAAAATATATCTTCTATCTAGATAGAAAAAGAAGATCATAGTCATCATCAAGAAAAAGGTATGAATGATCTTATTTATTTTAGTTGTCATAGAGTTGGTCACATTTATAGGTATTTAAAGGATAGGTTGAATGTGTTCCAAAAAGAAAAAGGTCTATGGAACTCTGATTGTGTAAAGAAGAGGTCACAAATGGGTATCAAAACCTAAGCCTATTGGAAGAGATCAAACTGAGATCAAAGATGGTTTGTTTTCCATGATAGACATGAAATAAAGTCAAGATTTTTTTGTTGACAACATTTATTGACAATTCTTAAGAAAATAATAAAGCAAAAGATTCATTCAAATTCAAGAAATATTTCAAGTTAGATTAGATTATGAAGATATGTGATTCTCTAGAGTTTGCAGACATTTAGTTTCTCTATGTCAAAGGGGTGTCTATCTCTAAGATTCAAAGAGACACTTTACAAAAATATGAAGTATGGTTGATGATGGTTAGAACTTAATCAATGTTGTAAGAAAAATAAGGTCATGAGGAGAATGTGTTGTCTAATCTTTGATATCATGAAGAAGGTCTCTATGTTTTATATATGACAATTTGTGTATGCCATGGAGTTAGGGGGAGCTAACTCAAATAGATTGAGTGGCTTGAGGAGATGTACATAATGTAAGGGGGAACATATTTGAGATGTTCTAATCATGGTTTAGATTTGAAAAAAGTTTTCTATAGATGTGAACTCAAGTATTTTGATATGATGACTTTATCAAACCAATTTAGTTGCTTTGATAATGTATTGAACCTTCTTACATAAATAAAGGGGGATATTGTAATTGGTCAGATTGTAGTTGGATCTGAGAAAGAATGTATGGAGGAAATTATGTTGATTCATCATTGTTATAAATGGTATAAATTTTATCAAATAAAAGGTGCCTAATCTTAGATAACTTAAGGAGAGTCCCTCTTAATGTTTTCATGGTAAGCTCATGTAGTTTCTATTGTGCATGTATGTTTCATAGAAGCTATGTATGATCAAAGAAGAGTGTTATCATAGAGCATGTTTAAGAAGGTTAAGGTGAGAAATGTTTTTCTCATGTTAAGGGGTTGTTTATAATATCTTTCTAATATTATCTCTTCATATTATTTTTCCTTGATGTCTTTTTAGGTCCACACGATTAGAATTTTAGCCTGCTTTGTCATTGTGTCAAAGGGGGAGAAAGAACCTTAAGATAGAGACAAAGTCATAAAATAAGATTTGTATTGGTGTTTGACATCAATGACAAAGGGGAACATTGTTTTAGGCTTATCAATTATGTCTCCAAGGTGGCCAAGGATGTTGATGAGGTATCATGTGTGCTAGAATGGCAATTACAAAGTGTGATTTAATGTGCCTTAGAGTTCCTACATGGTTATTTAGTTTTTGATTGAGTTATGGGATTTAGGATGAGTATGGTGATTTGAGGATGTGTGAAGGGTCCTATCAGAGGTTAAGGATGATTGGAGAACTTGTGTGCATGAGTGTAACTCACTAGGTTCTTCATTATATTCATTTAGGCATAGTTGGCTCTATGATATATAAATCTAAGGAGGCATATTGATGACATAATATTTCATAGATGTGAGGTTCTAAGAGTTTCTTGATATATGGATAGATTATCCTATGTGAGGAGATCAAATGGTTCAAGATTTAGATCATGTGACTAAGCATAACTAAGGTTATTAAGGTGCAAATTTGGCCCCATAGATAAAAGCACACTAAGTTCTAACACTTAGTCAATTTTGAAAGGTAGATCTGATAGTTCACATTTTATCACATCAAATATCAATGACACAAAATTAATTTGAGATCAACTTAGCTATTTGTCTAAGTTCAAGAATGAGTTGAGTGAGTAGTTTTGTAATAGCATATATTACATGCATGAAGGTTTTAAGATCTTATAGATATATGGATGCTTTCATATTTGAATTAATAACATATGGTACACATTTTGGGACATGAGATTGATCAAGGAAAAAGATATGATTGTGAAAAGTTGGACTTCTAGGCATATTTCATTGGTCCCCATACTTAGTCTATTATGCACAAAGTTAAAGATTAGGACCAAATGGAGATCCAATAGCTCATGGGTATTCATATAGATAAATATATATGGTGAGAATTGAGTCAAATTATTAAAAAATTTCATTGGTTAATGAATTTAAAGATCAAGCTGCTTACAAAAGGATCAATAAAGCATGCTTATTCCAAGATGTCTAGAAGTAGTGAGATAAGGACAAGTGTTCAAAGTCTAACATCAAGCAGAGATAAATATTAAGATTAGTCTAATATAAAATAGCTATTATATGTTTTTATATATAAATATTAATGGTGTGTATTGAGGAAGATGATTTCAAAGTGTCCAATGTTTAACACAAATAAAGAAAAAGCTTCATATAGGAAATTGATGGAGTGAGTTGAGTTAAATAGTCAAGATGAAGATCCAATGATGAGAGATGAAAGGTAAAGGTCAAGATACATTAAGGAAGATAAAATATGCATTTTTAATCTATGTAGTGATGGTATTATATGATATTAAAGTGGTTGAGGTTTAACTATGACCATTGACATTTGAATATTTGATTTTTACAAAGGGAAAAACTAGTGCTTTATATTTTGTGCATAACTTTCGATTCAAGACAAATTCGAAGGTAATATTAAAAAAAAATTTAAGAGGAATATATGATTCATATATTTAACCTATTTTTAAGGTTTTAATGTTTGTACAATCAAATATATTAAGCTCTAACGTTGACTATGTGTTTGACTATGTTTTGCAAGTGACTTGAGATGGATAATTGAGTTTGTGTTGATGATATATGAATGTATCATTATGAATTAGATATTAGAGAGATTTTTATACTCCATAAGGATCATATTTGTGGAAATTTTAGGTTTTATAAATATATATTCAATATAAACAAATATGTATTAGTTGATTGTGTTTGTTGAATACACTGGGAATTTGAGTGACCATATTATTGAGATAAGTTGAAGGTGTTCTAATCAGAGATGAAGAAGGAAATGAGAATGGATATGTTATATAAGTATATAATTATTATTATAAGGAATTTTTTGTTATTATGTGCTTTTAATTAGATAAATAGAGTCATAATAGATTGACTATATTTTGACAACATATGACAAGTTTGAGTGGTCATTTTTTGTATGTTGTTTTGAATTATTAAAACATTTGTTGATGTGTATAATGCACATGGAGGTATAT
The DNA here is from genome assembly GCA_037957365.1 of Torreya grandis. Classification (NCBI taxonomy): domain Eukaryota; kingdom Viridiplantae; phylum Streptophyta; class Pinopsida; order Cupressales; family Taxaceae; genus Torreya; species Torreya grandis. The sequence goes on along the minus strand of JARHVA010007916.1, from coordinate 299,259 downwards.
ATGAGGTATTTAAGTGTTCACCTATGTGATATAATCATATTTCTATGTGAAATATTTGATTATTTGGTTCAAAAATTTAAGACTGTGGTTTTTGTTTATGAAGACCTGAAGAGCTAAGAGATCTAATTGGTAGGTGCAAGTGGGGAGTTGGTATTATAGATGACATGTATCCATGTGTGAGTTAGAAAGTGGATTTTGGAGATATATTTTTTATTTTCCAAGCATTTTAAAAGGATGAAGGTTGTCTAAGTGGTCTCACATGTGATGTGTGATTATGAAGGCCTAATGGTTTTAGGTCTCATCAAGACCTAATGATGGTTTGGGGTTAATGAGGAATTGGCCAACTTATGGAGTATTTTTTTATTACATGTAATGTATATGTGGACATATTTAAAATGTTTAAAATTTGTTGTTGGCATCTTGGCTGAGCAAGATGGGTTATACCAAGAGCATGGTATAAATATAAAGCCTATTTGGCCTATTTGTTTTAGTTGTGTGAATGTGGAGCCAACTAAAGGAGAAAATATTTGAAAGAGAAGGTACAGGTCAATGACTACTAAAAATAAGTGAAGAGGATAAAAATTTATTATTTGATCAAGGTAATCATGGAGATAATTGGACCTAATAAGCCTAGAAGAGGTAAAATGAGTGAGTACGCTCAAGAGCTACTTAAGAGAGTGTGTATGGTAAGCAAAGGCAAGGTGAAGGTTGTGTATGAATATTGGATGGGTTTAAGGGTATATAAATTTGATGATGATGTTTATGACTTGTATTTCATGTTTCTAATGTCATAATAGTTCTCTTATAGATTGGGAATATTGAATGTGAGTAAAGGTGAAGAGTAATAATTAGAGGTCCATCATCAGGTGTTGAAGACAACAGTTTAAATTTTTAGGTGTTCATAAGTGTTTTTATGTCTACTCAACATTTAGGGGGTTACAACCTCATTACAAGGTAAAAATTTCTAAAGGTCTAGTTATTGTGGTAACTTAGTTAGATAGGTGTAGTAGCTCCTTGTGGTATTGTAATCTCATTAAAATAAGGGACAATAGTTCATTGATTATTTTTAGTTTGTATTTATTATATCTTGTCATTATAAGATTGTATTCCATCTTATAGTGTGTAACAGTTTTTATCCCCCAAGAGGTTTTCACACATAGATTTTATGTTGATGTGTTGTATGCTCTTGTTCATGATTTAGATGTATGTGCTTTCATGTATATGTTGCTACATGAAGTTAATGAAATGGTGGAATGATTTTAGAATTAAATATTCATTAATGTATACTAATTCACCCTCTTCATAGTAGCTAATTTCAACTAAAGTATCCTAGGTTATGGTGTATGAAGGAATATGCAATCCCAAATGAGTATAATATACATTTAATTAGTCATTATAAAGGGATACCCTAGGCTTCTGAAAATATAAATTATTATAATTAGGGTGTAAGAGAAACTATAACTAAAGTAATGATAGGGGAGGTAGAAAAGATAAGCATAACATAAACCAAAGGATCTTGATTAGTACTCTAAATTGTAGAAGCAACATGCTTACTGGGAAAAATAGTAACACTAGAGGGAATAGTGATTTAAGAGTCCAAAAGACACTATAAATAATAGGACATAATTCAATAAAAGTAATAAGAGGGACAATATAAGCCACAAGGACTAAATAAAAAATTTACACTAAAGTAGTCATAGGAGAAATACCCTCATTTATATTTTTTGCCTTTATTGATGCTTTTCTTTTTATTCCTTGAAGACTAAAGATATTGACATTTTTCATCTCCTCATCCTCATCCTTAGGATCAGATTCTTACATTTTTTTCTCAATAATTACGTCCATATGGTCCCTGAGAACACTAGGATTTCTCTTATAGAAAATTGTTGAATTTTCAACCAAGGGAGGAAGCTATTGAGTGGAATTGGCTGTGATACCCACATTTATAGTAACTATAGTTGAGGATGTAAAAAGTAGGTTGGAGTATTTAGAATCAAAAGTATCAATGTAAATTGGTTCTTCAACTCTCCCAATGGAACTCGTAGTAGTAGGAATTTACTCCATCTCTTACTCGAACTTGATAGTTATCATTATAATTGATGGTGACTTAGATGGACCTTCTTTTATGGAAATTAACACAATAATGGCCTCCTCCATAAATTTATCTTAATTTTGTTATGTCATCACAATAAGTGGTTATTTTGGGGAGGTTCCTTCATCTTGTGGCTAGTGAGAATGTTGAGAGGTCTAATAATCCTTAGTTAACTATCCACTAGGACGTGGAAGGATAATATATGCTTATGTAACTATTATCAATGGATTCACCTAGATATCTCTTTAAATATACTTCATCACTTTGGATGATTTTGATACTTCTATAACCTTGACATCATCTTTTGCATTCAAAAATATGAAACCTTGCTCTTATGGTTCATGTTGATAATGGATTCCACAACCTTGGATGTGCTTTTAGATTGGGAAATGAGGATTATAATCCCTATAGGCAAAGTATCTAATGAATAATTTTCATTGATTTTACCAATTTTAAAATAATATGTTAGTATAACACATTCAACCAATCATTAAATAGGAGCCATGAAACACATCCTTCTTCTTCTAAAAATATTCATCAACAATCCACCATACATGATAGGCAATCTCCTATTCAGCTAGTTTACCAGGGACATACATTGGGAGATGAAAATGGGAAACCTTGTTACACATTATCATGATTACTATGTAGTCATGATAGAGCTACTAATACCATCTTAGACCTGATGTTTTAAAAAAATTTCCTAATATTTTTAGTAAGGGTTCCTCATGAATAGACATCAAGACTTGAAGGTAAATGTTCTTAGTAGTTCTAAATATATTCCTCGTATATGAATATATGTGGAGGAAGGAAAAGGAATCCCAAAATTTATTTTAAATATAATATAGGAGTGGGCTCTAGAGAGATCCACTATACACATAAATAGTGACCATGACTACATCTAAAAATATGACATCATATAGAAATGGTCATTTATAGGCCTATTGTCCCTATTAAGCATTTTTCACTATATTTTTTACTAATTTTCTCTCTTAGGGTGGAGAATAGATCTAAGGTCATCCATATATCTAAAAATGGTAACTATTCCATGTGGAATAAGTGGATACAAGAGTAAACATATAACATATCCAATAAGGCCATGCCAATTCAGACTCCCATCTAAAATGTGGTGGTAGCAACTAGATCCTTGTCTTTGAGGGTGACCACTTCTCTAAGAATGATATATTTCCTTAGCGTGTTCTTAATTTTGGTCATATTATTCCATAACTCAACTTAGTTTCTATCGATGGTGGCATTTGTAATGGATGGTCATACATACCTCTAGAAAGCATCCCCTAAAATGTAATTAATGACTATTTTATGGATTATATGGTGTAGGAAACCATTTCTAGTAACCTTATTTACAAAGAATAAGTCCCTTAGTATATCAATGTAGGGCATCACCCCATGATTGGCTGCTATAAAATTTAGTTGTCGATGATTTAATAGTATCAAGTCCTCCACTAAATACTTATATGGGGCCATCATATTCTCTTCATGTGAATGGGCATCCACATCCTCAATCACATCCAAAAGAGATGAATATTTTACATAGTCATCATTTAATATGTTATAATTAAATATAATATCTCTATACTCGATGGGGTATTTAATAGAAAATTTATAATGTGGTAACATTCCCTTTAATACTTTAGATAAAGAAGCCATATCTAATCGGTGTAATTACATAGTTATAATCTTTAATTCAACTATGTTATTGCTTTCTAGAAGAATTAATATAGTAACATGGATAAGTATGGCTTCAAACTCTCTTGTGAGTGTAAATTCATTTGATCTCTTCAATAATAAATAGGCATAGTGTCTCTTTGTAATTCACTCGTATAACATTGAGTATAGTATTTTAATTCCAGTTTGAGCACCATTGATTACCAATGTCTCTAAGCTTGTTTAACTCATTTGATTCAACATTTGATAATTTAATTTAGTGGGTATGCCACATAGGATTTATTTAAATTTGGATAAATTACATGTTGTAGCTTTGGGAAAATGTCACCTTATCCCTACTTTTACATAAAATCAATTATGCCACATAGCATACCTTCAGACTTCAAGTGTTATATTTTATGCTTAGACAAAATAAACCAAGTATTATGATGCTTTGAATATACTTAAACAAAAATAAAATAAAACAAAATTATGGATAAAATTTTAAAAAAAAATCTTGGAAAACCAAATCTTGTAAACAAAAATTATGAAGAACACTTTTTGTGACATACAACTTCTAAACTGTTTATCCAAAGGCCAAATTCTAAAAATGTCTTGTGAAATGTAATTCTAAATGAAAATTTTGAAATTTAGATTATGGGAAATGAAATTAATGAAAAAAAATGTGAAAAAAAAATTCCAAAAACCGAAAAAGTGACAAAACAGATGTCAAAAAACAACTTCTTAAACAAAATTTATGAATGAAAGATACAAAGAATAGAAATTGATGAAGTCCATGACTAGCAAAAACTAAAAGTTGTAAACACAAAATATAAATTATAAAGTATGTGAAGGCAAATAAAGCTACATAAGATTGAGTAATTAAAAGTTTGGGTATGTCAAAATGTGTGACAAATGTTTCAATGGATAAAACCTACGAATTTTTTTTTTGAAGACCCAAAATGTGAAATGCACAACCTTCAAAGTGGAAAATATGAAGTCTGAATGTGAAATCATGTATATGAAAAATCCCTGAAGACCACTAATAGGTTAGTCTAATTAAGTCACATAGAGAGAACCTAAATAATAAATAAATGCTAATTAAATTTATATTGAATAATATTCATGCACGTAAAGAATACAAATTTGTAAATCTCAATATTTTTGGATACACATATAAATTCTAATGGAAATACTTTTTAAAATATAACTATACCTTTCAAACTTATATTGTCTCCCTACTAAGGAAAAAATAGAGTGGGGGTATGTTAAATACAACATTATTGAACCTCTCTTTGTGGTCTCAATGTGAGATTATCTACAAAGTTAACTACTAAAATAATAATATGAAAAAAGAATGTGTTCTTACTTAACTTGAATTGTTCATCTAGCCATCAAGCTCTATGTGTTTATTTTTCATACTCATATAGTTTCATCCCTGATTTTGACCATAAATTTGGAAATAGGTATTTGTTATATAAAAAGCTCACACTTTTTATATTCTTTTCAATCTTTGATTTAATATGTCACACATTTATATTTATTAAAACCAACTAATTCGTGTCCTACTCTATGTTTACTCTCCTCATGGGTACAATTTTTTGTTTTCAAAAATCCACCACAAATGTTGTAACTTCTATCCAAACATATTTTTTTATAGGATATTTTCCATCTAGTCTTACACAAAAAACAGTTGGAATAAATTACCATGCTAATTTTGGTGGATCTTATATTCCAACCTCTTACATAATGTTAGTAGTATGCGAATTACAATGAATATGATGAAAAATATCATAATGCATATAAAATTTGACATGTTTCTTAAAACAATAAATAGTGTATGTGTGATTAGTTTTCACATAGAAGTGTTTGACCATTTCAAAATATCTCTAAATAATATAATTTATTTGATATTTAAAAAAAAAATTAGATTACAATTATGTTTAAGTCATATCCCAAAAAAACTGGATGTGATTAATGGTTACAAGAACCAACTCTTCTCTTCACTACATATGTTATATTAGGTTATACCTTTGTGTTATCTTTCCAATATTCTAAAAGTAAATATTATAGGGAATCAACTATAGCCTTATCTTTCCATGGGAGTCTACATGAGAATTCCCAAAACTCATTGCTATCAACAACATCAAGTATTCTATGACTCCTGATTATTTTCATTAGTGTTTTTTGGTCTATGTGTAATGCTTTTATTGTTTTTCTAACGAAGTATTTATTCCTTGTTTGAAAACTTACCATATAAGTAGTAATAATGCATTAAGAAACATTACCATGTTTGGTGTGTTTCTTCACATATACTTGATATGCATTATGTATATTTTCAAAAATTGAATTATTCTGACCATCAATATTATATGTTATTTTAGGCACTCCATTTTATCACTTTTGTGTCAAAATTTTGAAATGGAATGAGCTCTTTTAATTTCACACAAACTATTAAAAAATAATTTGGACATATAATATATGATTTTAAACTCACCTTGGGACATCTCAAGGTGGGATAATTCACCACATTAAATCCATTTAGTATTCACTCTAATCATTTTGTCAATTCAATTATTCTACTTTGGTCAATTCACTAATTATCTTTCCTTCATCAATTAATGTAATTAATTCCCTTTATCTAAATTATTATTCTAATAAAATTCCCCACATTATATTAATTAAATGTATATTTGATTAATTTAATTAATAAATATTCTAATTATAGTTCTATCGAAATAGAATTATAATTTCCTTTCAATTATTAATTTTTCTTTTTCTCCTTTGAAGAGAAATATTCATTCAAGAAAGAATCTTGAAAACCTAAGGAATATTTTTTTGTGAGCCCACTAATTTCTAAAGGAAATAATATAAAATATTATTTTATACATTTCATCTTTGAGACAATATGAAGGGCCCATAATGAATCTTGTGGGATATTTTAGGGAGCATTCTCAACCCTTTATCTTAAAAACAAGATGAACAACCCTTATTAATGATCCATGCTAATTCTTGGGAATGTTTCTCCACATTTAATATTGGAAAAAAGGTGAAAGGCCTACATTGACTCTCACATTAATAATTTGAGGACAATTCTCCACCCTCCATCTTACATGTAAGATGGAAGGATCATTTTAATATTCCTTTGATATTTTTAAGATCTATCCTCCACCCTTCATGTGATCAATCCACATTTTGATCCATGTGACTTGGTGAGGATACATTTTCAGCCATACATCTTGGATTACAAATGAAGGATCCTTATTTATTTGAATTTATTATAAATAAATGTCTTCTCCTTTGCAATGAACATGCTCAAATTTTATAATGAAATGTTGTCAAATTATTTAAACCCTTTATGGATCACCACTCTATTCTTCATCAATTTCAACTAATTTAAGGTTTGGAAGGATATGTTCATCGAAAAATGGCATTGAAAAGAACCTATTGAGACTACATCCAAGCCAAATTATATACAAATATGAGGTTTTTAATGAAGGTTTACATTGTATTGATTTAATCTTAGCATTTTAATTGCAATATTTTTATACTCATGAGGTCTTAGGAGTAGATTATTAGTTCTTGATAATTCATTTGATAATTTATAATTATTTAATAATAACTAATTTTATAGTTTCTAATGATACATATGCCATTCCCAATGGGAACCAACTCACACTACACAAATTCTTCTAGTCTTTTTATCAGTCTTTTAGTTAAAAGAAATTTATTATGTTTTTTTATAAGAAAGGGATGGTAAAATGTTGAAAACTTTTGATATATTATCTATTTTGATCTAATTTTACTTAGGGAAGTTATGATTTTCCTATCAAAAACCTCTCAAAATTGTCTTTAAAACTGATGTATATTGTAGGAGTTATGGTCAAATTACAAACTACCTTTTTTTATTTTTAATTTTGTTCTTTGGATACGAAATAGATAGTAAAATAAAATAAATTTTGATATGTTATCTATTTAATATTAAGTTTTTTATAGTGTGAATATTTTTCCTATCAAAAATGATATATATTTTAGGAGTTATGGTCAAACTATTGACTGCCACCTTTTATTTTAGATTTTTTTGGCTAAAATTGGTGGTAAAATGAACATAAATTCTGATTTGTTATCTTTTTTATCTAAATTTTTGTAAGGATTTGAGTATTTATCCTATAATAGACATATAATAATTTCATGAAAAAATAATTTATATTTTATAAGATATCACTAAAATATCGACTATTAATTTTTATCTCTTTTTGTTTTCAATTTTTTAACATTTTGTTTATAAATTTACACATGCCAGAGGCCCACCAAGAAAAACTACTCATTTTTTTCTTTCAAGTTAAAAAAATGAGTGTTTATTCATTCAAACATATGTTACTTTTTAATATTATCTTTGGTGTTTTTAAAAATAATTCATCTCTCAATTTTGTGTTTTAAGAAGAATTCATCTTTTGATTTGGTGTTATAAAACACATTTATTTATGTTCATATTTATTTAATTATTTTTATATGTTTTTAATTGTGTTATTGTGAAATTAATTCATATGTATTCTCTCCCCTTTATTAGGGTGACTCATAGATATGGAGGTAATCATTTTTTTTAAACAGAGAGATTTACCTATTATGCTCTTCATTTACCCTTAGCAAATTCCTACGAATCAAAATGCCAATACATTTAATTTTTATTTTTGATATGTGATTGAGGTGTCATTTCCTTATTTTTAGTCCATAGGGAATGGTTATTGGGATGCCATTACCTAGTATTCATACCAAACGTATTATTTGATGGGGTATACAATTTAAGATTATGCCAATGGTATCTTAGATGAATGTCCCTCTAATATTGATTTTTATGCTATCACTTCAATGAAACCCTTATTTTTTAAGTGTTTACAAAGGGAAAAGACCCTTTGGTTAATGATATTTTAAATATTAACATCCAATTGACATATATTTTGTGCCCACATACCACAAGGTATATTTGGACTATCTAAAAAGCCCATGAAAACACTAGCATAAGACATTTATGACACACAACATTCTTTGAAATAATATTATAAAAGTAAATACACTAAAAATTATATTTTATATACAAAACTTTTGAGAGAAGGGAGGTATTGAAATACCACCAATAACTACAATAATTATTATAAAGATTATTAAACTTATAAACCTCTATCAAGGAAAGTATTTCAAAAGAATCGATGAATGTAGAGTAATACTACATTAGTCACTAAATTAGGTCATCATAATGAGATTTTGATTCAATCATTTTGGTGTCAAAACCTTTTCATAATCTACATACACCTAAATAAAGAGTTGTTACTCTATCCATTTTATAGGTTAAAATTGTTCCCTTCTATCTCTCATGTCTAAATTTATTTACACACATAATTCTCTGATATAAAATCATACCATTATGTTTTCCATGTGAATTTGGATGCATTCTAATTATAGGTCAAATTTCCAAATCTATTTAACATGAGAACAGATATTTAGGTCTAATCTAATCCACTGTGTTTAAAATCAACTATTTTAAAGTCAACTCTATTCTAAAGTCAATTCCATTCAAGTCAAACATTCAATTATGTTTTCAAAATCATGTACAGACTTAATTAACACTAACCTAAACAGAGTCAACTTCTAATAAAGTTAACTTTGATCAAGGTCCACCAATTCAAATCATTCCAATCAAATCTTATCTTTCCATTGAATCTTTATCACCTATTAGATGGGAATGATCAAGTTATGACATCCATATTTTCTCTCATTTTTATGTTGTCCAACATTAAAGTATAATTTTCTCTTAGATAAATCTAATAACTTTTCCATACTTGGGGATAATCATAGTCCATCTGGTAAAATTTTCCTTTCTTGGGGCTAATCTAGATCAAATCACTTGTAATCAATTACACCCTGATTAGGTCCAGTTCCATTTCAATTGAGTTGATTCCACTATGCATAGGGATAAGTCCAATCTAATCATTCCAATTACATGTATCCTTACTTGGAGTCATCCTTTCATTAGTCTTTTATTACCTTTCCATTCAATTCTATGGTGTTCACACTAGATCAAGAATGATACATGTTTGACAAAAAGGATGATCTCATATTACAACTCTTATAAAAAGATGCTCAACTAAATATAGATTTTAATCTATGAAACCTAAATTATATCATATATATGAGTAATCACACTATTTCATAACAACATCTACCAGGCACCCCATCTACTAATTACCCACTTGATCCTAGTCATACTATTGAAATGGATACTATTTTGACACCTTTATCCAATTTCATTTATATTTTGAGCCACAATAACCATGCCCAATACCAAAACTAGGCCCATTTTTAAATGAAGATATATTATTCATTTAGTTTAAATAAATCTTACTAAGTCTCAATTATACTTTTGACACTTTATCCACTTGTTTAGTAATTAGTCTATTCTTAGAATCATAACAAATCTATAGATTCAATCATGTGTTATTCTTTACCCTCCAAGTGTAACAATCACTCACTAAGGATATGCCAATATCACTTTATTAATCACAATGATACATTCACTTTTAAATCAATATTAAGACAAACAATCAATTTTTTATTTTCTCATTGAATCACCCATATTTGACGAGTGATCCTTTGACCATCATCCTATATTTGATGAGTCTTAATTTGAAGAGCCTTTCTATGAAAGTTCACTTATATTTAATTAACCCTTCATAAATGATCCCATATTATGAGAACACATTATTAACAAATAGTACCTCTTCCATCCATTTCCAGACATTCCCCATTTATTCCAATTACTTCACCCTAAATCCTTCGATTTCAATTGAAATGTGAACTAGGTAATTATGGACAATGCAATTCAACATGACATTTTTTAAGACACATTAGAAATATATTCTACTTTGGATCCATTATTTTTATCAATGTCAACCTCAGGATCATGTTTTCTTTCATAACCAATGTTAGAATTAGGTTACATTCTATAATCAATACCGGATTTAATGTTAGAAGTAGAATCAACATCAGTCTCAACATACACTTTATAACATCTTGAGTTAGAATCAACTTAAGAATTAGAATACATTAGTAGTTATTATGACATCAGATATACACTTATATTAAATACCCCTTGAGTTCAAATCAACTTTAAAATCAACATACCTTTATAGATGTTATGTCATCAGTTGTATACTCCTTATAGATCTGATTAAATATACTTGTGATCCTTTTATAGTTGTTGATTATGTTTCCTTTGATATCAACAAAAGTTATGATAGTAACCTCTATGAATACTTTTCTACCTTTTAAAATTCTATTGATGCTACACATGCCTTTAAAATTAACCAACCTAATCAGTATATTGGCATTTATCCCCCAACAACCATTGATTGGGACTAAAAGAATTAGGAAATTTTGAAATCCTTCAATGGTAACATATCAATGGAATAATTTTATAGATAGAAGAAAAAATTTAGGCATAATAACAATCTCATATAAATATCTTGTTTGAGGGGAAAGGGGATAATCAAATTCTAAACATAGCATATTCTAATAAAACATTGCTTGAGGTGCTAGGGGATAATAAAAGTATAATCTCAACATTCTTTATTAAAACATTTCTTAAGGTGATGAGGCACAATCAGAATAAAATATCAACCTCCCTTGTTGAAACCTTAATCCAAACTAGAAAAATTAAGAGTAATTTAATAGTGAAAACCTATTCAAGGCACAAATAGTTGAGCCAGTTTGGTCCTTATTGATTGATGAAGACATTATTGAAGTAAATATTACATGTAACACAACCAAAATTAGGTTGAATATATAATAAATAATAATGTGTGTAACTAAAAATCCAAATATTCATTTATAATTCAACCAATAAATATTACATGGTGATCCCATTATTCATTCAAGGACTATATTACATTATGATATTAGATTATGTATCTAATGCCTATCCATTTATACACTCTACGGAAACACTCTTTTTTAAAAAGACTATGTAGACACCTTATTTAGAGGTTTGGGATAAATTCAATCAAAAATCAATGAAGATCAGAATAGCATAAGTAAAACCTACATTAACAATAGAATTATAGCAAAGAAGTTATTCATAATCTGTATGGGTTAGAGATCAAACATTCATTATTATGAATCTCATCATCCTCCTTTGAGTTGACATGGAAAAAGTTTAAAAAAATCAAAATCTAATTAAAAGACCAAGATAAATCATTTTTCCAATGGTTAAAACCGTAATTGTGGAACCTTGGGTAAGTACCATGATGAAAACCAAGTTTTTAGCATCACGTGTAAGCAATTTATTATCTATAAGTACCTTGACACATTGCAGGAATCCTTGTATACAATGAAATTCATTCCATTCCCATCATATTGGCCCTTTTACCTTGTACCAAACCATATTTATTTTCATATTACCCTGGTCTAATTTTCATTTTTCATCTTGATCCTAATCATAAAGTGGAATTTATTATGAGCCCTATTTTGTAAAATCTATTAGCATATCCTCTTAGTGACACTTTAATGATTGGACATTTTGTTTCCCATGTGACATGGTCTTTAGAGGTTTCTAATATTTTTATCATCCATTATTATCTAATAGGATCATTCTAATCCTCTAATATGCTATTAAATCCCATCTTAGTACTAGAATAAGTGTTTCCCTCTGCTAGTAATTCCTTATGGATAGAACATTCCAAACACTCCTAAACATTCCCATGTTACACTCATCATTTTGTGAGTTAATTTTATGCTCTCATTTTTATGAGTTAATTTCATGTATTCACAATTTTATGAGTCAGAAAATTATCAAAATTATAAAAACTAAAAAGAATCAAATTTTTATAAAATCGTAAACATTCATAACAATCCTACAAATTATAAATTGTCAAAATCTCAATATATATATATATATATATATATATATATATATATATGCAACTTTAAGGTCTACAATTTTTTTCCTTTCTTAAGTCTATTCAATAATAATTTATCAATTTTAATCCAATTGAATCAGCTACCATTGGGATGTGTCATTCCCAAATCCACCCTATTTTAGGAAAAAGTCAAATCAAATTGCTATAATTCAAGCTTTCTACTTCCACCTTGTTTATGAAAAGCTTAAGCATACAACAAATTTTGTAAGATGTTTTATTCCCACTTCTTCCCCTTGCATGTATCCTTTCTTTGGGGCATCTATTCCAAACATCATTATCACTGAGCCTTCATATGTGGATTTTTACTTGATTAAATATGAGACTCTTTCTATTGATTTTTATTTTACTATATATGTGTTTGCTTGGTTACTTATTTATTTATTTGTTTTACCTTGACTCTTCCATTGTGCCAACAAGGTCATCATCATGGTTTCTAATTTCGTGAACATGTACTTGAGTACATCTATTGGTATATGTTAGCATTTTCATCATGGTTTGTATCATTGGTGCAATTTTTTCATTTATCTATTGGATTGGGGGTCAGTCCTTATGCACATTATCCTACGTCATCATGGTGTTTAATATCATGATGTAGATTATTATGTGCAAAATAAAAAAATTAGTATAAAATATTTTAAATTATAAATGTCAAAACATAAATATATCCCCTTAAATCATCATCTCTTACCTATTTCAATAATCTTGGTCATCTTTGATAGGTTCACGTCATCCTATTTTCTATGATGAAGTAAAAACTAATGCACATTCTGACTATTTATGATAATAAAAATGTTCTTATCCAAATAATCATATATAAAATATTCATACACATTTATCAACCATTAATATTCTTCTAATCTTCTACTCCATTATTGATGATACTCTCTCCCAATTTCTGGGATAACTACAATAGCCTAGGGATGTTTTAGACTATGTAGGCAATGATCAGTACAAACTAGTTTATTAGGTCATCTCAAACACCCTTATTTTGTTATTATAAACATACATACTCTTCTAATTTCATCATATTATTATTCAATAATTATATTATTTTTCCATTATTTAGTCGCTCATCACATTGAGTATTCTTATGTGTTTAGATTGTTATGATCCATATAAAAAGTAGTTATACCATTATCACACATGTTTGTGCCAAATAATCAATCTTTTTTTATCATTCATATAATATATAATCTATACAATAGGTTAAATCCTTTATCTATTTTTTCCAATCAATCACTCTATCAGCTCATCAAATCAAATATTCCATGTTTGGGGTAAAGCAAATCAGTTCCACCCTATTTGCGTAAATTATCATTCCATGATCATAGATTTCATCCTACTTAGGTAAATGTAGAGTGTTTAGTTTATTTTTGGAATTTATCCTTCTCTAATTATGCCCCACTTGGGGTAAATAAATTCATCATCATTAGAAATCAAAGCATATAAGCATTATCTCAAGTGACATAATATTATCCATGGGTTATATTATCTTCCATTATAGATTATTCCTCTCTTTTTTGAGAGCCCATACATGTCCTTTATACCCACATTACATCTTAATGAGCTATTATAATTGACTAATTTAATTTGTCACATCTTTCTATTCAATGTCATGCACTTATCGATTAAGAATGATAGAATCATAACATCAATTATTTCATCATCTAATTTTTCATCCACTCATTTTTAACATTATTTATTAATATTTGATAATACATTACTTCATCTACATCTCAAAATTCATTCTCAAACATGGGTAAATGTAGAGACTCCATTTGTATCACTTTCATGCCAAAATTACAAAATGCAATGACTTCTCTTAATTGTGCACAAAATGGTTTGAGATCATATGTTCATATGATAAACAAGTTTTAATGAACCTCATGGCATAAATAAGGGGGATAATTCACCATACTAAATCTATTCAATTATCTTTTTAATCATTTTCTCTAATCAATTATTTTACTCTAATCAATTCACTAATTCTCCACTAATCAATTAATGCAATTACTTCCCCTTCTCTAAATCATTTTTATAATCAAATTAGCCACATTATAAATTGATATTTGATTAATTGAATTAATCATGCTTCTAATTATAGTTCTATAAAAATAAAAATATAATTTACTTTTAGACATTGATTCTTATTTTTCTCCATCCAAGAGGACTCTTCATTCAATAAGGAATCTTGAGATCTTAGGGAATATTGTTTTGTGAGTGCACTAATTACTAAAGGAACTAATATAAAGGATTTTTATCCACCATTCATATTGGAAACAAGATGAAGGGACCATAATTAATCTTTTTAGACATTTTAGGGAGAATTTCCAACCCTTAATCTTGGAAAGAAGAATAACCCTTATTAATGATCCATGTTCTTTCTTGGGAATGATTTTCCATCCTTCCTCTTAGAAAAAATATGAAGGCTCCACATTGAATCTCAAAATAATAATTTTAGGATAATTATTCACCCACCATATTACATGTACAATGGATGGATCATGTTAATCCTTATTTGACATTACTTAAAACCTATCCTCCACCATTCATGTTGGATAAGATGAAGGGATAATGTGGCCAATCCATGTGATGATCCATGTTCCTTGGTGAGGATGAATTTGCATCCATCCATATTGGATTGAAGATGAAGGGTTATCATTAGTTCAAAATTATTATAAATAAACCTCTTCTCATTTTTAATGAACATGCTCAAATTAGATAATGATGTAATGTTATATTATAAAATCCTTTTTTTCATCACCTTGCTACTCTTCATCAATTTAAACTAATCCAAGTTTTCAAAAGAAATGTTTCATCATGGAATGGAATTTACAAAACCTATTAAGACTACATCTAATCCAAATCATAAACAAAAATGAGTTTTACAATGAAGGTTTACATTATATTGATTTAATCTTATAATTGTTATCATGATCCTTATATACTCATGAGGTCTTATGTGTAGATTATTAGTTATTGATACTTCATTTGATCTTTTGAATTAAGTTCTAAATTATTTCATATTTTCTTCTCATATGGTGGTTAGAAAGTTATTTAGGCATTGGTTTTAAAACATTTTCATCAATTTCAATTAGATACATTGGTTTTCTTTTGAAAATTGTAAGAGGTGTTATTAATGGTAAATTTTATTGATTTGGTGTTTCCATATTTTATTCATTAGTAGTTTATTAATCAAGGGTGTTCCCATATTGTTTTATTGATTTTTACTTTTAGAAATTGTTATTTCCATGCAATTTAAATCATCATAAATATTATCACCATCACCAAAATTTAAAACCTTAAAATTTGAATGTGGACTTACATTATAGTTTCATATACTATAGAATTGATAATTGGACTTTTAGAAATTGGTATACTATCATTGTTAATTTCATCATTATTTGTAACATTCAATTAATTAGGGAGAGTAGACTTGCATGATTTCTTCACATTCACTACCTTTTTTTCTAATCACTTCTAATTGATCTATCATTTTTCACTTTAACTTCTTCTTCTCTTAGTATGATTTACATCACCATTAATTACAAAAAGTTGTGAACTTTTAAGGGTGGGGGCAATAATCTAGTTATTAAAAAATAGACCTACAATGTCTAGTACCAAATGGGAATAGTAATCAAATTATTAAAAAAATGGAATTTTATTATTATTCAATGGTGAGTAGATAAATATTTTTAATTTTGAGGGTGGGGACATATATAAAATCATAAAAAATATTCCTACATTATGCAAAATGAAAAAAAATAGAGTACATAGGGGGCATAACTCTCAATGTGAAAAAAATGATGATGGCACAAGTTCTATTTGTTTTTATAGTGATAAAAAACCATGTACACATTCATAATGTGTACCCATTAAAATTGCATATGCATAAAAATGAATACGTATAAAAATTTGTATGTATAAAAATGTGTATGAGTTAGCTGAAGTATAAAAGCAATGTTATAACCCCACTAGGTATAACTCAAATAATAGTAATTTTTTCTTAAAAATTTACTTAATAATCAAATTAGATTATTACAAATCAATATATATCAATTAATACTTAACTAAAAGCATCTTTAATATAACTATTTTTGATTTATTTAGATAATGATCAACTATTCACATTTAAAATAATTATAAATTTAGTTCATCACAATATGTATAATTATTGAAAATAATTACTTAGCCAACTGCTGAAATTAGATACAATAATATTATACAATAACAACCAATCTATTGTTATCAAGTATAATAATACAATATTTTTACATAAGAGTGCATATAAATAAATACAATGTTCCATGGAACCAACAAGTGCCCATAAATATGTTATGCATAAATAAACCTAAATCATGAGTAAGAGTCTATCATCTAACTGATGGAGGAGAAAGAGATCATCATCAGAATGTTTTTCAATACCAACCAAAGAACATAGATCCCCCACATAATGCCCAACTATGGAATGAACCTACCTTCAAGCATGAGCAAATGATAATGATGTAGGTATTGAGAAGTCAACTAGAACATGTGTGTTATAAGATTCTAACTACATGTAACATAGCATAAAGAATTCTACTTTAACATGACATCATGTATAAATGCATATAAACAAACAAGTTAAATGATAACATTTAACTATAAACATTATTTTGGATAAAGTTTTTCATCTATTTTAATTATCCATTGGATAAATCATAATCATGCACACTCAATCAGATTTCATTCAATCTATGTATTAATGACTCTAAATATATGCATGAGAACCCATCTCATAATAACAATTGTAACTATCATTAATAGCACATTTCAAAATAATCCATATATAAGATTTCCATGGATATATCATACATATTTTTATATAATACCACAATAATAAATATTATAAATACTAGGTATAATCACATGTTAAATAATAACTTATTATCAACTAAATGTTTTCTACAATACAACTAAAGTCCATTTTCCAATAATGTTGTATTAAAATTAAATTATTTTTAAACAACCTTTTTAATATATAAGAAACTACCAATTCCATGCAAACATTATGTGTTTACAAGCATTATAATTATGTAATACAATTAAGGTAATTTATAGACAAATTCTATGCAATTCAATAATAATAAATTCAACATTTATTATTATAATCAACTATCTATAAATTTATTCATAATTTCTAATTGAATAATATTTTATAAATTAATGATATAAATTAAAATTTGCATATGAAAAAATCAATTCAATTGAAACAAACATCTACTCACAACCTAATTATCCACATAAACATGTTTATCCAGTATGTCCACTTATATCTATATACAATAAAAACCCTTAGCCACTGATTTATTAATATCTTGATATATACATATAAATGGTCATATATATATATATATATATATATATGTATATATATGTATATATATGTATATATATATGTATATATATGTATATATATATGTATATATATGTATATATATATGTATATATATGTATATATATATACATATATGTATTTTATATATATATATATATGTATTTTATATATATATATATGTATATGTGTATATATATATATATATATGTATATATATATATATAAACACACACACACACACACATACAAACCCATGTATATAATTGTAAGAGATAACTTTTGTGTGTGTGTGTGTGTGTTTTTATGAATTATTCATAAATAATGTACTCATATTTATGTATAATCCATAATTACATATATACATATGTATATATGTTCATATTACAAGTTCCCTACTTAAATTATATATATATATATATAAATATAAACAAAAATATAAATAAATTAACATCAGACATTATTCAAAACTCTAAAATGAATTCATACAACATAAATTATTAAAATCTATTATGTACCATGTGGTACAAAAATTTATTGAAATCATCCAACAAGTTTAACCCTTGATTAAACAAAGAAGAATCAACATATAGTCTTAATATTAAAATTATTCAAAGAACCTAGAGTAGATGATAACAATCCAATCCAACAAGAAGATAATTTTCACATAGTCGGTTCACAGTTTGTTTATACATAATTGACACTAAAACAAAACACACTGTCAACCCTTAATAACATATACATATAAAATTAAATCTTTCATACCTAAATGACACATAAACTATCTCAAAGTTGATATTCAGCCATCCCATACAATATTAGATATAATCAACTTATAATACACAACTAAACAATTGAGAATTTACTGACTCATGGAAAATAGATCCTTTAAACATAGTTGATAATTAACCATATTCACATAGTCAATTTCAAAGATAGTTACACATAGTCAACTAAAAATCTATACCTAATTGGTTATAAATGTTCAGTCAACCATAATTCCTTTATGCACAATTGATATAAAGTAATTTTACACAGTCCAAATGTAGTAATAATTTATTCAAAAATTACTATAAATGAAAACACAGTTAAGTCAAATAATATCACTTGAAATTCCATTCATTATTATGTCAAAAATGACTCATCATCCATATTTATCCACTTAAATGAAATAACCAAGGAATAAACATTTTTATATTATCGACTCATAAACTTATAAAAAACCAACATAACCTATATACCTAGTTTACAACTACAGACTCAGTCAATATAGTACAAGGATTTATGCACATTGTATTACAATAAAAACACTTAGCCACTTTCAATTGTAATCAATGAATACATAGTTTAATAAACCTCAACAAATACCTCATTAAACTATTCCAAAACCAAACAAAACCCAAAAATATAAAATGATATCCCAAGCCATTTTTTAAATGGATGCACATCCAACACTTATCTATACAAAATTGAATTAAAAGTCTATGTACAAAGTCAAATGTCATATAATCCAAAACCCAGTTTATATTTAGTAACCACAAACTAAAATAATGACTCTAAGTCATTTTACATACATAAAACCATTTATTAATACATAGTCTTTTCACAATGTTTTATATAATCAAAGCAATACACAATAATTAATGAATATAGGAAACCCAAGTTCAAACCCAAAACCAAGTAATATAATTAATCCATAAAACACACAACCAGCTAACAATCTAACACAAGCATTTTATGTTAGAACCCTAACCCTCCATATTTAGATTATAGTCAAATCAAATCATAGATTTTATTTTATGGGAAAATTTCCTACTCCCACAAGGTCAAATCCTTGATCCTTTAAGGGTTTATAATTTTAAAACAACCATTTTAAAAAAAATTCCATGCCTATTTCCTTCATAGACTATATAACTTGAAAAAAAAAATTTAGAGCTAATTCAAAGGGCAAACCCTACCTCTTAGTGCCTAAATTAGTCTTTCTCATTTTTCTACCAAAAAATTACTTTATTTCCTTCTTTTTTCATATGTCTAACATGGATAATCTCCAAATCCCAGAACTCCATCCACTTTTATTATTTTCATCCTCTTCTACATGAATTTTTAAAACCCCTAATATCATGGTGACGTGTTCTCCATCACTACAAAAAATACTCGCCATCAAACCATAAATTCCAAACATGTTCTATGTGTCTCCTAGTTAATCTTCCACACTCATAGAATTTTGCATTATTTCATCCAACTCACAATCAAACCCTTATCATGCTAAGTTTTTCATGGTTTGAATGATAAATCAACAAAAATAAAAATTATGATTCTATAATTAGGGTTGATGTGATAAGTTAATAAACATTACTATTATGTTTTAATAAAAATAGATCAAATGCCTATTTCCACTTAATAATAACACAATCAAAGCTAAATATTAATCAAAACATTTAAATTTCTAGATACATAGATAATCCCTTAGGTATTTAAAACTTAAGTCACCCTAGGTACCCATTAGCTCTTGGTTAGTCATAGTTTTATAGATTATTTTTGTTATTAGATCATCAATACAATTTAATTCAATTTCATATATATATACATATATATATACACACACACATATATATATATATACATATATATATATATATATATACACACATATATATACATATATATATATGTATATATATATATATATATATATATATAGAGAGAGAGAGAGAGAGAGAGATATAACAATTTTTTATTTAATGCTTGTAGGTACCCATATGAAAGGTTATGAAAACAACTATTTATAGTATAATCATTAAAAGACAAAAATACAACTAAAACATTCTAAAATTTTTGCAATATTATGATCATAACAAACAATAGTAACTTTAAATAAGATTGATTACAATCAAAACACAAATCTAAACCAGATCAATACATCTAAGCATGAAATAACCAAATATAATGAATATTAAAGTAATCATGCATATTATAGTTCTATGTCTTGTGTGATGGGTTTGTTATAGAATCTCAACACCTCTAACATTTCCATCTACAACATCCTCCCTAATGTTACACTCCCTCCATATCTTACTGAAGAGTAGAATCTCTCCTACATCTACCACAAAAATGTAACTAGTAGTTATCCTATAACCATAGAAATCACTATAAATGTTATTAAAATACAATACTAAATAATAATAATCCACATGTATATAAAATTCTTATACAACTAACCAATTTAGTAATGAGTCACATAAAATAATAATTATATGTCTATCTATACATCAACATAATGAAAACTAGTTTACTATAATATTAATTAAACAACATTAACCCCATAATATATATTTAATAAGTAAATCATATTTAGTAAGGAAATTGAGATGTAATATCCTTCCCCCTAAAACTAGTCATCCTTATGATGACACTTATTTCAAACCTATAAATTACTATGATTGGTTCTACTATGACCACCCAGGGATCTAGAACCTATAAAGCATTCCAATCCAATACATGAAAAGGATTACCTACATACCTCTTAAGATAGGACACATGAAAAATATTATGTAAGAGAGATAGAGTTAGTGATAAGGTAAGCTTATAAGCAACCTAATTGATCACTTACAAGACCTTGAAGGGTCTCACATATCTTAGTGATTATTTCATTCATTTACCAAACTTAATAAAGCTTTTCTAAGGCTTCATCCTCAAAAATAATTTATCTATAATAAAAAATTATCTTGGTATCCTTTTCAGATCAACATGGATTTTATACCTATCTTTATCTTCAACCAACCTTTGTACGATAAACTTGACTTACTCCTCCATTTCTATAATCATTTCAAGACCAAAGATCACATTGTCTTTAAACTTATCCCAACTGATTAGTGTTTGACACCTCTTTTCATAAAATTATTAAAATGGACCCATATTTAAAGTTGATTTGTAATATTTATTATAATCAAACTCTACAAGTGGAAGGTAATCTTACCACTTGTATTTTTAATCCATGAAATACATTGGAAGAAAATATTTTAGAACTTGGTTTATCCTCTCTGTTTGTCCATATGTTTCTAGATGATAAGTATTATTAAAATTTAATTGTGTGCCTAAAGATAAATTTAGAGTCAACCAAAACTTATATTTCAACCTCATATATAAATCTAAAATGACCTTCTATGGAAACACATTTAACTAGTACACCTCTTTCATGAACTTGTTCATAAGTATTATTGCATCATCAGTCAAATTACTTAGTATGAAGTGAGATACCTTGGTTATTTTTTCAACTACCATAAAAATCATGTCATGTTGGTTCCATGATAATAAAAAACCTTTTACAGAGTCCATACTAATTACCTTTCACTTCTATTATAATATATCATGAAGACAAAACAATCTTACTAGATGCACATGTTCAACTTTTTCACATTGACATTCCAATTAATGAGACACAAAATCCATTGCATCCATTTTAATTAATTTATATAAATAAAGAGGTTTTAGCTTATCCATGAGTTTAGTCACTCTAGGGTGACCTTAATAAGGGGTGTTGTGTAATTTCGTTAGCATTGTGCTCCTCAAATTATCTCTATCAGGTACATACATTTTGTTAATGTACCTTTGTAGACCATAATTATCCAAAATGAATCCATTAAACTTAGGATTATGAGCATGCTTTGATGAAACTTTCCTATCTTGCTCATATAATTCATCTCTAGGGGACAATTGAACAACTTGATCATGAAAGGTAATCATAATAGCAACTAAAACTACTATATACCTTATAAAACTTAGTGCATCAACAACTCTATTATCCTTTCCCTTGATGTATTTAATATCAAAATCATAGTCAGATATGAATTCTAAATATCATCTCTGATGAGTATTTAAGTTTGGTTGGGTGAAGATATATTTGAGTACCAAGTTGTCATTATTAAGCTCAAATGATTTTCCCAATAGATAATTCCTCCAAAATTTCAAATCATTTAGAATTGTTTCAATTTCCAAATCATGTGGATCATAATTAAACTATATTATTTAAGATTTATAGACTCATATGCTTCAACTAAACCATACTACATACTTATTGCTCCAAGATCATCCCCAAATGTATTAGTGATTATTGAAAAATAACCATTACAATTGGGAACTCTTAACATAGGTGTTGATGTAATCCTCCTTTTCAAATCCCAAATATATTTCTTACACTTGTCTGACCAAATAAAACTATGATTATCTCATTGAAGAGAGGTGATTTGGTTAGCTATTTTCAATAAATTTAGAATAAATTTCCTATAATATCTAGCTAAACCCCTAAAAACATCTCACCTCATGCACATTTTTTGGGTGTTGACCATTCTATAGTGGTTCTTATATTAATTAGATCAACTAAAATTCCATCTACAAAGATAATATGTCCTAAATATTACACTTTTATTTGAAAAAGACATTTGGATTACTTACCATAAATTTTTTGCTTTCTGAAATGCTACAACACCAACTCTAGATGTTGTAGATGTTCTTACTAATTCTTAGAATACATAAGTATATCATATAAAAACTAACACAAAGTGATACAAATAGTTCCTAAACACACTATGCATGAAATTCATGATTGTTGATGGAGCATTTGTTAACGTGAAAGGTAAAACTATAAATGCATAGTGCTCATATCAAGTTATGAACATTATCTCAGGAATATATTCTTCTTGATTATTTAATTGCTGATATCTTTCTCAAACATATATCTTTTTTTAAAGTGTTACCCCATTCATTTGATCAAAGATATCATCAATACACGACAATGGAAATATGTTCTTGATTGTTGCTTTGTTAAACATCTTATAATCAATACACAAGTGAATATTACCATATTTCCTCTTGATGAAAATGATTGGTGTACCACATGGTGACACACTTGGTCAAATCAACCCTTTAGATAACAATTAATATAGTTGAGCATTCAACTCAACCAAATATATATTTTTCATCATATATGGTACCTTGTATTGCAATTTTGAACTAGGTATCTTGTCAATTAAGAAATTAAATGTATGCTTTGGTGGTAATCCTGATATTTCCTCAAGAAACACATCCTAAAAATTACTAAGGAAAGGGTAATCATAAATGGATGACTCCTATCCTTCCTCCATATCATTTATTTTAATAATAAATATTTGACATCCCTTCTTATTATCCTTCTTAAGTTAAATTATATAAATATACCTAACTTTCAACTCTGTTTTCTCACCTTAAATTTAAAAGTGATTCCCCAAATAATCTTGACACTCTACTTTCTTCAAATAAAAATATACCTTTGCTTTATACTAAAAAAAAATTCACCCCTAGGATTGCATCATATTACCCTAGTGGAGCTACATAAACAACTACTATAGTAGTGAATTTAGGCAACTAAATCGTAGTTTTAACTAAACACCTAACAAATTTGAACTTAACATCATTCCCATATTGCATTGAACATGCATTTCTCATTGAATCAACTTTCCTAGACAATTTAGAAAGCATATTTGGAGAAATAAAACAATTGGTATCTCTAGTATCTATCAAAATGGAAATAGGATGACCAAAACAATTACCTAGAATATCAATAGGTGAAGCTTGAAAATTATCTTGATGATTGTTAATAATCATATGGATTATCTTCTAAAATTTCCCTTGCTATGTATGACCCTCATCTTTTCAAACTTTCCTTGAGAACATTCCTTAGTATAGTGATCACATCCACATAAGATGTATTTTCCATGTTATCCTTTCCTTACTACCTGTTGGTTCCCCTTGAACATAGATTTGAATCCACCTTCAGCTTTCTTACTACCTAAGAAGTTACTTAACTTAACATTATAACTCTTGAACTAATTCTTCAAATTCTTGTTCTTATTATAGTTCTTCTTAAGATTCAATTTGGAACATCTAAACTTCTTATTAAACTTCTCTCTAACCTAAGGAAGAGACTTCAATTTAGATTTTTATTTAACTACCTTATCAAAGAGGTGATCTATCATAGATTCCCCATGCATATCTACCTCACATCAAATTTGGGTTTTTAATCCCATAATGAACTTTTTATTTCAAAACCTTTCATCTTCCTGATACTGAGGAACATATTTTAGGATATTAGTGAAATATTCCTAGTGCTCATTCACTAATATATCTCTCTACCTTATATTTTTAAAATCTATCAACTTATGGCCAAAATACAACTAGGGAAACCATCATCATCTAGAAAAAAACACAAATTGATCCTAGGTGGTGGTGGTAGACTCAAGATTCATCTTGAGATTATTATTTTCCTACCACATTATTACTTCTCTAGCAAGCTAATATGCTCCCCAAAATACTTTAGTGACTTTTGAGTAGTTATGTATCTCGAATTACTTTTCCATTTTCATCCACCAAGCTTCAAAACTATCCCCAGCTATAGTTCCATAAAACTTAGGAAGATTTACCTTCTTCATGTCATGTGCAAGTTATATAGCTACTTGATCCCTCACATCATGTATCACCTCCTCATGCCTATTTTATTTATGAGCCTCTTAATGAGCTTCTTGTTGAAAAAGATGTTCTTCATCTTCTTCTCGATTGACTACCTTGACATGCCTATGCACTTCCTACTCTAAGGTCATGATTTGGTCCCTAGTTTTGTGTATGGTAGTGAGAATATGATAGAAATTTATAGCTTTCTCTATAAAAAAATGGTTTGGATCTAGTGTAGGGTTGGTGTTTGAAGTACCCTCACCTCTAGGTCTACCATGAACCATTATCCTTTATGACTAGTATGAGAATATGAGTATGTTACTAGACTCATTATGTCTTAGAGTTTGAGCTTCAAATCTAATACCACAATGTTAGAAATCCACTAAGTTTAACTCAAATAATTGTAATTTTTATTTTAACTTTCTTAACAATCAAATTATATTATTCCCAATCAATATATCAAATGATTTTTTACTAAATGTATATTTTATATTTAACCAATTATAATTCATTTATACAATGATTTATTATTCACATTTAACATAATTAAAAATTTAGTCCATGAAAATATGTATAACTACTAAATAATAATAGCTCAACCAACTATTGAAAGTAAATATAATAATATTATACAATAAGACTAGCCAATCTACTATTTATCAAGTACAATAACATAGTGTTTTTACATTAGAGTGTATATAAATAAATATAATGTTCCAAGGAATAAATGAGTGTCTACAATTTTTTTGTCTAAATAAACTAAAATTATGAGTAAGAGTCTCTATTGGTTGACTACTAGAGGAGATGAAGAGCATTAGTAGATTAATTTTCCACACTAACCACAAAATATGTATCCCTCACAAAATGACCAACTATATAATGGCCTTACCTTCACGAATGAGCATATGATAATGCTTTAGATATCGAGAAGCAAACTAGAACCCATGTGTTGTAATATTTTAACTTCATGCAATATATCATAAAGACTTCTATTATAACATGACATTGTCCATATATGTATATAATAAAAAATGTGAAAAGATAATGTTTAAATAAAAACATTACTTTGGAAAAAGTTTTTATATATCTTAATGATCCATTAGATTAATCATAATCACACACACACACACACAATCAACTTTCATTCAATCTAAGTATTATTGACTCTAAATATATGCATGAGAACCTATCTCATGATAATAATTGTTAGTGTCATTAAACTAGATTTATAAACAATACATATACAAGAATTCCATGGTTTTCTAATATAGATTACTATTTAATACCACAATAATTAAATAAAATAAAGACTAGAAATGATCACATATTAAATAATAACTTATTATCACCTAAATATTTTCTACAATATTGCCAAAATCCATTTTCCAATAAGGTAGCATTACAATTAAATATTTTTAAAATAAATTTTTTAATATCTAATAATTTACCAATTCCATGTAAACATTCTTTGTTCACAAGTATTATAATTAAATAATACAATTCATGATTTTATAAATAAATCCTATGAAAATCAGCAATAATAAATGAAACATTTATTATTATAATTAGCTATCTATCAAATTATTCATAATTTATAAATAAACAATATTGTATAAATTAATGATATAAATTACATTTTGCTTATGAACAAAATATATTCACTTAAAACAAACATTTACGCACAACCCAATTACCTGATAAACATGTTTATCAAGTATGTCCATTTATATCTGTTTACATTAAAAAACCTTAGCCACTAATTTATTAATGGCTTGATATATACATATAATGGTCATAAATACATGCATACATACATACATATATATAGATACACACACACACACACCAATATGTATATAATTATAAGAAACAACTTTTATATATACATATATTTGTTTTTATGAATTATTCATAAAAAATATATTAATCTTTATGTACAATCCATATATCTGTGTGTGTGTGTGTGTGTGTGTGTGTGTGTGTGTGTGTGTGTGTGTGTGTGTGTGTTCATATTAAAATTTCCCTACTTATGGAATATATATTTTCATATTTAAATATAAATATAAATTAATTAATTAACATCAATAGTGTATAGACATAATATTTTTAAACTTTATCAATTACTGATGCTTTTTATCTTGTAGGAACCCATTGAGTCTTAACATCTCTGAATGCATGCCCTAAAGGGTACACCAAAAAATGGGTTGGTAGAGAATTTGTACTTCATAGGATTGTTGTCCATTTTTTCCACTTGTCATCTACACACTTGTCTCTTAAAAACCATTCCCCTAAGCTTTGCCTCCTATTTTGCACCCTTTTCTAGTCGTTTACCACCTTCATTAGCCCTCTCCCTAACCTAAACACCCTTTTGGGAGTTTACATGACTATGCTAGTCACATCAACCCTATATTTTTATTTATAAAGATTACTAAGAACTAAAGTGACCATGGCTGACATAGTTCATTATGTAGTTAGTTTTTTTATCAATTACAATACTAAGTTGACTCAGTCGACCTTGTTAGCCAAAACATTCAGAAGTGTTTAGGGCCATATTTGATTATATAAACACATCCGTTTCACCATTATTATATATACAACAAGAGTTACTATTTATTTTCACTTATTTACAATCTGATCTTCCACCATTTTACTTAAGGAATCTTTCCTTACAGCTTCTAATTGGAGAATAATCTAATATTATGGAGAAGTCCTAGATGATTTGGCCTTTCTTAGTAACACTCACAAACCAAAACAACCTCTTATAAGTTACCTTTGGACAAGGGAGATAATTAGTCTTGATAGGTTCATCTTCCATGCAAGTATCTCTAGCTTTGTTACTCTCTTTAGTCAATATAAGTAGCATAAGTAATGGATTTTGAATAATATTTGTCTCTCCATGCATTAGGGTTTTACCTATACATAACTTAATTAATATTCTCTTATGCATGTTTACTTTTATGTTAACTAACCCCCACTTTATGTCACAAGCTTTGTTGAGCACTAGATTAGACTTTTTAATTTATTTGTTATTAGTATAGTGAATATGAAAACATAAGACCTAGTTAGGGTTATTACATAGTTTTGCTTGAATAAAGGCTTTATAACCCTACCTAGTGATATTATTGTGGTAAGATATCCCTTAAAAAAGTCTAATATATCCATATTAATCATGACCTTGATTATATAATGTATCCCCAATTGGAAGTGTAAGTGGGATCTATCTTCTCCAAGCTAGGATTGATTTGTAGATTATGTTGCATTTCCCATTTAATACATCCTAGTGAACCTAACATGAATCTAACCCTTACAATTTTTATTTCATGTTTTCATTTCTATCATTTTACTAAATTTCTATATTTACAATACTATGTTGACTACGTCGATATAATTCTAAATTTTATGTGCATGTTTAACACATAGTCATATCAAAATGACTCTATTGTTTCTATGCAAGTCTTAATTTGATGCATGTTACTAGATTAGATAGTTCAACACAATATTATTATTCAATTGTAGATAATAAACTAAGTTGACCATGTCAAATTAGTCTTTTATTCATTATCCATAATAATAAACTATGTCATGCAGGTCGACTTAGTCTTTCTATCAACATCCAAAAAAAAAATAAGTCATGTAGGTTTACTTAGCATCTTATCAGGCTTCAATAAATAAGGTTTCATATAACTAGGTTGACCTAGTTGAATTAATTTTCAAAACCTACAAGCACCATTCAAGGCACTATAGTATAAAATTTGCAATCCTAATCATTTTCCATCCCATCAAGGTTCCTCTCTTTCTCTCTCTTTCAATTTAGTACTTCATTATAGTTGTATTTTATGTAAATTTTTAGTCTTAAAAACTACAATCCTATAGAAAACTAAGTTGACCTAGTTGACTTAGCTTTATAGCCTTTCTTCTATCTAAAAGACTAAGTGGACCCAGTCAACTTAGTTATTAAAGACTCTTGATTCTATAAAAACAATAATGATCCGGTTGAATCTATTATATATTATTTGCATATAGAATCATCTGAACCAACACTTTACCATTCTTAATTTAGTAATGAATAATTATATACTAGTAATTAGTTTACACTTTCATTTTTAGTTGTTTGCATGCTTAGAGTAATTCACATAGTCTAATTAGGTGTTTCTTTAAATTACCATTTAGTTGCACTATTTTTCTCTTTTTTCACACACTATCAAATCATATAATATTCAAAATGCATTTAACGTTTATCTTCCCAAGGCTTACCTATTTGGATTTCATCACCAAAAGGGAAGTCAACTTGGATTTATAGCCAAGTATAAACTCTTGGTTAATGGTTTATATTGGAGAATCACTTGACACCTTTATCACTATAAGATTATGAAGTGAGTGGGTATGCCCTAATACCAAGCTAGTACCATTAACAACATAGATCCATTTTAACCTAAACATCCTGAAACCATCTATAGATTAATTTCTAGTTCCATGTTTTTATGAAACATCCCTATCACATTAAAAATAACACTTTATAATAATCGAAAAACACTCAGGATGATCACTTAGCTAGCATTTAATTTTTATTTTACTACTTTCTCTTTGATCATTGTGTGATGTATTGCAAAAACTTGCATTAGCCAGTGTTGGTGTAAGTTTTTTGTTGTGTGCCCCAATTAGATCATTCTCATTGTTCCAAATTTTTATGTATTTGATTCAATTACTTGCTTCACTTACATTGAAAAATATTTCCCAATATTTATCACATTGTCATGTTTTTTAATGTAGTCTCTTACAAACTATCTTTTTCCCTGACTATAGCACTAAGTTGACATGGTTGACATAGTACTCCTTTCTACCAATTAGGTTATAGTAGTAAGTTAACCTACTTGA
The DNA here is from genome assembly GCA_037957365.1 of Torreya grandis. Lineage (NCBI taxonomy): Eukaryota > Viridiplantae > Streptophyta > Pinopsida > Cupressales > Taxaceae > Torreya > Torreya grandis. Next base: position 268,799 of record JARHVA010007916.1, on the reverse strand, counting down.
CTCTATATCCTTATCAGACTATTTTTCTCCATGTAAGTAGTACTACATTGACCTGGTGGACCCAATACTCATCAAATTATTTTTCTTCCTATTTATAGTAATAAGTTGACCCAGTCAACTCTGTACTCTTCTACCTTCCATCTAGTAGTATTAAGTCAACCTAGTCATCTTTATATTCTTATTTTCCTTTTATTCAGTAGTACTAAGTTGACCTAGTTGAATTTGTACTCTAATCAACTCCCTTTTCATTAATACATATTTGACCTAATCAACCTTTTATTTGATTATTTTCCCTACTCTCCTATCTAAATGACTTAATTATTAGTCTCTCATTTCTTAACATTTAGTTCCTTTCTCCAAACATCATGAATTACCCTATTATAATCTTCTTGAATAACTTAAATCCATTTAGACACCATATGGGAAATTATTTTCTCCCTCTCTTTACCTCCTTAGATCACCCTCACTCTTGGATAACCTCTTCCCCTCCATCTATAGATTGTAACATGGTTTAAATCACACATTAAGACAAGGTAGGTGGATTTGATCCTTTTTTTACCTATCAAAAAATTTTCATCTTCAAGATTTTAAACACAATATGGGATCAATCGACACAAGTCTATCCACCAATCCTACTAGTAATCCACCTTCCAACAACCCTCCCTCTAATACCAATTTGGGGAGTTCTCCTACAAACACCAACTTGACAATTGTTATGACTCAACTTATTGCAAAAATAATATAACAAATGAACATAATGAAAACTTATAACACCTCCAAAATGATTAAATTACAATGTTATTTGATCAATATGGCCAATCAAACTCTAGTTCTCAATCCTCAAGCTAATTCAAAAATTATTCCTCCACCTCTTAGAGATGCCTCAAGATATGTTATTCCTCAACCTATCATGAATAAAAAAATACTTCAAAACATCCAAAATGAGCCTTTATCTCCTTTCATAATGTATATTGATATTGATAATATATCTCCAACCATCAGGTATCGTTGCATCCTTTCTCAAAGCATTCGATAATCTTTATAAAGAGTGGATCCAGACTAATACTTTTGCCATAACTAAACTTCTAGATAAAACCTTCATTAGTGATGTATTGGAATGGTACAAACAACTTCCACAACATTCCATTTGGAAACTTGAAGATTTAGTCAATGATATAGTTAAATATTTTCAACATAATGATCTTCCCAAAAATTTACTTAGCTATTTCATCAATGCTAATCAGTCTCCCATTGAATTAGCTCATGATTTTATAAAATGAAGGAAATATCTATCCCATAAGTCTAATGATAGTATAATTTATGACAATTTATTCAAATTATTTATAATTGGTTTAACTCCTTCACTTTGATATAAGGATCAAAATTGTGTTCCTCAAATTCTTAATGAAGATCTTGACCAAGCCAAACATCAAGACTTCCTCATGAATTAATTCCAACATAATACCAAATTCCTTATAATATTTTTTCAAAATTATACCAATGCCATCACTGAATATAATCCTCAAACCAATCCAAGATTTTCCAAATCTAATGATTTACCATCTTCTCACATACCACTAACTATGAAACAAATGAAAAAATTCTTACCACCCTCTAAACCCTTTACTTATCCTAATAATCCTCCTAAATGGTATGATCCTAATAAATTTTGTTGGTTCCATGATGAAATTGGTCATCCCATGAAACTTTTTGAGGGTTTACTAAATTTTTGGTCTCTCACATGCTTGTTGATTCCTTCAATCATGAAGCCATGATCTAACTCTATCATCAAGATTACAACACTTATGCTAAAAAATGACATCTTCACAAACCTTGTTATTCGAATAACCAAAAATATTTTTCCACATCTAATCATCAATAAAACACCAAGGATGTTTTTGTTATTGATTTTTATAATGACCAATATTACAACAATTATCAATATGTTAATGTTTCTAAGATCCAGTTTCATCATAATCCAACTCACAAAGATAATGTCATAGAACCTAAGAAACCATAATTGGAAGAACAACTTATCAAATATACTCCAACCAATAATTTAACTTCAAAATCCCTTGAGGAACCACCTCCTTCATTTTAACCCCTAACAACTTCCATTCCTTAAAAATCTACCTTACCCTCTAAACCTCTCACTAGTTCTTCTTCTAAATTTGATTAGAACTTTCTTAAAAATAACTTAACTCCATGCCTTTAAAGATTCAACATATGGAGTTAGTTCATAGTTTCCCTTATCATCACAAGTTCCTTATGCAACAATTACAATAAATTTAAGATGAATCTTCTATAGATGAAGAGCCACCTTCTATTGAGACTCAACCTACCAATGCTCATACCATTGAATCTATATGTCCTTATTCTAAACTATCTATTGAATTTATTAAATAGGAAATTATTAATAATGAGATACCTTTTTTGTGATTATTATCCAACAATATTCATTAAAATAACCATTAAGACTACCCTTCTTTGTAAAGTGTTAGCTAACAAAGGCTTAGGTATTAATGTGACATCTTTGTGGCTCATATAATAACTTGGATTTAATAAGGATCATCTCAAGAAACCCCACCTCATCTATCATGAATTTGATAAATCTAATCAAAACCCACTTGGTTGTATTTCAATTCCCCTAACAATAAAACATAAGATCATGTAAACTAAACTTATGGTCTTTGATTTGCCATTATATTATAGCATACTCCTTAGTAACCCTTGGATTCATAGAATGAGGTACATAAATTCTTATGGTATTTAAGGCATAAAATTCATGCATAATGGAAAATGGTATAAGGATGAGGCTGATTCCAATACTTGGAGTATTCAACTTATTAATTTGAAATCTCAATATCACATTCCTACCATTCCTACCATAATAGTGCTCCATTGCCTAAATTCATCAACATCAATCTAGACTTATAGGTCACTCTTGCTAATTTAGATGATTATGAACCTAATGACTTACAATATACTTGCAAAACTACTAAGGTAACTCCTTATATCTTAGAGTGGCTTCCTCCTTCTTTATTACCTCATGATTGCACTATTCCTCTCATTAATGAGATCACTAATTTTCCCCCTCCATTAAATGTTTAAGAACATTTTTACCCAAAATATGCCTTCACATGAATGACTATGGAGTGGCTAGATTATTCCAAGATCCTCTAATTATGTCTACACATAATTTTAGTGACCTCAAAATTTCACCTTATGAAACTCCCCCTAAATTTCAAGAATATACCATTTCTCAAATCTATGATGATAACCACATCATGGCTAAAGCTCACTAGCAAGATTTAATGTTCAATATTATCAAATAACTTTAACTCAAATACATGTTTTCAACTAGGATGTTCACACCATTACCATATATTTTGAATCAGATCTTGAAGGTCATATACCTCCCATTAATACTCCACGTCTTGATAATCCTTGGGTTATCAAACAAATCCTACCTTATAAAACTCTAGATATTCTTGAATCTTCTCTACCACATAAATCTCAAATCATTACATCTGATTCTTTCCCCATCAAATAAGATAATGACATACCGATCTCATTTGATCAATCAACTCCTCCTACTCTTGAGATCACATTATATGTCAAGGTCATATATGTTGATTAGAAACATTATAAATACGATAACCATGGTAATCAAATTTTTGATCTCAAAGTAGATGTTGAGTATTATGGTCATCTTACCACTTTACCTAGAGATAAATCTATTCTTAAATTACTTCATCCCTAAGAACCTCAACTTCCTTGGCAACATCACAAACTTGGGAATTTCATAAATAAATCCCATTATTTCAACAAATTCATCACCAACATTGATCCTATAGCTAATCCATTTTATTCTTTACCAAATGCACCATATCACTTCCAATATGACAATGATATGCTTATCAAAGAAACTACTCACATTATATATGGTACTCTTTCATGGCCTCAACTAATTAAATTTTCTCATGAACTCACATGTGTTGAACATGATAATTTTATCTCATTCTTTGATAAATATTGTGAGATATTTTCTTGGTCCTCTAAGGACATGCCTAGTATTAAACCTAGCATTATGGTGCATAATGTCATCATGTATACTAATGCCAAACATGTCCACCAAAAGTAATGAAAATTTCCACCTTATAGCATAAATAAAATTTTAAGCTTCTTTATGCTAAGTTTATCAAACTAGTGGACTATTTTGAATGGTTTTTTAATATAGCCCCCATTCAAAAAGTTATCACTATGGTCATTTGTATTTGAATTTTAATATTCATTTATTTCCATAATATTAATCTCATTTATCCCAATGATAATTTCCCTCTACCTTCAATAGATGCCATTGTCGATTCCATTTCTAGTTATGAAATGTTGTCTCTTATGGATGGTTTCTCAAACTATAACCAAATTTACATTGACCCTAAAGACCAACATAAGACAACCTTCACAAAATAATGAAACACTTAATTCTATGTTAAAATTCCCTTCAACCTCAAAAATGTTAGAGCTACCTATCAACAAGCAATGAATCATATCTTTCATGATACTATTCACAAAATTATAGAAACATACGTGGATGACCTCATTACTAAGTCTAAATGTTTCAAGACTCATAGTTATGATCTTTCCATCATTTTTGAATGCCTTATTAAATACAAATTTAGACTAAACCCTTACAAATGTGTTTTTGGTGTCATAGATAGAAAATTGTTAGGATTCTTAGTTTCTCTCCATGGCATTGATGTTGACCCTACCAAGATTAATGTTATCATCAACATGCCCATCCCTCTATCCATTATGGAAATTCACACTTATCTTGGTAAACATGGGGAAATTAGATGATTCATCCCAAAAATGGCTTATCATATCTATTCCATAAATTATATTCATAAGAAAGGTAATGCTTTAGAGTGGATGGAGCCTTATCAACAAGATTTTTATAATATGAAAGAATCATTGCTTCACCCACCTATTTTTAATCCCTCTTCAAATGATCAAAATTTGATCCTATATTCCTTTTCCACACCCATATTAGTTGGGGCAATGCTTTCCCAACAATATGATATTAGAAGATAATATGACATCTATGATATCAGTTGAGGCCTAATTGAGTATGAGAAATGTTACACAAAAGTCAAATGTGATTGCCTTGACATATCTTTTATAGTTAAAAAAATTTGAAATTATATGCTTTATCAGACCACTTATGTTATCATCTATTATTATCCCCTTCATCACTTATTATCCAAAAGCTTTCTTCTTAGAGATAGAGTTGGCAAATTGATGTTCTTTCTAGTGTAATTTTATCTCTACATTATTACTCAAATAGTTATAAAATGACAAATCATTGTTGATCAACTCATTGTAGCTCTAGTGCCCATAATCAAACACCTTCAAGATCATCTTCTTTATGACAATATTCTATATATTATAGGTCTCAATCAATTCATATCCCTTAAATATTAATTCCTTAACTTCACTACTAATCTTGAAGTAATTAATCTCACTAAATCCACTATCCTTCTCGATACTACTAAGCCAAAAGTAGTTATCAGAGAACTTCCTAAAATTAGCATCAATTTACACAAGGATACTTGGACCATTTATTTTGATGGCATAAAATTCTTTCAAGGAGATGGGGAAATTCATATCCTTGCAATCCCTCTTTAAAAAATCTTTCCATTAGCTTTTAAACTAACATGTGATGTTACTAACAACATGGTAGGATACGAAGCTTTAATATTAGGCATGAGAGCTACCCTTGACTTAGATATCCAATACCTATATGTTTTAGGTGACTCCAAACTCATTTATTGCCAAGTCAATCATTATTACTAATGAAGAAGTGAAAATATCATTTATTATTATCAAATTACAAATATTCCTACCAAATGTTTCATTTATTTCACTATCGATCCTATCCCTTGAGATCAAATTTATATTACCAATTCCCTTACTTCTTTATCATCTCTTTTTCATTCATACCAAATTCTTATTGATCCCACTTTTATTATCCAAATAATAAAATCTCATCTTCTATTTAACCACAAGATTCACTTATTTGCCACATTAAGGCTGTTATCATTTGATAAAGCCCATGGAACAAAGACATCATTCCATTTTTGGAACACCAAACTTATACTCTTAATCTCAATTCTCATGAAAATACTCACATTCATAAACAAGCTTTCAAGTATGTATTTTGATATAACATCCTATATTATCACAATGTTAAAGGTACTTTGATTCATTATGTTATGAAAGATGAGGTTACTCCTCTTCTTAAACAAGCAGATGGGTGAATTTGTGGTGGCCTCTATATCAGACATGCTATGGCCCACAAATCCTTACATATGGGATACATTTGACCCACTCTTGAAAATGATGCCATAAAATTTTCTAAAAAGGTGTACTCCTTACAAGCTTCATGATGATTTAATTCATTCACCTCTAACCAATATTCAAACTATATAATCTCCTTGGTGATTATCCAAATATGGATTAGATATCATAGGAAAAATACCTCAGTCTCAAGATGGGCATGTCATTATAATCATAGCCACAAAATATTTTATCAAATGGGTTGAAGTTATGGCCCTTATTAATTTCACTAGTACCACCATCTCCAAATTCATCCTTAATCAAATTATTTTCCACTTTGGTATCCCTATTACTATCATTTAAGACAATGGTGATAATTTCAGTAATAAATATGTCAAACATCTATGTGCTAAATTTTAAATAAATCAAAAATTCTCCACACCCTATCATCCATAATGTAATGTCTAAGCCAAGGCAACCAACAAAATTATTAATAAAATTCTCCAAAAGATAATTCATGAAACCCACACAAATTGACACCTTCATCTCTATCCTAGTCTTTGGGCCTATCACACTAGCATATGCACTACCAATGGGGTAACACCATTCTCTCTAGTTTATGGTTTTAAATTAGTCTTCCCACTAAAAATTTAGGTTTCATTTCTTTGTATATCTCTTCATGGTATCATACCTTATGAATAATTACATGAATTGAACCTTCACACTCTTGATCTCCTTAATGAACACCATCTCTTTGCTTTAGAACATAATAACCAATACAAGGCCCATATTACCAAACAACATAAAAATTGAGTTAAAGTTTACGAATTTAATATTGGTGATCTTGTCCTTAAATTAGAATAAACTCATGAAAAATAAGGTAAATACACCCAAAAATGGTGGGGTCCTTATTTAGTTAAATATATTCTTGGCCCAAGCACCTATCACCTTAAAATGAATGAAGTTAATATTTTTAATGAACCCACCAATGCATAATTATTCAAGAAGTATTGTGGATAAATCCTTACTTTATTTATATATGATATATATCTAACACTTTTTTTAGGATACTTACATGGGTATCACCCTCTAAAATAGTTCTCTATTTTTTGCAAACCTTAGTCCTCCTTTTTTGGTCTTTTAGTTTCCCTTTTCTATCATGAGTTACATTCTAAAAATGATAATAGAACCCAGTCATCCTCATGATTTACTTCTCTTTGATTTAATACACTCCATACTTTTTGTCACCCCTTGGGTTTCTCTTTTGTGAGGTGTAGTGTAAGACCATGGATAGGACTTGAACTTCCTCACAAATACCATATTTTTCTTATCCCATTTATTTTTCACATGCTTTGTATAACCTCATGCATTTTTATTTTAATATTTATAGTGTATGAACATGGATATGATATGACCTTCCTTATAAAATCACCATATTTTTCATTCCTTTTATATAATTTGTTTTGCAATGGATACAAGTTTTTGATCTTTTTTCTCAACTTCAACTTTTGCCTTTTTTATAGATAAAATTTTCATAACAAACTATGTTATTATGTTTTCCTATATTTCCCTCTTTATTATGATAAGGAATCAAAAAATTTATGTCATTGTATCCTTCCCTTTTCTCCTTTTCACACATTTTTATTGATTTGAAGTAATTCAAATTGTTTCAAGTTTCATTCCTCTTGATTTCCTATCCTTACATTCTACATTAGATAAAATAAGGTAAAAGTCAAGATAACACTTTTATTTCACCTAGATTTATGAGACTCTTAGACACCATGTTATTTACATTCTCTCTCTTAGCAACATCATCCAAAATTATTCAAATCAAAGTCATATTTAGCACCCATGCTTGGTTTTCCAAATTGATATGGAGTATGAATAGCAAAAACCATCAAGAATTTTAAAAGCCATATCATTTGAAATAAAAAGAAATGATACACAAAAGGCAACATACCAATCTCAAAAGTCAAAATCACACTCAAACTACATGATTACAAGCACATATCCTATCTCTAATTGAAGCTTAAACTCCATAGTTGGACTCATGCTAGATCTGAGGTCTATTAGGATGTGGTAGGCTAGTATATTGGAATAGGATAATTCAATAAACTCTATGGTTCTACCTATTTTCTTAGGCAAGTAACCAATCTTTTCAATATACCAATGGCTCTACAAGGGGTCCTAAGGAATTAAGAACACATTGTGGGAAGGTAGGTCCATCTTAATTTTCATGAATATAGCCTTCATGGGATGATCTACATACTTCATTTATTAACCTAAGACTTGTGTGGTTAAGAAAATTTCTTCAAAATCATTAAGGTTCAAAGTCCTCTTTTTTATATAAACCTAATTTGAGTGTATTGACTTTGATAAAGCATTATCTACCTTGGTTTTTCCTTTAATATCCCATCCACCCATTAAATTTACCCCTTTGATAGGTAAAATATGATTCTAAATTTAATTTACCTTCTTTTATACTTCTTTCTTCTTCATACCTTGAAAAATATGATAGCACTACTTTGTTTCAATTTTATCTATCCTTAGAACAAAGCACCATGTTTGGGATAGTATGGATTAATTTATTTTCACAATTACTCTACATTTCTTGATATTATTTGCTTTATTTTACCATTTATCATTTTTGTACTACCCTTTTTGTAGACACTTAAGTTTGTTTTTAGTTTCATGCACCTTTTCCATTGATGATTATGGATTGTTATAGCTCCTTCATCAATGTTGTTTTACCATTTTTCTTTCCCATAATTATCTAATTAAGGATTATTAATACTTTCACATTGATGTTTGATTAAGATCCTTGGTTTGATGTTGTGAGTTTGGTTTTCTTACTTGAGGTTTACTTGTTTGAGTTTTTTGGTCTTTATTAGCCTTGGATTTTGGGTTACTCAACTCACTCTAAAATTTTTTAGTTTATCATTTGGTATAACCTACTACTTGTCACCCCATCTTACAAAAATTCCATGTACATCTCATTCACATATTACCAATTATCTTGGCTTTCCTATGTTTGTTTTTTCTCTTTAGTTTTGTATCCATTGGTATGTCAAAATTAGTCTCTACCCCTTCCATGATCAAAAATACAAACACAATAGATAACCATATAACAATAAAGGTAATTCAAGGTATGAATTAAATTTAATTTTTGGTTATTTCCCTTTCAATCATTTACTTATATTTATTTTATGATCTAAAATACCACAACTTTTTTTTATCTTCAACACTGTGTGTTACTATGTTCATTCTCAAAGAACCATCTCCTATTGCACTTAAGTGACACATGATGAGATTTAAGTGGGGAATATTTATACACGTAATATTTTCAAACTTTATCAATTACTCATGTCTTTTATCTTGTAGAAACCCATCGATTCTTATTCTCTTAGAGTGCATGCCCTAAGGGGTGTAGTGGGAAAGGGGTGGGCAAACCATCAGTGAGTCATAAGATTATTGTCCCTTTTTTCCACTTTATATGTACACACTTTTATCCTAAAAACCATTCCCCTAATATTTACATCTTATTTTTCACCCTCCTCTAGTCATTTACAACCTTCATTATCCCTTTACCTAACATAAACCCCTTTTTGGTATTTTTAATGACTATGTTAGCCACATAGACCATGCATTACTATTTTAAAATCTCACTAAGAAATAAGTCTACCATGGCCAACATAGTTCACTATCTAGTTAGCTATTTATAAATTACAATAATAGGTTTACTAGGTTGACCTTATCAGTCAAAACTTCTAGAAGGGTTTAGTGTCAGATCTGCCTATATAAACACATTCATTTCACCATTTTTTAGAAAAAAACACAAGATTTATTATTCATTCATACTTATTTACAATTTTCTCTTCCACCATTATACTTGAGGAGTCTTATCTTAGAGTTTCTACTTGGAGAGAAATCTAGTCTTTTGGAGAGGTCTTGGATGCTTTGGCCTTTTGTAGTGATCCTTACAAATCACAACAAACTCTTGCAAAGTTCCTTTAGCCAAGGGAGATATTAAGTCTCGATGGGTTCCTCTTCTAGGTAAGTATCTATAAAATTTCTCCTCTCTTTAGTAGATAGAAGCAACATAAGTAATGGCTTTTGAATAATATTACTCTCTCCATACATTAGGGTTTTAACTATATATATCTTAATTAGGATTCTATTATGCATGTTTACTTTTATGTTTACTAACCCCAACTTTGTGCCATAATCTTTGGTGAGCACTAGATTATAATTTTTAATTTACTTGTTATTAGTATAGTGAATATGAAAATGTGGGACCTAGTTAGGGTTATTACGTAATTTTGCTTGACTGCATGGTTTGAAACCCTCCCTAGTGATATCATTGTGGTATGATATGCCTTAATTAGATCTAGATGATCCTTATTGGTCATAAACTTGATTATCTAATGCATCAACAATTAAAAGTGTAAGTAAGATCTATCTTCTTCAAGCTAGGATTGATTTATAGATTATGTGGAATTTCTCATTGCATACACACATCATTGAAAAATCTGCAATGAATGCATACAAAATAAATTATTAAACACTATTACATAATATATGGTATAATAATTTATTGAAATCATTCACAAGTTTAACATTTAGTAAACATTTAAGACTAAATATAAAGTTTTAATATTAAAGTCATTAAAAAAACCTAAACAAGATAATAATATTCCAATTTAACAAGAATATTATTTTTATATATTCATTTCATAATTTATTTATATACACTAGACACTAAAATAAGACACACAGTCAACCATTAATAACATATGGATAAATAACTAAATCTTGAATACCCAAATGACACATAAACTATCTCATGTCAATATTAAATCATTCCATACAACCTTATATAATATATAATCATTATACATAACTAAGCATTTAAAAATAATAGACTCATGGACAGTAAATTCTTTTAACATATTCGATAATT